>JAOXJK010000001.1:173377958-173392215 GCA_025774025.1 Xenus cinereus | reverse complement strand
TTCAGGTAGTTGTAGAGAGCGATAAGGTCTCCCCTCAGCCTCCTTTTCTCCAGGCTGAACAACCCCAGCTCCCTCAGACTCTCCTCATAAGGCTTGTTCTCCAGACCCCTCACCAGCTTTGTTGCCCTTCTCTGGACCCACTCCAGAACCTCAATGTCTTTTTTGTGGTAAGGGGCCCAAAACTGGACACAGTACTTGAGGTGAGGCCTCACCAGTGCCAAGTAGAGGGGGATGATCACGTCCCAAGTCCTACTCACCACACTGTTCCTGATACAGGCCAAGATGCTGTTGGCCTCCTTGGCCACCTGGGCACACTGTTGGCTCATGTTCAGCCAGCTCTCAACCAAAACCCCCAGGTCCTTTTCTGCTGGGCAGCTCTCCAGCCACTCTGTCCCAGGCTTGTAGCGCTGCATGGGGTTGTTGTGACCCAAGTGCAGGACCTGGCTCTTGACCTTTTTGAACCCCAACCCATTAGCCTCGGCCCATCAATCCAACCTGTCCATATCCCTCTGCAAGCCTTTCTATCCTCCAGCAGAGGATAACCTAACTTGGTGTTGTCTGCAAATTTACTGAAGGTACACTCGATCCCCTTGTCCAGATCATTGATGTCCACAAAGCAACCCAATCAAATGTTCACATTGCCTGTCTCTCTTCTGAATGGTGGTACTATGAAATCACATTGGTTTTACCAATCATCTCCACCTACAATTTGCTTAGAGCTGTTGAAAACTTCTGGCAGGATTTCCTAAATACAGTCAGATTGGAATTAATGATGCACTTACAAGAGTTCTATTTCAAAGATGTTTTTAGGATTGCAGGCCAAATGTTCTTCTATCTGCCACAAATCTTCAGTCAACTGTTACTGTTTCCTTTCCTCCGTGCTGTGCTCTTGGCTGAGTGGGAGTTGTGAGTTCTCTTTGGCCGCATCCATAAAGCATTTGCCTTGGCATGCGTGAAACTGCTAGATTTTAGATTTAGATTTAGATGTCCACAATCTTTGAAGCTTGCATATTTGGTTCTGCTATGAGGACCCTTGGTGAGGACTGAAAATGAGGAGCTAGAGAATGGAACACTGTCTTCAAGTGCTTTTGCTACTACTGAAGAGCAAAAGCTCTTCTATTGAGGTTTTTCTATTCTATCCAAGAGATACCATTAGGTGTAAAAGAATGCTCAAATATCGAGCCTTGTCCTTTTTAATCTGTCCCTGTTAGGTTTCAGTCCAAGGTGGTTTGGGGTTTTGATGTTGGGATTTTTTTCTTGGGTATTTTTTCTCTCTGTTGGCGAGTATTAGTACAAATTTGTGAATGGACTTAATATTTCTTCAGAGAACTATCTCCTCAACCTGAGAAAAAAATGGACACCTACTATGTGTGAATACTTTCACCTTTCACATGTACTCCTCTAGCAAAAGTTACTTGGAAACTCTCCTATTGCATACTAAAATCCAGTATAATAATTTCTACTGTACTTCCACTTTAATACAATCATTATGGATTTTTTCCTAAAAAATACTCCTGTACTGCAGCAATAACAGTAGTATCAAAGATCCAGTCAAATTCTTTTGTTGTCCATTAGGTCTTCATATTGAAACACTTCCTGCCTGTGATTTGCCCTTTTCTTGGTTTTGGGTGGGTTGGTTTTTTTTGGTTTTTCTTTTTTTGTTGTTGTTTTTTGGGGTTTTTTTGTTTGTTTTTGTGGGTTTTGTTTGTTTGTTTTTTGTTTTCTGAAAGTAAGCTCTGAGATCAATCTGTCAGTGCTTGAATCTATCACAGTTTGATTGAGGTTTTCTTTTTCTTTACTTCCTTTTACTGCCATGCCCAAAACACAGAAGTTTGGAACTTTTTTGACCTGAATATAAATAACAAAGATCACTGACCTGCAGTCTGTTCTTCCCTCTTTATCAACATTTAATGGAAAGTGGGGGGAGGAAAAGGGAAAATGCATGCTGTTAGCTATTACCTTTACAAATGACTTGCTAGCCTTTTAGTTGTCTTCTTATGCTTCAAACACTCAAAGGACATTTTCAGAATTTCACTAGATGAAGGTTCAATCCTGAGATGACTTGACAAGCTGTATCTTCCTTAAGAGATTTTGACATGGTATTAAGCCATAGTTACAAGCCAATACTTGAATGTGGAGCCCTGGGGAAATCTTTCAAAAGTGGAACACAACATTTACAGCAGGAGGCAGGTGTCTGCACCACTGAAGCAAACAACAATATGATATATTTAGTATCGAAAATGGAAGCAAAACTACTGCCTCTTTACCACTGGGGACAATGGAAGAGGTTGAATGAGAAAAAAAGCATTCTTTTCAGCCCTGGAGAATTTTAATTTACTGACAGAATGAAATATAGTCTCATCACGGCAGGTGCAGCAAGTGCCAGGTGCTGTTCACAATATTGTCTTTGAATTTATGTGTTTTCGAAACATTGAGAGGATGTGAAGCAGCTGCACTGGCCATGTGGAGAGAAAGCAAAGAGCTTTTAATTAGCAATAAGAGGGCTGTTAATTTCTTTTAGGAGCCGTCTTTGCTTCGCACTCATACCAGAATCTCAGCAGGAGCTCTGTGCAGCCCCAAACGCACAAAGAAAATCAAGTAAGCCATGTGTTACAGCAGATTTAAAGCAGTAGTGAAATAAGGGTCTGGCTTTCAGCTAAAGAAACTCTTGGCAATTTTGATTCTCAAATTGAGAAATGAGATTCACAGATGAGGGACTGCGCAAAGATTTAAAAATCTCAGTCAAATTTCTAACCCAGGTGGTGCATAACATAACACTCAGAGATCACAGTACAAAAAATGTATCCATTCTGCAATGGGATTCCTGCTGAAATGTAATACAGTAGCTGTTTGGGCTGAAGTAAACGGTGGAGACCAAACACTGAGGTAAATCAGAGCCTGAGAAATCTTACATGAGATAACATTAGAGGTACTAAACCATTGGCACAACTACCAACTTTGGCTTGGACAAAGAATTTAATGTTTTTGAAGTCTGGTACCAAGTACTGCCAAGGTCCGGTCTCTCTGAACAGCATACAGATGACTTTCCATTAGAAAAAGCCAGAAGAAAGTGTAACTTGTATTGGTTTTGATTCTGTCAACCTCAAAATGACAAAAGATGTAATTTTTCCAATGTATCATTTACTTCTATGTTAAGGGCTTAAAAAAAGTTATATTCAGCACTTAAGAGCCACCAGTGACTTACATGGCCTTCATTTAGGGACTTTCTCAACCAAGTCTGAATCATTCTATGATTCCATGATTTGAAATCTGAGGGGATATTCGTCCTCTTACTTAGATAAATTTTAACATTGTGCAATATGTTTTTGGATGGCAAGGAATATGAGTTATGAATGTGTAAAGAGTCCGATTTAAAAATAATTTCCAGATATTTTAGTAAGTTTGCTGGTTTGTAAATGCAATTATGCTCAATAGAATCTATTTGATAACCAAGGAAATACAGAACAGCACTTACGGTATATAGGAAGGTATCTGTTCAATATTATTTCAGGTTCCTGTTCTTAAATGAGATTTATTTATGTGTTTACCTTTATGTTGTATTAAAGATTATTGCAGTGCAGAAAGTTAAACATGTTCATGAGTCTTTACAGAGTAGGGAATTAAATATTAAATTAATGCAAATAAGAATGGTATATTAGGTCAAGACTGCATCTTTTAATTTAATCTTTCATTATGCAGCAACAATTAGCATACTTAATTTATGGTGACACAAAAAATTAAATGGAGAACAACTGATAATGTATCATATCCCCATGGATAGCCTTCCAAGATATGACAGGAGTCTAATAAATGACTTTGTCAAGTCAAATGTCCATCTATCTTTACATTCTTAGTTAACATATTGTAGTAATACACTATTTAGATTTAGTCTAGTTTTGCAATATCTGAAAATAATAAGCAATTTCATGTATTAATTTTGCAACTGTAGCAAAGATGTATAAGGATAAATAAATCAGGGTTAATTAGCCTACCTTCTGATGCATTGCAAAAAGTGTGAGGTTTATCATTACTCAAGTTGAACAGAATAAATTAGCCACTAAATATTTTTGTATTGTCATGCTACAGTATACAAAATATTATATATTTATAAACAGAACGAAGGAATTATTTTAACTATCCCGATTTACTGGATTTCATAAGTAGGATAAAGATATGCTGATCTAAGATGTGCCTATGTTCAGGATGTTGTTCTTGGTGCAGAATGAATTCCTATCATGTCTAGTAGAAACCATAAAGACATTCAGGAGAACCTACTTTGTTTATGCTACCCTGTAACTTACAAGTAGTAAAGATGCTTTATTCATTTGCTGTCAGATGTTTTTATTCTGTGGATTTATACCACAAATACAGTGTCATATTCACACTGAAGAGAGGAAATCCTTCTGAAAATTGAAAACAGAGAGAGGATTTGTGCATCTACCTACTGGGATAGAAGACTGTGAACATGAGCGCAGATAGGAAACACACTGCAAAACCTGAATTAATATGATCATCTGTAATTTCAGACAACAATGCTGATATAAACCACAGAGCTGAACAAAAGTAGAGCTATAACATAGGTTCCTTATTCAGAAAGATATTCACATTACTATGAAGCAAGTAGGACAGACAAAAGCAGATGTTATTGTGAAACCAATATCTTCATCATTGTGTGGTTATTCATAACTACTGCTTTGTTAAACCAAAGCGTGTGTTCAAACCTGCTAAAGTAGTATTTTTTCAACATATGATTTTATTGTTCAGATATTTCAATTTCACGGGTAAAGAAGGTAAACTGATGATGACATTGATACTTTATTGCTGAGCTTTATCATTCAGCTTTGCAACTTCTGTGACAGACAAAATTTTAAGACTGTCTCCTTTGGACTTCAAGACACACAAAAAAATCAGCATCATATTTGATTTTTGTTTTAGCTGCTGAGTTAGTACAACTGTATACAATGGGAACTATACTGTGATAACTCATGTGAACTCTGTGTCACATTTAGAACAACTACTTCAGTTAATAAACCCGAAGAAAAATGGGAATTCATCCCATAAACATGATCAGGCAAGACTAAATGCGCAAATTACTGTTTAAACTTCGAAACATAGCATCAGACAAATTCAAGCTATTGTACTGTACTTTGATAATATTCGGCTTATGAATTATTTTTTTAATTTTAAAATTTATTAATTTCCACTACAGCTTTCTGTCACTAAAAATCCTCTCTCTTCCTTTTGACAAGATCCACAGAAATGGACTTGTTAACATGTAGGGACCTTCAAGAATGTCAAAGTATTGCTGATGCAAATACCCATGATTATCAGTTATAATCTATGGAAGCCATCACTGATCACTGTGTTGTATTAATATAAACATTCTTACCCATGTATGCTAAGACAATATGAGAATGAATCATCTATCATTTTCTAGTCTTAGATTTTAATAGTATTTGAACAAAGTTATGCATAAAATATCAATGCTTTCTATTGTTACTGGAATCAGTGTTTTCTATATTTATATTTTTATCTATATATTTATTTTTAAATGCCTGAAACCAATCCAATCATTTATTCATATCCCAATACATATAGAACTGGAAGGTTATGCTAAGTGTTTATTACATACCTGTTTAGAAACCAGTGAAATCCATTCTCAGTGACAACACACTGATTCAAAACTGATTTTCCATGTTACACACCATTCGGTTCCACTGCTGGCTGAATTCTTCTTGTTAACATCCTTCTTTGACTCGCTGCTTCAGGTTGATCTTACTAAATTAATTACTGCCAGAGTTTAACATCTGCATATATTTTCATTATGTGGTCACGTGATCATAATTTATCTTCTCATAACCAGTGTCTGTTATGGGGAAATCACGTTGTGACTACCGAAGGAAATCACATCTTTACTTTACTAGGTGAAGCACATCCAGCTTGCAAGTATAGGTCAACAGTTTTGTTAGGAATGGTGACTAACTAATAAACATTTTCATGCTCCTCATCTTTCAGCATGTCACTCCCTGTCTAATTATTGGATTTATATTCAACAAACCATTTATGACATGACATCTTAGAACATACCCTGTTCACCGCTACTATGATATGCTGTGATATAAAAAGAAGTCTTTAAAATTTACTTTTTATCCTCATCTTTATACTCCTTTGTATCACAAGAACTTATATTTGTCAAAAGCTACAAAACAGGACTGAAGTGAGATCCTTCACCAATTGTCAGTATCTCTAGGCCTTTCTTAGAAGGTGCCAAGATTAGCATCTTCATTTTGACTGCCTGAAAAGTTCATTTCTAAGCTACAACTCCTTATTATTGCACTCTCTAAGTAGGAAGAATTATTAGATGTGGAGGATATTCAATCAATGTAGGCCTATCACACGGTTTTGTATTATGTTAATGTATTCTTAGTCCAGAAATAATTTACATCATGCAGCATTCCTCTCTTCATTCACGCACTGACAGTCAGTTAAATGTAGGAGACCCAGGTTTGTATGTTTTGTTATTCAAACTGCCTGTAAAAAAGCACTTATATTCACCTACTGACTGCTATAGTTTGTGTATTCTATTTCAGAAATACAAACTGAGTGTAGTCACCCCAGGCTGATTAATCAATGGAAGGATGGACAAGGGAGATGGTACAAGTGTGTAGCAATTACTGCTTCAACATCACAGCTGTGTGGTCACCTGCTGATATAATGGCAGTTGTGCGTAACCAACACTAGGACAAGCTGTCCTAGTGCAGAGGTTGTATAAATATTGATGTGATTTCTAAGCCATAACCCATATACATGTTTTAAAATTAAATGTGCATACTACATGTGTGCTGATACTGAAACACATTTATTATAAGGTTAGCTGCTAAAAGTCTATTACTGTAATTCTCTGAGGCTCAGTTAATTTCAGTCATTTTAGCTCAAGCCACAGTAATCTGAAATAGAGGTGAAATTCAGGTCAGAGAATGCTGAGTGAAGGGTAAAATATTATGTACTATTCACTTTACAATTAGCACATCTTCCCTTGAGTTGGAAGAGATAAGTTAGCTCTGACTCTGGACAGAAATCACTGGCCTATTTAATAGTGTGAGATGAACCGGAACCACTTGTTATTATTTTGGTTTTTTAACCTAGTTCTCTTGGATTTATGCCTGTAGAACCATGCACTTTAGTTTGATTCAGTGTTCTGGTAGTTTTATATGCTGATTTCTGTTTTTAAGCTCTATCTTGAAAGAATTAATGTTAAAGATTTCCATGGAAGGCAGCAAGGGAAAATAAGAGCTTTATTCCTTCAGGCTATATAGGAACTGTTCTTTTTTGTCTTTCTTTGCTTAATATATCCTTTGTATGCTTTTGAGTGTAAGCTTACAGACATTCTTTTTAACTTGGATCCTAATGTGATATATGAATTATTTAGAAGTAAATACTTCTATTATGAAGAAAAGTGATGAGACTCTGTGACATACTCTGGTAGGAACAATGGCCTATGCTTTTGGGAATAACACTGCCAATCATTTGTGCTGAAGCACGTGAAAATTAATACAAACCTTAGATGCGTGTGTAGAATGGCTAAAGGACAGAAGGACCTGCACCAAAAGTGAGCAAAATGATTTGTAATGGTTTAGTCATTTAAAAAAGCTATTAGACACTGTTTCCTCTTCATTACATGCTCACAAAGGGTACTTTAGTACCTTCAATTTGTTTTACAGCTCTCTCTAGAGCTTTCACCAAGATTATACTAAATCATCCACTATACTACCATAAAGGTAAATATAGCTTAAGCCCCAGCAGTTTAAATACACTGGACAGAGAGTAGATGAGGTAGCAGAAAGAGGCAATAAAAAGATGGTTTACAAAGACTTCATAATCATGTTGCAGTCTACATCAGCTGGTACACAGAAGGATTGGATATCTTCTTGGTCACCCAGAAAGAACTGGAAGTGAAACTTATGTGACGGAATTTCATTTTAAATTTACATACTAGATCCGTCGGCCTTGTGCTGCATGTGGCTTCTGACTAGGTGCTGCTTCCATCTTCTATTGGGATGATTTTTTTCTCACAGGGGATGCTGGGTAAACCAAACTTCCAGCTTTGGAAGGCAGTGAATAAGCAGGTACTACAATAGCTATCACAAGGTGACACTGAACACAGAAGTATTCACTTACTTCCCATGTACTAGATAGTGGTATTTTTTATCCATTGTCTCCTTCCACTTTAGATTTAGAATATGACACAATCTAACTTATTTCATGTTACATACAGTGAACATGACATAGCCCTCCAATAGTCTATTACAGATATTTCAGCCTTAAAGTGAATAGCAAATACAAACTAATATGGAAGAATGAATAAAAGGGTATGAACCTTTCACTTCTAAGTCATTTTTCTGAGATCAAACCAGCCCAATGGAAACTGATAGACAGTATTTTCTGACAGAGACAATTAATGTGGTACCTCAGTCCCAGAAACGGCTCATCTTCATCCCTTTGACATTCTCTGGCACTGCTTATGTGGGAACAAAAAGAGACTAAAATTACTGAAATATGGAGAATGGGTTAATAAGCAGTTAGTTTTAATATTTAATGCCGGTACTAACAAAATAGGAAAATCTATCTCACCAATGTTGCTACAACTAAAACTTTGAATTAACTTCATATCTTTCATGCATACAAAAAATTGGGAAAAACAACTGAAAACATTTTCAAGCAACAAAATTTGCTCATGCAACCTAAAGCCCTGTAGTTACCCAAAAGGTGCAATTTAACTTCTCCTGACTAGAACCTTCTTTAGTGCATATTCATCCCTTTCATGAATGGTCTGCTTCATTATATGATTTGGTATTTCCATGCCCACACTATGTTTCAGAATAAAAGGTATTTTGTGGCTTAAGGAGGCAGAGTATGAGAAACCACTCTCTCTCTCTTGTTTTTTTTTCTTTTACATAGCTTCCTTGAGTTTTTGTCTATACCCAAAGACAAGCCTCTAGTCTGAGAAATAACAGTAGAAATACCATCAAGGAATATCTGTGACACATTTCTGACCAATACAAAAATATCTCTAATAACAAAACCACCAAACTAAGCTTTCCTCAAAGCATGTTCCCTGCAATAGAACAAACCTTTCATGCCCTTGCCTTTATCCTGGTCTTTTCACTCCTTAGTATCTTCTTTTCTAATACTATTTTTATGTCCTAAATCACACATTTCTCCAAATTAGGTACTAATCCTCTAACCAGCTTTCCAGCTTTCCAAAGGCAGGAACAGCTGCAGCGTTGACCAGTAAAGTCAAGGGTCATTAACCCAGTGTGTAGCCAAGAAGAGATTGGATGCATGTCTTCTGTAGCATCCTCTGTTTCTAAAAATTATCTAGTTTCTAAATACTGCTTTCTAAATTAAATAAATAAATAAATATTATGAATAAAATAATTAAATATTATTTTGGTTTCAAATGTTCTCTTACGAACTGTAAAATACTTATAGATCTAGTACCTTCCTCCATGTGAAAACTAGTACTCTGAGCTGTGTAAGAAGGATGGCTTTCCATCAGTGTCGTCACACGCAATGTTGAATTCTAAGTCTGTAAAGAAGTAAGTTAAAGGTGGTAAACAATGTTTATTAACATGCAAGACCTATTGACCATTTAAGTATTCAGAACACCTAATTCAGGAACTTTTGTAAATTACTAAATTAACCAGCTACTATACATCCTCTGAGCTACAGAAACCGATTATGCAAGAGACCTTAGACTGCAACAAACACATGTTGAAACAATTTATATCTCAGTGACAGAGGTTTAAACAAATTAACTTATATCTCAGTGATAGAGGTTTAAACTAGCTCATTTTACCTCAAGTTTATAGGGGCAAATAGTATGAATGTTTGCCTATGGTTTTGGCTCTGATGACACACAGTGACTTGATGAGCTTCAAAAAGACCTGTCTGAGCCCTAAGTCAAGCTAATATCTGTATCAAAACACAGGGACCAGCTCAATTTCCAGTGAGGTTCATGGGCCCTTAAAATGGATCCAATAAAAAGAAGTTGAATACAATTATATAAAATAATTTCAGATATTGAGAGACCTTATATACAATATCATACAACAATGGTGGGAATGAAGGAATGAATTTATATAACTGATATTTCTTTTAAAAACGATGACAGAACCATAAAAAAACCCAAATAAACAAATTGTTCCCTAAATTTAATATCCCTTTCTGCAAGCTATTCATATGCATGCCTGAGGCTATGAGTTAGTTTCAACAGTCCCACATGCACACTGCATCCACTCATCCAGCAATAATAACTCTTTATTTACCAAACATATAAAATATTTTTAGACAAATGTTTCCCACGTGCATTTTCGTAATATATAAGTATGCATTCAGGTATGCACATATATGTATATACATTATTGTATACATATATAAATGCACAAATAGAAAAAACTATATAATTTTATATATAAAGTATTTATCTTTGGAAAATATTGTTTTTTCTTGTTACTGAAACACAAACAGATTAACCCTTCATAAAATAAGACCTATCTGCTGAGTACATTAGTGTAGTTTGCTGCTAAATCAGACTTATCTTGTGATCTGTACTGATTCAAGGATGGACAAACAAGTTTAGGAATAGCTCTGCAATAAAGAGTAAGATGTGAAATAGATACGTAAAAGTTATATGAGCTAAATCTTAACAGATCTCCTTAGACTACACTTGCAACTAGTGCCAAGAAATAAGAAAATAATTCTCGGCACTAGGTGATTCTTCTAATCTGTTCTAGATGTTTATCTTAAAATAACATGAATTACCCACTTGAAGTGACTATTTCTCTTTCTAGGATTCTCATTTGACAAGCTCAGTACTAGATGTCTAACCTGAGACTGGTACATGTGTGTATCAATTTATATTTCATTGCAACGTTGCTAAGCATTCATCTTTCCTGGAAAAGTCCTTAGGTGGGATCCAGCTCCAGATTAGATCACCTGGACGTATGCATATTTAGATAAAGTTAGATCAGTTCAGGTCTGGCAATACTATAGCTCCATTCAGCTGCTTGAACAAAGACTGTTTGTACCTTTTGAGAAGACCAGTGATCGTCCCATCAGCCAAATCAAAAGGGCAAGTCTCCTTTGCAACTTGCATCACATTTGTCAGTCTCATTCAGGAATTTAGGACACCATGAGGCATCCTAAATAATACCAGAAACCTAAGTCTAAGCAAATTAGTTTAAATCCCTTATGGTTTATCAACTGTATCACTGCCCATGCTTCATTGACTTCATTGTTTAGAGTTCATCACTGAATGTCTATGACTTAAATATGGACATCTACACCTAGATACCTCAATTTAAATACCTAGGGGCTGGATAAAAAAAAAAAAAAAAGAAAGCCTTAAATACATGTTGAGTATTACCTTAAATGAGATAGGATATCCACAAAATCCATATGCCTTGACAGATTTGTCTTATGGCCTATGAAGTCCTGAGTACTTTTAACTGAACTGAACTACACCGTCAGTCTCAAACTGAAATTCAACTCTCATGTAATTTTCATCACATGCAAAAATAATATGGAGATCTTTAATAAATACCTACAGATTTGTCTTCTCTGGCACAATAAAGAATAAGGCTGAAACCAGAATTAAGATTAAATTCCTTCCATGAAGCTGAAACAGATTATTCAGTTTGATTTGGAAATTTGATTACTATTCCATTCTGTTAATTTATAGAGTCATCCTAGTAACTAATAATATTTGTTTGATAAATTTTTAAACTTAATGATTTTCCTGGGAAAATACTTTAAACCCTACAGTGCAGATTAAACTCTTGATCCTCCTTGTATGTGATAAAGTTTTCTAGGAAGTTCAGAGCCAAAAAATTAGTTTAAATTAGCAGGTGTAGAACTCTAGAAGTAGGCAGTTCTCCAGCAGCAGTATGTATGATAATTGCTCAAATTGCCCAAAGATATTTTGTTAGTGTAATCTGTTTATATATTCCCTCTTTCTAATATTTACACTGATAAGAGCTTCAGAGATGTGTATAATTATTCTCTGTGGAAATAATCAAGATAATTAGTATACTTATTTGAAAATATGCAAAAACAGATTGAAAAATGCTTCACTAATCATTCTATCCTGATTTTATGTATAAATAATGTATAATAGGCCTGGTTCTGCCTACTTTGAAATCTATGGCCATTTTGCTATTATATTCTATAAAAACAGCATCAGGTCCAATACAAATATTTGATTAATATGTTGAAAGATAAACCACAAGTATACACTTTAGAACTAAGATAATACTCTAGGTATTTCTGAAAGAGAAAAGGAAAGAGAAAAAAAAAAGGGACTACTTAATCTGAATTCTTACTTTAGTATTCCCTTTTTCCTTGATAACAATATTGGTCTTGATCTCCTTTTTTTACTTAAGACTTAAAGCTGTTTTCAGTTTCTGAAAACTTGAAGGTATATGAACAACAGACCTTTTAGAACTAAGTTTTATTGAATTAGTTTGATTACATTCTTGAAGCTAGAAGAAATGTAGAATTCATTTTACTTTCTGAGCATGCTAGGCTCAACACCTAGTCATTTTCTGGGCACAAAGAGACCTAAGGAAGGACATCTATCAATTCCCTTTGATTTCAAAAGTAACATACAGTACGTTACCTTTGAATACTTCACAGTGTGGCACCCTGCTACATGTCTATTTCAATATCTTTTCTCTCTGTTTGACCTTTTGCTCCATATTTTCAATTTTTTCCATATTTTGGTGCATATTTTCCAAATTCAAGAGTTGGCTTCTATAAATCCTTCTTCAACTCTCATGCTTGTTTCCTGCTAATTCTTTAATATGTTTTCTTTTTCTTGTTGTCATAGCCTTTTTTTTTTTTTTCTGGGTTTAGTTATGCTACTTGCAACTTGAATGGCTTTTCATCTATTGCAAACAAAGACTGATCATACGTTTCTGAGATGATGTCTTAATAACTTGGGTCATCTTATATTTTAAAAGTAATTTTCCCAAAACTTATTAGCAGAACTCTGGAATGGAGACATTGATGAAAACGACTGGATTTTTGCTGTTACAAAGCAAAAGCATTTACCTTCTTGCCAACGTTGTATATTTAAAACAAACATGCAGGCCCTGAACATACAGCTTATCTTTACAGCTCCAAAAACTCTTTAATTATATGTGCATGCATTTAGTATTGTAAAAGAACAGAACTTTGCCTTTATTTCAAGGTGGTTTTTTTTTGTCTTTGGAAAAAGCATACAAGTACTGAAGTGTATTACAATTTACAGAGAATATCAAGTATGATGAGAAAGTATTCACTTCTTAAACTGTGAAATTATTTAGCACAAGTCAGTTCACTGACTGTTCAAATAAGTAAATCTACTTACAAGTCTTTGAAGTACTGATGCCTTAGTGATCAAAAAAAATCATTTCCCCTTTACTTGCAATTCCATAGAAAGTAAACATTATGCAGCTTAGGAAATAGTCCTTTCCTTCATACTGATATTTATTATTCACACTGTAAAATTTCTTGCACACTGAAGTGTTTCAAATACAGAGATCTAGAAAGTAGTTCCCAAAAGAATATACCTTTTTTGGGGGGGGGAGGAGAGGAGGCATTCAGAGAAAGAAAGGAATCTTTAGAGCAAGTAGGCTGTCCAGAAGATATGCTGCATACATGAACATACATGTATCAGGCAACCATAATTGTTTCTTTTTTTTCAAAGTAGTATGGAATTTCCTTTATGAAGTCAAATATTTCACACTCTTCTGGTAACTAGTAACTATTTACAGATTTACTGCACGCATGCATTGATTATAGTAATACAGAATTTCTAAAATCCTTTAAAATCATAAGATTTCTGAACTATTATACTCAGTGTCTCCATACTCTGATAGGAACACACATCCCCAGTTTTATATCAAGGATCACAGTATACAAAACATTTTTTAAAATTCTTTTTCATTGCTGTCCTGGTTTGGGGTAAAACAGAACCAGTTTCCCATTCAGTAATTTTAAGTTAAGTCTCTTCTTAAGTTAACTCTCTTCTTTAAGTCTCTGCTAACTAACTGAACTCTAAAATAACAGCATGTTTTTCAAACAGTGTCTACTTCCAGTCTGGTAAGGTCTGAGGTTTATGGTTAATACCAAGGAATGGTATTAAGGATTAATATGGTATTAATGGTTAATACCATAATGGTGTTAAGGTTAATACCAAGGAATGGTATGCAGA
>JAOXJK010000001.1:173350482-173371544 GCA_025774025.1 Xenus cinereus | reverse complement strand
GTTAATACCATAATGGTGTTAAGGTTAATACCAAGGAATGGTATGCAGAGAGGCTCTTGCTTATACTTATTGCTGTAACGGCCAAGGTCAGATAACTTTGTTATGTGCCAAGTTGGAGGGTCAGAACCAGAAAAGTGTGAAGGGGTCACACCTGTGGGGAGGAGCAGACAGGACAGGTGACCCAAAACTGACCAATGGGATATTCCAATCCATCTAACCCATGCTCAGTATAAAAGCTGAGGGATCAAAGGGTTCAGCCTCTTCCTTCAATGGCTGCTGTCTGGGAGGACTCTGTTTGTCTGCATTTGATCCCGATTTGTGTGTTCCTGAATCCAGTTCCAGTCCATTGCTGAGTCCATTTTGGGATTTTCCTGGTGCCTGCTGGTAACATGATCACCATCCTGAGAACTTGATAGGATTTTGAATATATTGTATATATTTCATTATTTTCTTATTATTATCTTTTCTTATTAATATTTTATTAAAGTAGTTTTCATTTTCTTTTCAACCTGTAAGTCTCTCTCCCTTATTTTCTCTCTGTTCTCGTCTGGGAAGGAAGAAAGAGATTAAAAGAGAGCATCTGTCATTTGTTTAGTGGCCAGTTTAGCCCAAATCACAATAGTTTTATTGATGCCCAACGTGGGGCACAAACCAGTGTTCTGACAGACTGCCAGCATAGTTCGAAATTCAGCTTGTTTGTCTGAGAGTCCCGAGGGGCTGGAAATTAAAACGGCTCACATCGTGTTGTTCTTGAGTGAAATATTGTATCATGTCTTTATAGGGGGGAAAAAAACCAAACAAACCAAAAACCATGGACGTGAACTCCTGAAAATTATACCTTTTACTTCCTGTAATTGCCAACTCTAAATGTTATTCATAGAATTGTCTTCTATACTTTCAGGGTGAATTTCATGGTCAAAGTAATGATGAAAAAAAACCCAAACCACAAAACAGTAGAAGATAACATGGTCCCGTCTTCTGTTAGATGTTGCTGCTGTTCCAGTCCTTCAAATCAAATCATGCAGTGACAACTTATGGTACTATCAGTGTAAAAAGATCTACCAGTTTTCTCTTTGTATTAACTAAATGATTGTGGCAAATGTCTGATATTTTGTTATACATTCTTACCACATTATTTAAGCTCACACAATGTCCTGTGTATTTTACAGAAACACTTACTACACATTTTTCCCATACTGTATTTCAATTTTTTTTGTTTTAAACTTTATGTAAACAGTGCCAGCATTTGGTTCTTGAACTAGTAAATCTGATGAGTTTTCCTTTTTACAAAGTAATCAGCACACAGATGGAATTCTCAGCAGTCCTTTTGCAAAGTTATAGGTGTTCTCTATATACTGAGGACATCACAAACAATAGTAAAAAAAGCCCAACCTTAAAATCTATTGTGTATATACATCTCTATTGTCTTGATTTCAGCTTTCACTGCATCACAATCAAGAAGCAGTACTTTGCATCCCCATTTTGCTTTTTTTCTGTAATAGCACAGTAGATACAAAATGACAAGGAAACAAAATTGCACGATTGCACTACTCATAACTTTAGTAGCATCTATAAACTTCATAATATTTGGTGTCTAAACCCATTTCAGGTTGGTTAGTTTGATCATTTATTTTTGCTTGGGGTTTTTTTTTTGTTTGGGGTTCTTTTGGTGTTTTTCTTCTTACAATTCATTCTTCATTTTTTTGTTGTTGCTTTTGGTTTGGTTTTTTTTTTTTCCTTTTGACCCTTCTCTCTTTTCTACCTGCTTTTACTTATTTACTTTGTCCTTAGCTTTTATTTATCTGCCTTCTCTGCTTCTATATATTTTTTGTATTGTTTCTGTCATCTCTTGTCCCTGTTATTGCAACCTTGTCCATTCCGCCTTGCTCAACATACACCTCTGTACAGAGGATTTTTCATATTTCTTTAGTGCCTTCGTCTTATTTTCTGTATAAAAGTAAAGCTTTTGTTCATGTCTAGGATATGCAGAAACTATTGATTCATTCTATTCTTTTTCTTTTGCCTTGGTAAAACTTGTTTACTCTTTGGTTTCCTTCACCCAGTGTTATCTCTATGTATTTTTCTAGTTAGCAATGGTGACTAGTTAACTAGACTACTTGAATAGATTCTGCTGACCTCTTCATGCTCTGCAGGGGTCACGAAGAAGGTTCCAAAACTTGTTCCACAGTTGTCTGGCAATCCAAATTGCTAGTCGTGCCTAAATCACAGATTGCTTTGAAAGCATTGAATTCAATTAAAGTGAACACATGTGCAATGGTTTAGTAGTCTGCATACTTTGTCCAGAAATGGAACTCTTGGAGTGGGATTCAGTTGCCTAGACATGGGACTTGAGAGCTAGTTGAGATTTCCTACAGTACTCTGCCTTGACAGAGGCTATTCCACAAGGTCACAGGTCTCCTATAGACTCTCTAGTACATCTCCTAAACCCAAACGGTTGTCTCAGACCAACCTAGGACATCTTAAGCAACAGCAGAAATCCATTTTGAGAGAAAATATAAATCCTTCTCTTTAAGTGGATCATGTTATGAATTCAGATAATGCTGCCCAGGCACCTATAGAACAAGCGTCTACATGTGAGCAGCATCCTGGCTCCCTCAGTAGTAAATGGAAATATAGTCAATAGTTTTCATGGAAACAAGCAAGCTATTCAAGTTGTCCAGATGCAGAGACTTAAAATTCTCAGCTGCACAATTCTCTTGACCCCACAGACCATATTGCTTGGGGGCTTCAGCTCTGCAGTGCCACAGAGTTTCAGCTGTACCGGTCTGTGTGGCTGGAGGCATACATTCCAGAAGCACTGGTATTGTTGGTAATGAGTTGCAAACTAGGATCTAAACTCTCTATGACTCTGAATATGAGTTCTTTTCCTGCTGACGGATACCGCTGCCTTTCTAAAAACTGAAGTAATATGTATCAATGATCCTGAAGGTTCTATATATAGAGATACTTGGCTAAAATAATAGGGGTTTATCTAATGAGATACAGGTCAGTTGTCATAGGTTTGGGAGCAAAAATGTACTTAGACATCTACACAGCACCTAGTTCTGTTGTACACACCTATAGGATTCTGACAGAATGTACTATCAAGATGTGATTTAAACTTCTGACAACAGGACAGATTAAGATGATTTGTGTTGTATGATTTTTATTATAAGGATTTTAAAGTAAATAATAGATTTTTCTGGAATTGATGATTTTATGACAAAGCTCTCTACTTTTTTTATATGACAAAAGCCTTTGGGGAGAAGTGAGATAAAGAATATTGGTTTTGAAATCAATAGAGAGAATAAATATAATGTATCTTTATGTAGTAGTGTGGACATTTCCAAATGTCCATTCAAAAAAAACAAGAAAACGAAGGTGGATTTTTAACAGACAGAAAGATCTAAATAGCATTTTTATGAAAATAAAATAGGCAATAAGTTAAACAAAGGTTGCAAAGAAAAAAAATTTCAACAGGAAGATCTATGGATTTTTTTTTCCTTGCATCCTTAATGAAAGAACATGCCAGCTTAATTATGCCAAATATGAGAAGCACATCGGAAAGAGATTAACTGTAAAAAGTGAGACAGCATATCAGGACAGAAGTAATGTAGTGCTTTTTTAAATGGGGAACTGCACAATCTAACTGCAATGTGGGGAATACAATCATGAATAGAAAGAGGTTAAATCCTACCCTGGATTACAATGTCTCGAAGGAGTAAAAAGAAATAAATGAATACCATGTAGATAGGAGATAGATTTCTCATGAGGCAGAGTTGCATGACACATGATAAAAGATAACCTATCACCCAAATATTCCCTAGTACATTTCAGGTTATTCAAGATTTTTTTGTTTATAAGCTAGAACTAATGAACCATGAGGGGACAGAAGGGAAAAAGTGGGGAAGAGTTACATTCTGAAGCAGGAGTCCCTCTTAAAGAAGGTGTTTGTATATCTTCACATAACTGTGTGACACAGAAACTGTGTAGGAAAGGTCTTACAACGTTTATATGACAGTAAAAACAAGCAGTCTAATCCTAAATATAAGTACTCCACTTATTCCATAGAATGAGTTTCTGTGCCTGATAGAAATGTAAAAGTCTGCCAATTCTATGAATTCCAAGCCTCTTATGGAAGTGGAACAATACGTAGCTTTTAAACCACAAAATTTATTTGTGATCCTGGCAGGAAGACTGAAGATTTCTTTTTCCAACTAGATTTCTCCTTTAATATCCAGTGGCCTGAGAGACACTATTAAAAATTATTCTGACACTAAATGAATGGAAGGGTCTATCTGAGCATGAAAGATTACTCTGCTCAGTGAATTACTTCATATCAGAGCTCAAGGAGTCAAAGGGTAAATAATCTTGTTCGGTGTTGAGTTAACAAAATCTGGGAGGGAAAACTTGAAGGAATAACTGCAAAACCCAAAGGAAGTTATACAAGAGCCTTTCTGCAGAAGTTGTGGTTATTGTTTCATGCCAAATATAAGAATGGGAATTAAAAACTTGGTGTATGTTATTCAGAGATTTGTGAGAGGCTGAGAAGAAAGAGTCCTTAATAGAAAAAGTTATCACTCAGGTATGACTGAAAAATCATAAGGAAATATAATTCATCCGCATCACAGATCTGAAATGACTACTAAAAATAGTGGGGCCAGAGAAAAGCATTCTTCTCCATCCAGCAGAAAAACTTCAGAGACTTGCTTTTATTTTAGGGGAAAACTGTAATAACATTTAATACAGACCATCAATGAGGACACATTCTCCTTGTCCTTGGAGAACATATGAAAGGAAATACTAAATGTAGATTTTCTTCCTGAGATGTTATTCTTATCATAGTCAGAAAAAAAATGTTCTTCAAATGAGAAAAGAACTCACTTTTACTCTGTAAATAAATTTTACATTTTGAGACATAGCATAACCAAAGAATATATTATCGATTAATATTATTTAGATTCACATATTGCAAACTGAAAAAGTTTCTTCCTCTGGAGTAAGAGAGTAATCTCATCAAAACCAATGACAATGGAATTACAGGAGTGGCACAAAAATACAATTTTTAACAAAAAGTAATAATAAAAAAAAGAATGACTACCCAGCAGTCCTTTCGGACTTGTTAGTCGGAAAATGATTATCATTTACATGGGATAGAGTAATCTGGCATGATAACAAGAAATTAATCTAGTCAATATAATTGAAAAGTACAACAGGATTTCATCACTGTTTCCCTATGTTACTGCTGTCTGATTAGGTGTAATTTCAAGATGAGTTTTGCAAAGAATTGACTGGCATACAGTTGACTGGATGGAGAATCAGGTGAGCTGGGAACCTAGTAATATTATAGCACTGTTGTAAGAATGATTTCTTGGATAGATGTATCTCTGAATGATATGGAATCAGACACTTTTCTGGAAAGTCCTTTGAATGGATAGTTGCTTCTAAGCCTGAAAAAGGGTGGGAATACGTAACCATGTGGATTTTTCCCTTCCCCCATCCAAACGGATTACAGTGCAATTGAGAAAGTTCTGAAAGAGCCATCAGTTTTACAGTTTACTTAGTGTCATTCTTGCATGAAGTATTGCCAAGGAAACACTTTCTCCATTTCACTTCCATTCCCAAGGAAAAAAGCTCTGGTGTTTTGGGTCTCAACTGGGTTTAACTAGTTACCTCTCCTTTGTTACATGTTGTACTATTCTTTTATTCTTTTAATATTACTATTATATTATCTTGGACTTTAGTAAACAATCTAGGATTGTTCAGGAAGGACGGGCAGCTCCTGGAGATGGTACAGCAAAGGGCTACAAAGATGATTAGGAGACTAGAACATCTCTCTTATGAGGAGAGGATGAGCAACTTGGGTCTTTTTGTCTGGAGAAGAGAAGACTGAGGGGGGATCTGATCAATGTTTATAAATACTTAATATTTAAGTATTTATATGTGTCAAGTGTCAAGAGGATGGGGCCAGTCTATTTTCAGTGGTGCCTGGTGACAGGACAAGAGGTAATGGGCACAGACTTGAACATAAGAAGGTTAGGAATGGTCTTGATTCAATGTGTCTGTGTGTATATATATATGTAGTAGAATGTATAAATTACATATAAGATCTATGAAAACTGATTCTCTAACTCCTTGACTTGAATTTTGTGTAAGGAAAGAGTTGAAATTGACCTAATATTGGTTGCTCCTTAGGAGCATGACCTAATTTCTAAACATTATCTTTCCTTGAAGGAAGAACAGAATGTACTTGTGTCCAAAGTTTGTTCTACTATAGGATGCCTCAAGCTGAGCTAAACAACTCCTCCAACAGCAGTGCAATCGTGGTGGGTTCACCTTGGCTAACAGCCAAATGCCTACGCAATTGGTTGCTTGCTCTTTCCCCTAAGTGGGATGAGGGGGAAAATAAAACAAATGGGAACAAGAAAAATTGTCAGACTAGGTAGTTTTTTACTACCCCTTACTAACTCCCATCACAGGTTGACCTTGGCCTGCTGCCAGACGCCCACCCAGCTACTTTCTCACTCTACCTTCTCAGGAATAGTTTATGGGTCAATATAAAACCAGGGAGACCGCTTACCAACTGCCATCATGGGCAAAAGAGACTTGATTTAAGGAAATTTAATTTAACTCACCTCATGGTCTGTTAAATATACAGTAAGATGGTGAGAATCAAAGGCAAAACCTAAGACACCTTCTCCCACACCCACCTTTTTTTTCCCAGGCTCAGCTTCACTCCTTTGTTCCCCATTCCTCTACCTACTCCTCCTCCAAGTGTCACAGGGAGACGAGGGAATGGGGAGTTGAGGTCAGTTCATAATTGCTCCTGTCTGCTGCTCCTTCATCCTCACATTTTCCCCCTGCTTCACTGTGGGTCCCCATGGGTGCAGTTTCTGTCAGGAAAATGTGCTCCAGTGTGGAGTCCTCCACAGGCTGAATTTACCTCAGCGACTATCCACCTGCTCTGGGTCTCTCCACAGGTTGCAGGGGAATTTCTGCTCCAGCATCTAAATCACCTCCTCCCCGATCCTTCACCCTCCTTGGTGGGAGGTGAACTCTATTTTGGTTAGTTCTCCCTCTCTCTGTTCAGCATTTTTTTTGCTCTTTCATCAATACATTTTCCCAGAGGTGCCACTACCTTGGCTAAGGGGCTTATCTGTGTCCTGTGGTGGGTCCATTGCAAGCAGCTGTATCCAATATAGGGCAGCCCCTGACCTCTCCTCGCAGAAACAACCTCTTCAGTCCCACCGCTGCCAAAAGCTGGACACCTACGCCCAATACAGCAACAGAGAGAGGCAGACTTTTTACAGGTCACTGCTGTAAGGATTCTCCAATATGCAGAAATATAACTGAAGTCAGAGGGCAGGCCTTCCTTTAGGGCACAAACATAGATTTTTTTCCCCTACTCCATTTTCTGTTTCCAAAAGTCAGTCCTTTTTTGAAATGTCTGAACTTTTGCCAAGTTTTCTTGAAATTTGCCAACACTGTCAGACTTATTAGATGATGTTCTCACAAGCTTCCTCGGGAATGCAGTATAAAAATACTTTGCAAAAGGATAAAAATTTCGTGTATAACCGTGCATCTAAAATCTGAAGCTATAACTGTCCCTAGGGAGAACCTGCAGCGTACCTATGGATATGTTAGTAAAATAGAGCTGAGATGACCGTAGAAAACAGAAAGTGCCAGTGGGTGATAAATCTTTTTATGAAAGTGAACAAATCAGAAATGCATTCCTCCATGACTGCAGTTTTCAGAACTTTCACAGGAATTTGTAGTGACAATGCAAATCCTTTCAGGTGAAGAAAATAAATTAATCTGTATCTTCTACATCTGGAGAGAGTTCTTTAGCCACCAGGCACAGAGATAAAAGCAAACAATCAAACAAAGCAAAACAACAATATTTTTTTCACTAGTAAACCAATGAAGTAATATGCAACCCTCTGCCTGGTATTTGAAAGAAACAGGGTTAAAACACATTTCCAGAGAAAATTCTAGTATTGTGTGACTTATATTTAAAGAAATACCTATTTGTCAACATACACACACGCACACAAAAGAGAGATTTTATACAGAAAATTATTTAAAACATATCCTTGTTCTCAGGTGTTTCACAGGAGCAAGTTTGGGCAGTTAAGAGATCAGTATGCTGATTGTTTTAAATCCTATTCTCGCAACTAAATCCTACCATGAACTGTATGGGAGGCTCGGGACAATGTCTTTTGCATTTATGACTCAAACTAATTGGGTAGCTATGACCCAAAACTAAGTGCAGAAATAGTGAGGTTTCTTGAACTTACATCCTTGGTGAATTTAACTTTGACTCTTCAAAGAACGCAAGGGATAATGCTAGGAACTGTAATGAATAAACTATTCTAACTTGGTTTCTTAAGGAAGCAAGACTTTCTCAGCTACATTCTGTTCATCTGTCTGTCTCCTATCCCCAAAGGCTTTTGAACACAGTCAATTTTAACTTAATTTGATAACATAATATGAGAGATTATGAGTATTTTATAAAATTTGTGAAACTGCACTCTGGGTAAAAGAAAGACCAAACCAGCACTTTGCTGAGACAATGGTGTGAAATTAAAAATAATCTATTCTGTTTGCCTTGTTACTATCCAACCAGCAATGTGAACTTGCCTGTGGCCAGCCCACACCCGTACCAGAATTAGACGATGACATATACTGTCTGCTGTCTACAACATGGATTATAATAGCCTCCTATTGCTGTGTTTGAGGGATTGTTGATGTCCTAATACATATGATAGAAGGAGCAAGTTATTCAAATTAGAAAATGAGAAGAGCTGTGTGTCAAAAATCAGTAGCAGACAAGCTTAATGAATTCTTCTTGCAAACAATGTCTTTGGAAACTGAGGTCTACATCTGGATCAAACCTAAGGAAGACTACTGACACTGCATTTTCAGCCACTGATGTAAGAGCCAGAAGGTTTCCTGTTATAGTTTCCTTATTCCATTCCATCATCTGTTATACGATAAAAGAGTTCCCAAATACTTAAGAAACCCCATATATAAAAATTCCAAGGTTTCAACTACAAAAGAAGAATTTAAGGTACATATCCAGTATTTCACTCATTATTACCATTTTGTTTGTAGTTACCTTCTTCCTTCACCTCCTTTGTTCTCTTTTAATAACATATTTTGAGCTTAGCACATTGTTACATATTTAGGAATTTATCTTTCTTTGAGTAACCTGTAAGTGAAACTGTCTTATTCATTAATATTGAAATGAACATTATCTATAAAGCATATCTTTTACCTAGTATAGCATAGATACTGGGTTTCCCTTTCTGTCCTTTTTCCTATGAGGAAAAAAATAAAAATATTAAAACCTATTCCGAACATTTTAAATTGAAATTATGTGTTCGGATACATAGACATTGAAAAACTAGACAAAAATATTTGTAGGATCCTAAAAATTCTCTTAAGCTAAGATGCAGACCTAAAGTCAGGACCATATTAAAACCTTGTTAATGTTTATGAACAGGAAATGAGATTGTTCATAGAACTGAAAAATCTCTTCTCACTTAGTGCTCATCTTCTTTATGCCTCTGTTCCCAAGAAAAATCTTCAGGACTACTTGAAAAACAAGCAAATACAAAGATATATACGAGCAGAGCAGAAGAAAACCTGTTGGTGGACTTTCCTTTGGAATTAAACTAAAACTCAGAGGGAATCTGCAGGGATTGACATAACTCTAAACCTTTAGAAAAAAAAAAATTGTAGTATTTAGATCATAAGCTCTTTTCATGATTTTGGGATGTTGTTATAGATTTAGAAATTCCAACTGTTTTAGTAAATGTTTTATGTTCAACAACAACATGTAATTAAAATATTTTCAGGATACGCAGATCCATAAGCCTTTAAAATACGTATTTAAGTACGTTATGTTAGAGGAAAATATATATATCGTGCCAGATTCAACATCCTGAGAGAGGTGAGGCTGCTGTCACTCCATGTCCCTAAGTCCGATCACTTGTGAGGATGACGATGTATTTCCAGCATGTATGTGTACACAGGACACATATTTATAGATACACACAAGTGTTGGCATAGATCACAGATGGACACACACAACACTCACACAATCACTGAGAGCACCAATGACCGCATCTTGCTCCCCTCTCCGGCTGAGCAGGATGAAGATCCAATAGTGAAAATATACATATGTAGGTACAAGGTGGATCCCTCCAGCTACTGAGGTTAGACCCTCAGTCTGTCCAGTAGCTGTCCATGGATCCCAGTCTCTCCACTTGCTGGCTTCCCAGGTCCCAAGAGCCAGACAAGCATACTGACTAGAAAAACATTTACATTCAACTGGCCTTTTTTTCCCCTAGATTTTCATTTTCCCTCACTTTTTCTTCCCCAAATCACCCCTCCCTTTTCCAGCTTTTGGTACCTCCCCTAAACATCCAGTAATAAGTTCTCTGCAATCATGAACTTCTCTTCCCCTGCATACCATAATGTGTCCCTCATCCCTAGACAGCCCTTAGTCTGAAAGATGATGCAGAGAGCTGCTCCTGATGACTCACTCACCTTTACGGGTTTCACACCTGGACAATGGGACTGATGGCTTTCATGGGACAGCTCTGGGAGGGGTCTGGACAAGATGTTTGTTCATTCTTACTGAGTCCTTAATATGGGATCCTGCCTGCCACTGTGCATCCCTGTGCTCCTCTGAGCTTGTGGAGATGGGCCGTTGGTGGGCCAATGGGCCTTCTGTGACAATGGGCTCCCCCTCCTGCCATTGTCTCTCTCAACTCCTTTGTGGGTGTGCAGATGAGTTTATGAGCTTTTATCACATAACATAGTGTTGCCCATATAAAGGTTTAACTGAAGAGGATGATATCATCCTCTCTCCTTGCACATTACTTCCCAGCGACCTGTTTCACATCCTGGGAAGGTTGCGTTCCCAGGGAAGAGGATGTAGTGCTTTCCCAGGTATGTCCTTGAGGGCTTCTCGATCTATGTGGCTGTGGTGTGCTGAGCCTTATAAATGTTGTTTATACTTCCTACCTCTGAAAAGAAGGGTATCAGAGAATATAAACAGAATTTTATCCCTTTAAATGAAACATCTCATAAGAACAGAATCCTATATTTGTGTGAAGGGTATATACAGCCTGTACCAAGGCTATATCTTTCGTATGGTGAGTGGGAATTTGAAATTAGGTAATATTAATTTATGAGAGCTAGTGTCTATACACCATGGTGAAAATGTTCCTATCAGTGTCCTTAATGACTGTGAAGATTGTCAGCTCAATCATTAAAGGGTTTCTATTTCCTTTCCTAAAAAATAATAGTCATCTTTGCTTTAATATCCCATCAGTTAAGCCTCTAGTTTTGCTACAACAAATCATAATGGATTATGTTGTTGTAGCATCTGCCTGTCCAGGAAAAATGAAGAGAACTTTAAATCTTCCTCAAAACTCTGCTGTTCATTCATTTTACTTTGTTCATCAAATAACACTCCAATTGAAATTCTGGGTTATGAGGCAGTTCAGGACAAGGGAAAAACTGTATTGTTATGATTTTACATGTGAAGCAGTTTCATTCAAATTTTGTCTTTAAGGTGCTATTGAAAATTAAACTACAGGTAAAAAAACCATAAAAAGCACTGCTGTGTAGAATAATATTCAGTCTTCACCTATGAATATATGAATAGTAGCTTCCTGTTATTTTGGGATTTTTTCTAATTTCTTCATTTTCTCCTGATCAAGACCAATTTTGCTTTCTTGCCTGTCTAAAAGTACTTGGACCTTATGACATATTTATCTAAACATTTTTTTTTCCCAAGGCAGTTCTCAGCTCTAACATACTAGAAAAGGTTTGTTTATTTATTTTTGGCAAAAGAAGCCTACTCAAATGCCATTGGCTTGATGCCAATATATCCTCAGAAGGCAGATGGCTTCATTTTGACCAGCCAGAAAAGTCTTGAATAGGATTGTCCATGTTATAAACTCTCCTGATACGATGAAAAAGAATAGTTTCTGTATCTCTTAACCTCTCACCATGTGATGCTAGCAAGTCTGAAAAAAAGGCTAGAGGATTTTTTATTCTCCCAATAGGTTGCTGAAGCAGTCTGGTAGCTCAGATACAACATCTATTAGCAAGCAATCTCCAGTCTACAGCATTAATCATCTGAGACAAGTGAACTTTTTTTTTTTTTAAAGCCATAGTAGTTCCCTGAAACTGCTCCAACCCACAAGATTTGCAACTATGAATAGCTATATAGCATTTGTGATTTATATTTTCCCAGTTTTTGTGAACATTACTCCTGAATTAGTTCTTTCTAACCCTGCCACAAGACCACAGTAAGACTTTGCATATTTATAAAAATTTACTTAAGTGAGTACAGAAGTACTAACTAATATTCAAACATGCCAAACTTTCCTGTCAAATAGATGTCTCAGCTTTGTGTTTCAATTGCATATCTAATTTCAATAAGCAATACTATCTGCACATAATTTATTGTCATATGTGTTTGGAATGAAACAAGTTCTGTCTTCTGCAATCGTACTGAAGCAGTTCATGTGACTGTGATCAGACATTTAACATGAGCAGGCTATCTTAAATGAATCAAATGTTGTAGCTTTAGTCTAGGAGTGACTTAGTAGCCATTTGTCTGAATACTGGTACTGAAACTGATAATGCCTAATATTTTGGGAGTTAATCAAGATTACTGCCTTCACAAGTTATTAAATGACATTAAAATATGTGCTAGGGTATTTGATATTGTGTGTTTAACTCACAAATTTAATAGGTGAGTGGCATTTCTATTTTAAGAGTCAAGGCTAAAGCATGTGAAAATTCCAGTGTCAATTAGAGGAATATGTCCATGGATACCTACCTAGTATAGATAATTTTCCATAATCTTAGTGACTGTCCAGTTTATTGACTTCAGGAATTTTATTTTTACTTGTACAGCTTTTCTGCTATTCTGCAGAAACTTCTGCAACTTCTTGACAACAGTGAAGACCAGGTTCAATTTCTATGTGTTGTCAATAAATACTGTATCAAATTAGTAAGCCACGTTTCACCTTCAAAAAGCTTGAATGAAAAGTCAACCAAAACGTGCCTTACTAAAGAGTGAGAAGGAGAAACAGAAAGGAAATAACATAAACATGCAAAAATTCATTATGTGTTCTCCAAAGCACAACAATAATATATTTAAGTCCTCCCTTTATATTTCTTAGTGAAAAAAATGATAAAACAGCAGTCTATTACCCAGTTTTCCTCCATTTCCTTTACATTTTCTATCACCTACCCCAGTAAAGATCCTTGGTAGCAACTGAACTGCAAATAAATCTACAGGCACCCCAAAATAGCTGCTTCTTCCTTGTAGCGAGACTGTAAGGTACACCTATCCACTAGGTATCTTTCCAACTTCTCTTTCTGTTGGGACATGTTCCTAATTACTCCTCTCCTAGGAAGGCAGCCATCTCTCACTCTTTAGCAGGAGTACCACACTACTGAGGACCATATACATATGAAGACTGTGATGTCAAGACTGTTTCTAAGAAGTCTTCTTGCTTTTTCTTTTTGGCCCTCTGAACCTCCAGTCTACTAACAACTATATCATTAGAATGGACAACTTACATAGCTTACCTCAGGTATTTTTTGTCATAAGTCATTTACCCTACTTTAAACCTTAATTTTTAGACATGGACCTCACCTAGCTTTATGATACAACTACTTTTTAACAGAAATAGTCCCAAAATATAATTACATGTAATATATAGTTCAAACAGCTCACATCTCAACTCTGCTTCTTCTCCACAGGAGATCTTTGGAAGGTTACTCCCCTTCTGGGCTTGTCTTGGTTTGATGTAAAACCGAACCAGTTTTCTGTTCAGTAATTTTACTTCTCAGTTAAGTGTCTTCTAAGTGAACTCTGAAATAACAGCATATTCTTCAAACAGTGTCTGCTTCCAGACTGATAAGGTCTGAGGTTTATGGTTAATACCAAGGAATGGTACGCAGAGAGGCTCTTGCTTATACTTAACGCTGTAACAACCAAGGTCAGATAACTTTGTTACGTACCAAGTTGGAGGGTTGGAACTAGAAAAGTGTAAATGGGTTGCACCTGTGCGGAGGAGCAGACAGGATAGGTGAGGCAAAACTGACCAACAGGGTATACCATCCCATCTGCCCCATGCTCAGTATAAAAGCTGAGGGATGAAAGGGGTCAGCCTCTTTCTTCAGTGGCGGGCATCTGAGGAGGACTCTGTCTGCCTTTGATCCTGATCCATGCATTCTTGAATCCAGTTCCTGAATCCAGTTCCTGTCCATCACTGAGTCCAGTCTAGGACTTTCCCAGTGCCTGCTGGTGACATGACTGTCACCCTTGGAGCTCGATATGGGTTTTCATATATTGTATATATTTCATTACTTTCTTCTTATTATATTTTCTTCTTATTATTTTATTATTAATATTTCATTAAAGTACTTCAGTTTCTTTTTCAATCTATAAGACTCCCTCTTTCATTCTTCTCTCTCGGGAGAGAAGTTAAAGAAAGCGTCTGTTTTTCATTCAGTGGCCAGTCCCGCCAGAATCGTGACAAGGTTTTGTATTTCCCTAGTTGGTTGCTCTTCTCTTTTACGCCTTAGTTGATAATGGTTACACTCAAAGACTACTTAAATGAAAATTTGCTTATATAAGTGTTCCACAGGTATCTTGAAAAGAAGAAAATGGATGAACCATCTTATAGCCCTTAAAAACTGAGTTACCTTTTGGAAAGGAAATTACAATGTAGAATGTCCACAAAATCTTAGTAGATCAGTGGCTAATCAAGTTTTCATAATCCCCTGACTCAGAATGTAAGTGTAAATTCAGAATAATTTTTAGATTGAAAAACAAAACAAAACCACAAAATTTTATGATCCTGTAATTTGGAAATAATTAATTGCAAAAGGGATTAATTTATTTTAGTGTGGCAAGTAATGTATTTTGGAAAAGCAGGTGACCTGCTTGAATGGAGTAATGCTAAACTGAAGCCTTGGAAAGGAGGTTTTCTTGTTACTCACTCAGGCAAGTATGTAAACAAACATCTAACATTTCCCCACCAGGAAAAGAGACTGAGTAAACAATAAGACCAGAACTTGAAAGAGAGGTTACGATGGGTACACCTGAACTAGAGATACATGAGTGTTTTCAGGAACCCAGATTCACAAGTACAACCCACATCACGATGATGAACTGGAAAAAAATACTCTCCTAATTTTCTGGGTTCCATAGGAAGGTCATAGGCTGTAAAAGGGTCTGTCTCTCAATCTAGAGAGAACTTATGCTAGGGGACAAAACGTTAGTCTGACAAGTATAGCTTATAAACATTTTGCCTTCTGCCTGCCCGAATCATTAAGTGTGCCAAAGCTGCTCTATTAAGTTCTGGCTTTCCTTTCGCCACACAAATGCTGCCAGCCAGTCCACTTTTTTTCTTCCTTTCTATCTACTTGTTCTGCTGGGTGCAAATCAAATCTCAGGGAACATGGGCACCTATGTTCATTACCAAGTTTTTCTAGTTGCTTTGCCAAATTCCTGAAAGATGCAGATGCACTTGTGGAGCTGTCTACAATATTTCAGTAGAAAAGCTGCTTAGAAAACCTTGTAGTCATATGCACTGTGTAAGTAGTCATATGCACTTTAGTAAAAATTAAAATGTATGCCATGGCCACTTGTAGAAAGTTTGAAAGATGTCCTTTTTCATCAAAAATGTTTTTAAATTAACAAAATCAAGGAAAGAGTTTAAATGCAAATTTTACTGTCTTTATTCTAGAATATTACACTCAAAATTCACGGATTCACAGATTCATGGATTCATGGATTTGACAGAGTTGGAAGGGACCTCTAGAGATCATCTAGTCCAACTCCCCTGCTAAAGCACATCACTCAGGACTGCATCCAGGTGTGTCTTGAAAATCTCCAGAGAATGGGACTCCACGACCTCTCTCGGCAGCTCCTTTCAGGGCTCTGGCACCCTCACCGTAAAGAAGTTCTTCCTCATATTTCAGTGGAACTTCCCATGTTCCATCTTGTGCCCGTTGCCCCTCGTCCTATCGCTGGAAACCACTGAAAAGAGTCCGGCTCCATCATCCTTCAACCCACTCTTGAGGAACTTGTAAACATAGATGAGGTGTCTCCCCTCAGCCTTCTCTTCTCAAGGCTAAAGAGCCCCAGCTCTTTGAGCCTTTCCTCGTAAAGGAGATGCTCTAATCCCTTAATTATCTTGGTTGCCCTATTTATTATTAAATAATAAATAAATATTTCATCACAAATACTACACCACTTCCAATGCTGCTGCTTGAGGCTGAATTTCTTACAGCTATGTAAGGAGATGGTTTTGGATAGACTCCTGTAGAGTGCTGATGTAGCTGCCTGCATGCACTTGAAGATGAGCCAGACAGGACCTGAGCGAGACCTCCTGGAAACCTCAGGTGCTGTAGGCACAAGAAAAGGAGTTTTGGCTGAGTACATGGTCATTATTAACCCACAGAATGTGGGTGAGTTGAAAGCCACACCGTCACCGCTCATCAGACAGACGTTGCAGTAGGAAACCAAATGCCCATTGGAAAAGTCATGTAAATAATCTCAGAATAGGGCAAGACTGGCACCTGCTCTCGACTGGAGACCCCAGTGCTGTGATGGATAATCCTGACCCTTTTTGCTGTTTCTCCCTGGCCCACTGAGCCTCCATCCAATGGCCAGTGGAACTGCTCCAGCACAGCCTGATGAGTACATTGTTCCTTCCAACCGCAAATTGTCTATAATTTGACAGTTCGGCTTCCCTCATGAGAGACACGGGCTGGAAACCTTGGAGACTGAGAAATTAATTGAATCTGGGTCTCCCATATGTTGAGTGAGGGCTCTAATCACTGAGCTATTGTTTAATGGAGAGCCTACCAGCTCCTCTTCCACTTGTGCTTCTCAAGCAATTAGTGAACCACTCTTCTGTTGTGGTTTTTGCTTGTTTCATTTGGTGTTTTTAAAAGAAGACGCATCACTAATTCCTTTCAGGTAAAGTTTTATGGACTGTAACAGAGGGAATATCTATCTGATAGCTCTGATAAAGGCTCTTAAATTCCAGGGTGGATCTGCATTGAGAATATCCCTCTGTCCTCCCCTGCTTGAACATCTGTACTTGAACATCTTCCCTCTCTTTTTTATGTCTTTTCTACCTGTCTGATGTACTGACCATGGAGCTATCACCTGACTCAGGGTGCAGGATTCTGCTACAGGCACTTAAAAATTAGGCAAAAAAGTTGGACCAAAGTGTTTGGTTTTTTTTTTTCCATTTGCAGGGTATAGAGGTCAGCCAGCTGCTTTTGATGGTGATTTTGATCCCATGGCAGCACCGAGCTGTGCTGTGCAAACTTTGCAGAAACCCTGGGAATGGGTATTTCACACAGGGATCTGAATACCTGCACTGCTTCAGCTGCAGGTGAGAGATTCCTGCTTTGGAGGAGCTGAGGATGAGCCAGATATTCACATACAGATGGGAATGCTGTTAGCTGTGAGGGTCCCAGTCCCTTCACTTGCTGACAGAGTTTGGGGTGTTTGGGGAAAGATGCTGTTTCTGCGAGAAGATGAGTGGGAGCTCTGAGATGCAGATGTGTAGGTATCACAACAAAATCTTATTTATTGGTCACCAATAAGGCAGGAAGACACACAAAAAACAGGATTCTTGATTTTTAAAAAAAAGATATTCCTATTATTTGAAACAAAATTTAGTGTGTTTTACAGAAATTTTTGTTGCCCACCAGCACTCAGTGCTTGCTTTACTACAAAATTTCATGCTATTCTGTCTGAAAACTAAGTGAGAACTATTGGTGTTTGCTTGCTTTGCTTTCAAACATGTAAACTCTCAGGTTAAAGACTGATGGACAATACCAGAGGAACTCTTCAACAAGTCTCTGTCTATTTTCTTTTGACATCCATAGCTGAGCTGAGAGTGCCTGTGAAACTCCAAACTATGCAGCGTGGGTAAATTCAAGAGGTTATACTTGTCTAGACTGATTATAAATATACAGAGCTAAACAAGTATTGTCCTGTCTTAGTATTTTTATTGGTTTTAAATGTTATTCACTTCACTGGAAAACACTAGAGCACTTTTAATTTTATTTTTTATTGTGACTCTCAAACTAAGATTTTATTTGCCATATTATAACCTTGAGAAAATTTTCAAGGCTAAGCTATAACTGAAAAATTTCATTTATAATGAAAGTAACAATACACTTGAACCAAAAAAATCCAAACACTGTTACTGAACATGAAGTATTACATGTACATTACAGGTTTCCAAATGAAAGATCAAGCCCCTTGGAAACTAAGGAAGACCCATCAGACACTAAGCTTAAAATCTGTTTTTATATCTAAATGCACTCTTCATGAAATTCATACTTTTAAGGAAATCTTCTAAATTATCTGAACCCTCATTTGTTTTTCTTTGTTTGTTGCAGGGGAATTTAATGATTTCATGAGTGTTTTAAATCCTAATGTCTTTGGGGCAACAAAGTTGGTCTTCCATGTAGTGGCCAACATTCCTCTCTCCCCAAGGACAACAGGTATTTCAAGGTACTCAATTCAGAAAATCTCCAGTAAACCTGAAGTGAAATTTGAGGCCAGCCTGATCTTAGGAAAAACACTTTACACTGGAAACTGGGAGACCTGAGTTCTGCTCCCAGCCTCTCTACCAATCTGCTGAGCTGCTCAGGCAAGTTAGTATCTCTCTATTTCTTTGCTTATCGTTTGCATGGTTTTTGTTTTCCAGTGGTAATCCAGACAATATACATTTCATATTGCATGTATCCTAAAAACAGGATTAATTTTTACTTGACCTTCCATGAACGGCTTAATAGGAATAATACTAATAATTATTACTAATGGTTGATTAAGCTTTTGGACAAAAGCATATTTGTCATAAATATGCAAACTGGAATGGTTATATTTTCCTACCCTGTATACTGGGGAACAGAAGATGACAGTTTTTTGCATTCTTAGCAGTATTCTATGTGAAAAGATCTATGTCCATGGATGAAAATCTGGCAGAGAGTACTCAGCTTCCTAAATATGTGATACAATTATATGCAGTGGTTTTTTGTGCATTATAAGATCTTGGTCATGAAATCTGAATATGAAAAACATCTCTGAAGGTTTCTGAGAATTGTGAGTAGCAGTTACGTCCAATATTTACAATGTTACATTATATTTTTTTACTGGTATCTACAAATAAAGTTTAAATCAGGGAAGAAAGGTAAAAATCGCAAGATTACTACCTTTCTAAGCATTCTTGCATCTTCCGGTCCTATCCAAAAAGACAGATTTATAACAACATGTTGTAAGGAGTAGATGCTAAGCTTTCAGAGTTCTTTACAGATTCAGAGATAACAAATTAAGTTGTCCCAATAGGAAATATTATTTATGAATGGGGTAATATTTCTTGCATTAGTAACAGTGGTTAATAGCTCTGAACCCAGACTAATTCTAGGGGCAATTTATGATATCCTAACACAAACCAGAATGAAGCACCACATGAAAAAATGTGGAAAGTATGGGGTACACCAGCACTATAAATCACATCAAGATTGTCATAAACACAATAAGACATTTTGCAATAAAACACTATTGTTTTGTCAAGCAGATACATCAAGCACATCAGAGTGTTTTCCTGTATAAATTTCTTTCATGGCTGATGGTGTTCCTCTACAACCTAGGAAATGTGAACATGGCACCTGCAAATGGACAACATCTCAATATACCAGATACCTTAGTAAGAAAAGGTTTGGTGGTATTTTGAAATCAGTAATCCTACCCTTGATTATATGCAAAAATGCACAACAGAGAAAAGAAAGTGGTACTTGGAGTATTTTGCTGTTGACATCATTGATTTCACACTTCTACCCATAGATTGGTGCTTAAATATGGAGGCATGAACACACCATGTTTCCCCCTTGCTGTTTTGAAGGTTTCACTCTTTTCTAAGCTAAATGCTGAAAGAGAAAAAATGTAAATAAGGAAAGAAAAAGAAGGGAATTTGAGCACTACCACTATAAAACTCTAACATTACACACAGTAATTGCATGTTGTGATATGGTTTCATGCTAATTGTGATGATACTGGATAGAGAAACTCAGTCTGAAAGTTTTCTCAAAAGTTTTCTCAAGTCACAGCCAGAACCAGTTTTTGGATGATTGCTGTATAATGTAGTCAACTTAGGCTGTCAAATACAGATTTAAAAAGATGATGAACACAACATTTGTCTTGTTCCTCTGCCTGCACAGCTGACACACAGTTCCTCCATGAAGTACATGGAACTGAGCTGGAGCACCACGCTGCAGCAATGGGCGCACGCTGTACCCACTCTTGATACAGTTCTGCTCCCGTTCTTTCTAAAAATACCAGTAGTCCATGGGGAGATGTAGCAAAGAAAGTTTCCTTTCCTTGTCATCCTTTCCCCCCTGTTTTCTCCTTGCCTCAATGATTTATTTTAGATTTTATTACGCGTTAAAACATGCCTTCAATGCAAACTTTAAAGCAAGCCCTTTACAGTTACAAAGCTCAGCCGTTAACAACAGGCGTGGGAAGCTAAACCCTCAGCAGCTTTCTAGATTGCCCTTTACACAAGACAAACTGTAAAATGATATGATCCAATAACAAACGAAGAACTGATCCCCGCGGCCGGAGCGCAGGCATGGCTTTCCATTCTGCAATATGTGCGTGAAAGGAGAACATGGTTAAAAACATCGGCGGCAGCGAGTTACAGGAATAGCTGGTGCTTCCAGGAATGAGAGCGTTCCTAATAAATCTGTGGGCATTGCGTTTACCACAACAACAACAACGGGTTTTCTTACGTTCATGCTACAGACCATCAGAATGCGCTTTTTATTGAACTTCCATAAACCCCACCGGTGGGACAGGACAGCAAGAGAGCACTGTGAAACATCACCCAGGAAAAGCCGCCAAAGGGATATTTATGTGTTTAGGGGACACTGTTCTTCCACTTGCCAAATATAATTTTGTTAAAGGATTTGAGGAGTGAAAAAACTTAGTC
>JAOXJK010000001.1:173324789-173336531 GCA_025774025.1 Xenus cinereus | reverse complement strand
ATATGTATAACATTCATTTTCTTTAGAGAAAATTGAATACGATTAATTTAGATATCCGATTTAGATGCCAGAATGCCTCCATTCTAGGACCTTAACTCTGCTGAATGTGAATGTGGTCCAAATTACTTCTTCTAAAATAAGTATCATTAGGAAAAGAATACCTGAAGGTCTCCAAAGCATCACAGGTCAAATTCTGAAAAGAAGGGACTTTGACAAGAATTGCAATTCTGGTTTTGTTAAAAAAAAAAAAAAAAAAAAAAAAAAAAAAGAGGTAGCATCTCTTTATCAGAACTGTGGTATAAAAGTGAATGATTTCAAAGATTATGAAACATTAGGAGACTGCTCATAATACTAATGCACAAAACCTTTTTCTTAGCATGACATTTGAATCAAAATTCTTACTTTTATTGCATCAACACCTAAGTTCTCTGTAGCTGGCTGGACATGGCTCTCTCTCTTCCAGATCAATGCCAGTCTCTGTCTTTCAACTCACTACCAGTTCCGCAGCTCTCTCACATTAATTTTTGTTTATTATTGCTCTGGCTATTTTACAGTATCAATGTAGGTATTCATATATTATGACAATCAACATACACATAAAAAATTCTGAATAATTTTTCTATGAGACTCTCTGTGACACTGTAACAAATGATTCATCTGTGGGTATTTTTGCTAAGGAAAAATTTACTTTCTTATCTTTTTTCCAAATGATTTAAGAATACATTAGCAACTATTCCATAGCAGTAATCACAATAAATTCTCTTAAGTGAGAAAGCTACTTTTTATTTCTCTACTCCCCTGTCCTTCTTTCTTATCCTTTTACCAGTTACTTGTCAATGTAAGGACACTACCTGGTATTTCCCAGCACCCTAAATTCTGTAACAATGGTTTGTGAAAGACCTTGCTGAGTGCCTTTTAGAAATTGTGGTGAACTCTCTCCATTTTCACCAGCAACATGCTAACTGACTCCCTCAAAACAAAACAATTTTGTTTTTAAATCCATATAGCTTTAAAAAAAAATAAATATTGCCTTTATTGTTAGATTTATGTTAGATTGTTAAATTTATTAATTTTGTTCTTTAGTATAATTTCTACAAATTTAGGCCAATTTTACACTTACCTGCAGTTCTCTGGACACCCACCAGAACTGCTCCTAAAATCTCATGTCATATTTGACCCCTTTCTTTCTTGTGTATCAAGACAGTTCTGTATGAGAGGTTGCAGGGAACAGAGTCAATAGTTTGGCTATTGTGTATCTGAATTCCTTTAGAAAATTTGAGCGAATACAGTCCAGTTCTAGTCATGATTATGGTGCATTTGGAGGGTTTCTTTTCTGTATCATCCTCTAGACACTCTTTGATAATAAGAAGATGGGAGAATCACATGGTTTACTTGCAACAATTCTCATAGTTGTAAATTTGTACATTACCAATAGGCAGCAATATGACTTAAATTGCTTGTTAAAGTCAATCCCTCACTTGATTGGGAGCTAGTACACGGAGAGGTAATACACTAAGGTGTACTAGCTATATGCTATTGCTTATTATAAAGGAACACATTCGCCAAGGAAGGAGTGGGAAAAGTCAGTTTGCATAACAATTTAAGGGAGGTCAATTTCAGGTACTTTTTAGTCTTCAATTTTTTGATTCTGCCATTGATGGTGCTACATATATGCTATGTATCTGCTTAAACTACAAAAGCTGGGGCATTATTTTGTTTTTCTCTGTTACCTATAAGAAAAATAACTTGTTACTGTTGCATATGATCGACAAAATTAGTCTCTTGTGTAACTGTACTACAAACAAAATAGCCGGGATGTTTTTTTGATGAGTTACATAAAAGCATATACTGGCTTTCCAGAAATTAAAAAAATCTACTAAGAATAAGAAAGAAAAAAATGTCCTTCACAAGTACAAAGTTTACTAATTTACCAGGATAAAAGTTTAATAATGTTCCTTTTGCTCTGTATCTAGTTCTCATGTTTTCCTTGATCCTCAGATCGTGTAATAGTTAAGGGTTCCAGGTAAATGTTAGGATTTGAGCAGGTTTGAAGTTTAGCGAATTCCTACTGAGACTGGGCAAAGGAAGAAACACACATCACAAACTTGAGAAGTAGGCCCATGTCAACCTTATGAGGTTTAACAGGGCCAAGTACAGGATCCTATACCCGGGTTGGGGCAACCCCTAGTATCAAAAGAGGCTGGGGTATGAAGGGATTGAGAGCAGCGCTGAGGAGAAGGGCTTGGGGGTACTGATGGATGAAAAGCTGGACATGAACTGACAATTTGTGCTCACAGCCCAGAAGGTTAACTGCATTCTGGGCAGCAGCTGCAGAAGTGCGTCCAGCAGATTGAGGGAGGTGATTCTGTCCCGCTGCTCCGCTCTAGGGAGACCCCACCTGGAGTACTGCATCCAGCTTGGAGCCCTAAGCACAGGAAAGATATAGGCCTGTTGGAGCAAGTCCAGAGGAGGGCCACAAAAATGATCAGAGAGCTGGAGAAACTCTTCTCATAGGACAGGCTGAGAGAATTGGGGTTGTTCAGCCTGGACGATAGAAGGCTTTGGGGAGACCTTATGGTGTCCTTTGAGTACTTAAAGGGGGCCTCCAGGAAAGATGGGCACAAACTTGTTTAGCATGGCCTGTTGTGACAGGACAAGAGGTAATGGTTTTAAAGTAAAAGAGGGTAATTCAGATTAGATGGAAGGAAGAATTTTTTTACAATGAGGTTGGTGAAACACTGGAATAGGTTACCCAGAGAAGCTGTAGATGCACCATCTCTGGAAACGTTCAGGGTCGGGTTGGACAGGGCTCTGAGAAACCTCATCTAGTTGAAGATGTTCCTGCCCATTGCAGGGTGGAGTTGGACTAGATGACCTTTAAAGGTCCCTTCCAACCCAAACTATTTTCTGATTCTATGATTCTATTCTATATCCTAGAGAGCACAGAGCTTAAGTAATTTCTCTAGCTTAAAAAGTGACAGCATCACATCAGGATTAAAGTGATTACTTTGATAACTCACCAGACATTTAAGGTTTGCCATGTCAAGTATGGGGAGCCATGCAGAGTTTGGCTTTTTTATGTTTGCAAAATATTGAGTAGAGAGAATTTCCAGAGAAAGCATAAAAATCTACATCTCAAGATGGGTGAATATAGCTGTGTGCATTCTATATCTTGTTAATAATGAAAAACTGAGAAGGAATCTACTATCACTGCAGAAGACTGCGAAAAAAAAACACGTGACCTCTGAAATCAAGCAGAGAGACAAAACAAGAGGTCTCTCTACCTTAATAATTTCTAGCTGCATAGCATAAAATTAGCTTTTATACCATATTCACAGCGTTTAAAAGTTTGGATGTTTCCCATCAATCTCCTCATCTTGATGAGAGCATAAAATGCTGCTAAACAGCCAGAACTTTAAACAAGCAAAATATTTTTTATTCCAGTTAATTTCTTTCATCTGATATGGGCTCTGTCCAGCCCAAGTGACTGATAGATCTCCTACCTTATATTCACTTTTTTAAAAGGATTAGCAAAAGTCAGTGCATTCATGAGAATTTTCTTCTAAGACAAACAAACTTCAGAGTTTGAATGTATGATTGTTTCATTTTAACTGTTTCAATTTTTCCACTTGTGATCTTAATGTTTTACTTTCTCTGAGAAAGTCAGGCTCTCAGTATTTGAAGTACATAATTTATGAGCTCTCAATTCCTCTGCTGTCTTTAATGTCAAAAGAGGAAAGGTTCTCATTATATTTCATAAACTGTTTCAGCTGTTCGAAAACACTAATATTTTCTCTTGATTCTATGTTGTCTGGCTTAGAATTGGGATCTGCTACTGCCACTTCAACTTCAGTGGAGGATAACTCCTTCTGCCCTTACAGATGGCCTGGCATATGTTTGGATTTTGTTACTCTGACCGTCAATGGCATTACCCCAACAAGTTAAATTTGGTGTGGACTTTAAAAAAAAAACAAAACAGAATGAGTCATGAATTTCATCAGCACTCTGGCATTAAAATAGTGAACGTGCATCCTGTAGTGACAGTATAAATATTGAACAGAAGGAGTGACAATGTGTAATCCTATGGGATATGCACTGAGAAATCTCCTGTGGAGGTTTCACATCTATTCAGGGAAAGGATTACCCATGTCATGGTTAATAGAGAGCACTGTTTCAGCACACATCTGTATCAGCAAGTAGGAAGCAACAGCTACTGCTAAACTACTCAAATTCCACATATGCATGGATGAAGAAACCAGTTAGCATTCATAACGCCAAGTGACAGAAGCTTCCTCTACAAGATGTTTTATATGCTCATGTGGTCAAAGTACATGAAGAGAGCCACCCACAGTGGATATTTCATCAGCCAAGCAGAAATGTTTTGTAGGTATTAAATAAAATAATCTGAAAAAGCAAAAAGAGAGAGAAGAAAGAAACAGAAGTAAAGAATAATGAGTCAAGTACCCTTGTGTGTTTGAAAGATAAAACAACGGCTCTGAAATCAGAGAATCAATTCTGCTATTTTAAAGCACATTGATTCAGCCAGGGAAGTAATGGCAGAGATCCAAGCAGACAAGAAAAGCCACCGAGGCGCTGTTGTTCTCTTCTGGCTGGAGCCTAGAGGGAAATAATATTTTTGCTGGGGGAATTCTGAGGCTTTGGCATTACAGCAGCATCAATAAAGACTGAGCGGTCTAAAGTAAGAAATTAAGCCCATAACCTTGCAGTTAATTCAGAGCATTTTTATCAATTATGAGCCTATAATTAGCTGGTGCAGTAGTGATGTTTTAAAACTGTGCAGCACTAACTCTTAAACCATGAACTGATCCTTTTTCAACACATTTTCTTTACAGAACAGCCATTGGAGAGGATTTCTGTGATACCTTAAATTTAAGCCATTTGTTTTTACTGATTGTTTAAATACTTACAGCATGATCTGCCAGATTCTTCCCTTTAGATACAGTCATGGAGTTTTCAATGCTTTGTATGCTATTTGAATATACAACAACAAGAAAGTGAGTGCATGTGTTAACAGCTGTTAGCAGCATATGGCATTTTTAAAGCTGGTGCAAATATTTACACACATGTGGATGTATGTATGCAGCTCTATTTCTTCATTTGGCAGCAGTCATTGTTATAGTCTACAGTTTTTGTTGTGCAGAGTTTACAGAAAGAAGACAAATAGATTTGCAGTTTACAGTAAACTCAAGTGAACAGCAGGAAATGAAAGCATTCACTTGTCTTTTCTGTTTAAAAGTATTTGCATTTCTATGTAAAACCAAGAACTCTACTATTTTGATAGCTTAGAAATGCATGTAAGACTGCAGGTTATAAAGATCCAAGATACCAGAAAAATCTTAATGCAAAACTCAGCTGCAAGCTGCGGTAGTGCTAATGAATATGTAGAGCAAACAGATTATATTAGTAAAACCATATTAAAGCAAGCCCATAGTAACTGGATTGTTATTAATAATGGCAATTGTATTTACATTAAAATTTGTACTAATGTCTATTTCAATCACTTTTTTCATGTTGATACCATTCAAAGAGGAATGGGATTATTTGTTTGTCTTTTTTTTAGTGTAGCGTTGGGGTAGTGAGTCATACATGGAGTTTAATAAGCCTCACTAATTTTCTGTCAATTCAAGGCACTGCTGATATAACTCATTGCAGATACTTGGCTCAAATTTGAAATCAGCTCATTTGAAAAACCGAAAATCATGTCATTCATTAAAATTGAATGCTAAGCTTTACTCTAAGCAAAATAAAATTTGGCCCAAATGAACAACCACTTCATGAGCCAAAACAGACTGATCTTCAGATTATGTGCAGCAAAGGTTTCGTTAGAAAATATATCCATTGTTCATTTAAAAAAAAAAAAGTATTTCAATTACAAGGCAAGGTATTTTCAGTGGTCAGAGATATATGATCATATAAACTCCAACAGTTTCTTTGGCCTTTGACATCATCCATGACACCAGCTGTGATATGATTAGATGTGATTATCATTTGCTGCATGTATTCATATATCCCAGTGCAGACCTGATGTTACGTGTTACAAGGTGACAGTGTTTCAGTCCTAGCAGAGATTGTCAATACAGGCCTTTAGGTGAAAATAGTGAAACAAAAAGAGAAGTCTTAATCATAAATCCAAGAGCTGTGTTGGTCTTTTTAACATGGAGAATAGAACAGAAACTGTATTCTAGTATTAACCTTTCTGTTAACCAAAGAAAACAAAGTTCTGGAGACACAGGCTCCAAGAGGAGACCTATTTTCAAACAGTGCTTTAAAATGCTGCTTCATCAAGCAAAATTTTTTACATTAGTGTTTTCTTTGACAAAAGAATCTTTATTTATAGGAAAAATGCATGAAGTCCTTTTGTAAAATGATTTGACTATGAAATGACAAATGGATATATGTAAATTGGTATTTTCAAAGTAAAGTTGCAGTGAAAGCTTTCCTGAGTGCTCATTTTAAATTACTTTTATTGGGTTTAAATGGAAAAGAAATATCTTGGCTTTTGTCTAATGTTTTACTGTTACTTTTAATTTTTCTTTGGCAATTTGTGGTCATTGACAATATTCAATACTTTGTTGGAAGAGAAATTGAGCCCAATTTTGCCTTCATTTAATTGTTTAAATTTTTACTGAATTTAAGAAATCAATGCAAATGTCATCTTGTGATTTTTTTTATTTTTAATATTTAGGCTTTCTATTATGTAGATTTTTCCAGCTTTCAGTTTAGTTATTTTGCATTCATATGGAATGACTTGTACTTCTGAGATGGGTTCTAACAACTTTCTCCACAAAAGGAGTAAACTCTCTCTTTTCTAGTGTACATTAGCTAAGATATTTTTTTCTCATTCAACTCCAGACATTTCGAATACTGTTCAAGTTCAAAGGCTCTTTACGGATTCTCTCTGCTAATTTATTCATGGGCTATGCAGCTGAAGGCAAGAAGTGGCAGTCTTGAATTTCATTTGTGGCTAAACGACTCTTGTGGACTTTTTTTAAATGGTTGTGACTTACTTGTTATCAAATACAACCTTTGCTACAAAACCATTTTCACAACAACCTAGATACAGTAGATCTGCATTCAGAATCTATTGTGTTGTATTGTACTTGGATTACATTTTTAAAAAATAGGTTCTGTCCCAGTAGTATTTTCCTCTTCTATTATCATAAAAACTGAGAAGAATCTGAGAAAGAATCTTTGTTGCTTTTTGATTCCATAACATAAGTGTGTATTTGGTATTCTATTCCTATATGCTTTCTTTTTCTGGTATTTTTATCTTTCGAAGCTTGAGAAAGATGGAGTTCTTGAGGCAATGGTACTCTTTGCTTCTTTAACATCAGTTGTTATATTCTAGGCAGAGAAGTCTGTGTTTCTTCAGTGCAAGTAGCGAAAGCCCTCTAAACAGGAGTGGTTTCATGGAGAGCTTCTCTTTGCAAAGTCTATTGACAGTTTAAAGGACCAGAAGAATTTCTTTTTGCTCCAGATAACAAAACTAGTTCAGATGGACAGGTTATCACTTACAAGGTCCCTTCACACATTAGAGTTTAGTTCTTAATTTCATCTGTGAATAAATGTCATGATGTCTCCTATTCTTATGGTGTAGAAACAATTATAGAATGTGCATACAGAATGTGAAATTTTACAAAAAGATCTGTGAGTCCTGGTGGACAACGGGATGACGAGGAGCCAGCGATGTGCCCTGGTGGCCAAGAAGGTGAATCCTCAGGTGCATCAAGAAAAGTGTGGCCAGCAGGTCGAGGGATACCCTCTACTCTGCCCTGGTGAGGCCACATCTGGAGCACTGTGTCCAGTTCTGGGCTCCCCAGTTCAAGACGGACAGGGAACTGCTGGAGAGGCTACAGTAAAGGGCTACAAAGATGACTATGACACTAGAACATCTCTTTTATGAGGAAAGGCTGAAGGACTTGGGTCCTTTTAGTCTTGAAAAGAGAAGACTGAGGGGGGATCTGATCAATGCTTATAAATACTTAAAGGATGGGTGCCAAAAGGATGGGGCCAGTCTTTTTTCAGTGGTGCCTGGTGACAGGACAAGAAGAAATGGGCAAAAAATTGAACATAAGAAGTTCCATCTAAACATGAGGAAGAACTTCTTTACTTTGAGGGTGGCAGAGCGCTGGAACAGGCTGCCCATACAGATGGTGGTGTCTCTGTCTCTGGAGACATTCAATACCCGCCTGGACACATTATTGTCTAACCTGCTCTAGGTGGACTTGCTTTGTCAGGGGGGATGGACTAGATGATCTCCAGAGGTCCCTTCCAACCCCATATCATTCTGTGATTCTGTGATTCATTCTGTGATCTTACTATGAAGGCTTTGATTTTCACTGTAAAAGGCAAAAAATAAAAACATTTGGAACCATATAATCACCTACTGCATATAGTCAATGATGATGCTTATTTCAATAAGAGCAGAACTAGGCCTTTAATACTCAGTACCAAAATGTTTACGTAATGACCACCTTTATGGAACTATTCGCCTCATGTCAGAGATCTGCAGTTACCTTTTTATGATTTATTCTTGACTCTTCCACAGCCAGATCATCATTTCTTAAACCCATGCATAATATAATATTCTATTTCCAAATTAGACTTTCAGGTCCTGGTAGACGATGTCAACTGCTCTTTCATATCCACCAAAGCTGTAATGCCATCATAAAAGGCCACCAAATTTGTCAGACACAATTTGCCTTTAGTGCAGCCATGTTATTAAGTTGAATGCACATCATGCCATGTTAGCACATCAGTGTATTCTAACTGAGAAAAACTTTTGAAGGAATATTATTTTTTTTGTGTAGTCTGTCAGTCCCCCAAGTGCTGTTAAGGTATTTGGTCCACAATAAATAATCTCTATTACATTTTCTAGTCTGCTTAGATTTCAAAGTACAAAGTCACCATGCTCCCTTGATTACCTCCAGAAAATCAAGAACTCTTAGTCAAAATGGCTATGTGCTTCAAATCAGAGAATTGAAGTGTCTGGAATCTGCTGTCTGGAGCAGACACATTAGCACGGATAGGCTAAATAGTCATCCCAGTGATGGGCCCTTGCCTCTCCAAGCATTCTTTCATGCATATAAGTGAGCCTTTTCCTTTTGATAAGTGCTTATACCTGTTCTCTATGTTTGGCAACACCCCAGCTGTGCTGATGAAATGACAGGGACACAAAGGGAGCTGCCCATGCATATTGCTGTTGAATTACTTTATGATGAAATATTAGTAATGGTAGTTGTTAGGAGGCCACTGTGGAACAGCACTATTTCTTAGGAGCTGTAGATTGCAGAAAGAGAAATAGACTAAAACGCAAATTTATTATTTTGAAAAGGCATAGAACATTTTTAAAAACTGTGTTTTAAGAGAGAAGATTTTTAGTCAAGCAACAAGCTAGCATTTTTTATGGAGACTCAGACAATGGAGCTTTTATTTTCTATCTTTCCTTGTCCTTGCTTCAAGTTTAACCTGAAGAAAGAAAAAAAAAAAGATTTAAAATTATTCCATCAATTATACAATAAAATACATGACATTTTATTTTCTCAGAATTACAAAGAGTTTGTAATTCTGCAGAAAAGATGGGTAAGAAAAACATAGTTAACATTTTGAAACCATTTGAGAGTAGTGAAGAATATATTTTTTCTCTCTTTGGGTGTCACTAAGCAACACCTTCAGAATAAATAGAATAGTTGTTATCTGAATTGCTAACAATCAAACAGAGTTGTTCAGGATATTTTATGATTCTTTTCAGACATTACCACTCTCACTTACATTCTCTTGCTTAAATTAGTTTGTTAGGTTTGCACCTCTACCTATGTATTTACATACCTACATTTACATATGCTATTATAAGTAATAGAATATTTTTTTAAAAAGTGGAATTTTAAAAAGGATTTTTTTTTCTTAATTATTTCTGTAAGTATAAATTTGCATATGAACCAGTCGAAAACTCCCTTCTCTTTCCCTATGTCCCTTCTGTCAGATTTTCAGATATCTTCAATGCCTGCTTTGGAATGAAAATCCGCCAGTAAGCAAGATACACATCCATGGACATTTTCCAGAACTTTACTTCCTTTAATGAAGATAGCAAATGAGAGAAACTTGTGAGATGTTTTAAACTGTCAGAGCCTTTAATATTGAAAGAAATCTGTCCAAAGCAAGAAAAAATGCCTTCATATGATTTGTATGTGAACTAGTTTGCAAGTGTTCTGCCTTCTCCAGCCACACTGCTCTTCTAACAGCTATGGTCTCATCAGAAAGCTCATTAGATAGTCCTTGTTGCTGAGTCATGTGATAACTGAGGAGGGCTGGAGAAAGATCTTCTGTTTTTCTGAACTGTATTTTCCTGATAACAACCCACCCTGTAGGACTTTTACAAGCCCTAAGTGAAGCTAATTGGCTACTTCCCCCCACCCTCAAACTGATAATATTTACTATACATTTGTGCCTCATCGTGAATCTAAAGAGTTATCCCCAAAGACCCTACATGGTTTAAGTTTAGCCTTGGAAATACATGGTGGTAGGAGTTTCCCCTACATTTCTGTGCATGGCTGTGGTCATCCATATTTGGCAGTGTTGATCAGTTCAGCACCTTTTAACATGCAGCTGTCTTGCAAGACCCCATCCTATAGTCACAGTAATGACACACTTCTCAGATTAGTCTCTGTACAAAATGCAGCTGGCAGGCATGGTACCTTTTATCCATAGCTCAGGAGCTCACTAACTCCATCTTAGTTCTCTGTGTAACTAAAGAGCAGGATGAAGATTGGTATTTTACATGAGATAACTCAATATGCACTTTCCCAGAACAAATACGCTGTAGGTTTCAAGAGAGGAAGAAGAGTGTTGTGGTGCATCTGATCCCCGATTCACTGAATAGTAGGAATAAAAGAGTAAAATGTCACTATCCTGCATAGAGGTGAACAAATAATGTCTAAGACACTGTAAGATGTCATTTATATATACATTTCTTCATAGAAACTAATCTGTGAGCTGAATGAAGAGAAAGATACAGAAAATGGTACAAAATAACCTCTAACAGTTTTACGTTGTGACTATCTAGAAAAACAAAGAACTAGGATGAAATTCAGGGCTCAACACCAATCCAGATACTACGTTTAAAGCACTCATCATTACAATCAAAAGAAGAACATGTCAGTGGGCGAGGTGGCGGCAGTGGCGGCGGCGACGAGAACCGAGGTGAGCCTGAAGGGTGGGTTGGATCACGCTGCACAGAGGGGTTTCCGAGCTCAGGGACCCCCCACTCACAGCCCCAGCCCCAGACGGAACCCGGAAGTCTGCAGCAAGCAATCAGACATGGAGGGGCCGTGGCCAGGAGCTGAGTGGAGATTTAAACACAGCAAGAGCAGGCCCTCGGTCAGTGGGCGAGGCGGCAACAGCCTCTCCGGAGTGCGGTGCGCAACTAGTGAGTGTGGGCACGCAAGAGCGTGCCCACAACCAAGATGGTCTCCACTCAGTCTGGAGCCACAGTCAAAAAGAACAGAGCATGCCAGACTGACCTGCCACAGAGACATGCAGCTGTCCAGGTGACGGGCTGCAGGGAAGGTCTGTCACTCTTGCTGGAGGACAGCAAAGACAACGCCTGTGTGCGCTGTGACCAGATCAACGGGTCTGCTCAGCTTGGTGGCTGAGCTTAAAGAGGAAGGGGAAAGACTGAGGGGCATTAGGGAATGCGAAAAGGAAATGCCATCCTTAGGGAAA
>JAOXJK010000001.1:173312121-173322267 GCA_025774025.1 Xenus cinereus | reverse complement strand
TTGGCAGGGGAGTTGGACTAGATGATCTCTATGGTCCCTTCCAACTCCAAAAAAAATTCAGTGAAAATTCAGTGAAAATTCTCGTATAATTCTGTATTGAACAATAAAAAAACCCAAAAAACACCTACTTGAATTCACATTGTTATTGCTCTGATAATGTGGCAATAATATTTGGACATAGACATGCTGAGCTTTTTTGCAATTCATTGTCAAAATCAAACACTAAATGGCAAAGCTCTCTGAAGAAAAAGCTGAGATTACAGTTTTGCCACCGGGAGTTATCACAGATGTAGCTTAGTTGGGTCCAACGTTCTACCAAATACTTTGCTCTCTTTAACATCCTTAAAGGTACTCAGTAAGATCAGCTATAAACTGTTCAGTTTAATAAATGTTAACTTAATCTTGACTCTTCTTTCTGGTTTCTTCCACATTTAAGATGAATATTTGGAGGGAGTGTCAAAGCTGGTTTCTTGTACCATCATCTAGAAATTTTATATCTGATCCAGGACATTTGAAAGGAACAAAACCAGAGGCCTGGGAACAAACTCATAAATATTTGAATCCAATCCTTTTTTATTAAAAGCAAACAAATTATACATTATCTTTTCAAGATTTTCTTGTTTGATTCTAGATAACTTTAAATGACAGAGACAATGGACACAAAGCAAGGTAAAAGGATAGAATCTAAAATATGAAATGTGGCAAAACATTTTTTACAAGTACTAGGTAAATCAAAGAATAGTTTTAAGAATATACTAAAATGAACTACATGAAAGCAGCAGACATTGAAGTAAGGTTTGATTTTTCTTTGATAAATATTATGTATTACTTTCCTTTTCTACATTAATCTTGTACTAACTTTTCTCAGTGCTGAAGATGACAGCAGAAACATTCAATACAGCATTAACTATTTTAAAATTGTTTTCACCATTATCTGTTTTTAGGTAGCATGATACACTTTAACCCAGAAGTCATATAAAATGCATTTTTTTTTCCTTTGGCTCAGTTCTAAACCAAACTCTTTCGCTCAATAAAACTGAAAAGCAGCTCTGCTAACTTGAAAATCCAATTGCTAGCCTATTTCAGTTCTTTTACTTCATCAAAAGTATAAGATAGGTAAGAGAGGGTTGTTTACCAGAGGACAATGTTTTAGCAGAAACATATATACATTTTTTCAGTGACATGGGGAAAGAATTACAGGATATATGGAAAGTGTTTATGGGTAGTGCTAGAGGGAGTGTAATCATTGTAAGTAATGCATGTAAAAGATTACAAACAAAAGAGAAGAAAAAGAAATGGTGTAGCTGAGTGGCTATAGAAGCAATGAACTTCTCACATCAACATCTAGAACTGTCTGCAGAACAAGATCAAACTGGTTTAGTCAATCACAGGATATAAATATTAGGCTAAGGTTAATTCTAATCTGCTTAAAAGCAGGTAACTAATTAACTAAATCCACTTAACTTATTTGTAGTAATGCAGCTTTGTTTTAGAGATAACAAAAGAAGTGCTTTTCCCTGGAGTGGTGGTGTTCTGGCATTCTTCTGAACTTGTGTTCTTGCTAAGATTCTTAATTGCAAGCATAAAAAGGCTATCATTTCTTCACAACATATGAATCTAGGATGAATTTTATTCCTAATGCTGGCCACCCAATTAACATTTAGTTAACCTCAGAAATCCATTACAAAACTTGTTTCTTCTGTTCAGTTTTATTTTTTCTTTTGCCTTTTCCATCTGATATTGAGTATCTGCTATATTTTCTGATTCTTATTTTTGGTCAAGATCTTTATAAGTAATTTGGACACTTGTTTTTAACCTTTTTTGCCCAGCAACTCATTCATTGAACTCTTTTGGTTCTCAGACAGTTCTTGGGAGCAATGGTTTCCTTCCTTCTCACAAACATAAGAAAAATAGAAAATTGTAGGACTTCAAAGACCACATGTGAATGACTACTCTTACGCAGTTTGTTTACTGACACAAAAACACCAGTGCAAGTCCCATTGGTAAAATTATATTCATGTTTCTTTTTAATTATCTTAAAAATAGTGATAGACTTAGATAGAAGGGGAAGCGTTTTTTCTATAGAATCTAAACAATCTCAGATATGAAAGCTAGTATGATGAGGGTGAACAATTTATGTAAGAGTCCTCTGTTTCTTCTTTTTCAACACTTGATGAATGAAACTGCAGAGTTCGGACTGAAAAATTTGGCAGTCATTTCTCTTGGGCTGTTAGACAAAAAAAGAGGGAAGCTCTCAGAATAGTAGCACGGCTACTGAAATTTTATATGTACTTTGTGAGTTTGTAATGTTTTGAAGAGGAGAAAGAGGAAACAACCTGCCTAACTACCTTCTTGGTGATATTTTAGTGAATGAAATTAGACGTAAGTGAAATAGTACTGTTTTATCCCATCTTCCACTTACCAGCATAATCATTCCACCACATAAAGACATATGTTTCAAATAATATCTTTCAATCTAGTGCCACAACAAGAATTCTTGTATTTTGAGGGGTAAAGGAAGCAAGTGAGACAATTCCCTGTGTGGGACACACACCAGTACTAACAGACTTATTTTGCAAAGTGAACTTCCTTCTGCAAAACAGATCCTTACTTCTTGCTCTTTTCAGTCCTGGCGATTGACCTAAAACAGTGTAATAGTTTTACATTTCACTTGTGTCTACTGGAGGTCATACCATTCAGCTTCAATGTGTAGACTGTGAATACCCCTTCTACTATGACCATTTCCATGATTTTCACCATAACACATATTAGAAACACAAGTACTATGAAATACAGTAGAAGTCTTAGAGCTAAGGTTTACCATAGTGATCAGAAAATGCAGAAGCAAAAAATAGTTATGTATGCTAAAGGTAGCTATACTGTTGCCTTTTCCTATTCTACGCTCATTGTCAACAGTAGAATTTTAGAGGAAAATACGGTCTCAGAATCAGGGTCCAGACAATCCCCTCTGCCAATACCTTTTTCTCCCTTTTTCTCACCATAGCATCTCCATGAATGAAAAAAAACTTTATTGTCAGTTCTCCTACAGCCATTTCAATTTCATAATTCAGTTTGATCTTCCTCTTCTGTATTTATCTGGTGCCCTTCAGCTGTATTACCAGAATTTGATGCATCAGCAATTATCATTGTGAAAATCTAGTATGGAATATCATGCTACAGAAAAGATGAAAAGATATTGGAATAGAAAATATCCTCACACTGTTCATGTCCAGGGGAGGATTTGAAATACAATTTATTCATCAACGTTGGAACTAATGTGATAATTCAGCTAACTGTGAAGATATTTGACAGAAAAATCTTTCTTTTCTGTTCAGAAAGAAATAGTTCAAATGTCTCTTGTAGATTAAAGAAAAACCTTAAAAACTGAATCTTATTCAGACCACTTTAAGAGTAAAATATTTATACGTTTTTGTTTTTCTTCTTTCCCAGTCTACTTAAAAAAAAAAATCTCAAAGCAGAAAAGTGAGACAAAGATTAAGCAGTCAAGTAAGCACACTTGAAGCAAAATCTTCTTTTTAATGTAGATTACAGAAAAAAAAAACAAACGGGAATGGTTAAGAATTCAGTATTACCTGAGGCATCTTTTAACACATTGTCAAGACTTCATAAGGGAACACAAGTAAAGGTGTTTTTATTTGCATGCAATAGAATATACACTTATCTCTTCCAACACAGATTTATAGCAAAGAAACTCTCAGGAGTGGACTGCATTAAGCTTCTCCTCTTGAGTTGTTTTATCATTTCTGTTCTCACCCAAGAGTGTAATAAAGATTATAATATGATGGATAACAGATAAAATAAAGATTATAATAACAAAGATAATAAGATAGAAGTGTTAAAACTTGGGACTTCAAACTCATTACAAACAGAAACAGTGTAATTGGATCACAATATTACGCCACTGGACTGTTCTTCATTCTGGAATGTATTATATTTCTGGATCTACACTTATGGACTACAATTTCAAGAATCTTAAATTTAATGCAATGTTTGCTGATGAATATTAAAAACCCTCAACCACTTATTTATTATATAAACATTTATATGTTTAAGTTTTCAAAAAAATATCCTTAATTTGATTATTTTGGGAAAACAGATCCATTTTTATATGAAGCCATCAACTGGACATCAGCCTATTTGATATTTTGTCTTTTGAGAATACCATCTTTTTGAAAGGAAGCCCTTCAAGTAATTATCTTCACTGTCTTATATATTAATGTGTGCCATTTTGATACATGTTAGACTTTATTCATGTCAGAGCCCAATATGCTTTGTCCAGATTCTTTTGCATATTTCCTGTAAGGTGGGCTTAATGTTTAATACCAAATTCACTTCTTTGAAGATATTTGATGTCACTTGGGTAATATACTGAAATCGCAACACAGTACAATATAGCAATTGCCATATACAATTGGACCACAATACAAACATGATTCCCATGATTGATCTCTATATGCTCACTGTCACAATCCCCAGTCATCAGGAAGGAATCAGAATAATAGAATCATAGAATTGTTTGGGTTGAAAGGGACCTTTAAAGGTAGTTTAGTCCAACTGCCCTGCAATGCGCAGGAACATCTTCAACTTGATCAGCTTGCTCAAAGCCCCATCCAGCCTGGTCTTGAACACTTCCAGGGATGGGGCATCTACCACCTCTGAGCAACCTATTCCAGTGTTTCACCACTCTCATTGAAAAAAAATTCTTCCTTCTGTCTAATCTGAATTACCCTCTTTTACTTTAAAGCCATTACCTCTTGTCCTGTCACAACAGGCCCTACTAAAAAGTTTTTCTCCGTCTTTCATGTAGGCCTCTTTTAAGTACTGAAAGGCCACAATAAGGTCTCCCCAGAGCCTTCTGTTCTCCAGGCTGAACCCCCAGCTCTCTCAGGCTGTCCTATGAGAAGAGGTTCTCCAGCTCTCTGACCATTTCTGTGGCCCTGTGCAGAGGGCTCCAGAGCTGGACGCAGTACTCCATGTGGAGTCTCCCAAGAGCAGAGTAGAGGGGCAGAATCACCTCCCTCAACGTGCTGGCTAAACTTCTTTGGCTGCAGCCCAGGATGTTTATGTCCAGCTTTTCATCTACCAGAACCCCTAAGTCCTTCTCCTCAGGGCTGCTCTGAATTCCTCCATCCCCAAGCCTCTATTGATGCTGGGGGTTATTCCGATCCAGGTGCAGGACCCTATGCTTTGCTTTGTTGAACCTCATGAAGGGGGTTAGACTAGACTAGATAATCTTTAAAGGTTCCTTTTAACCCAAACAATTTTATGATTCTATGATTTTTGATGTCTTAGGATAAATCCTACCTCTCAAAGCTTTATTCCTTTCCATATACAATATACTGGAAACCAAGAGTGATTGGCTCAGCTAAAGAGATATACATTAGATTAGATAAGTTCTGTATGTAATGTCTCAATTTTTTTGAATGTTTCATTAGAGTTTGCAGGTTTTGCTTCAATGTGTTAAAAAGGGCCTTAAAGCATATAATATATGCACAACCTTAATGGTTGTGGTTTTTTTTAAATTTAAGAATCCAACATGTACAGTGTAGTTTAATTAATTTCACAAAATATACAATTAGATTAAAATATGTTTGCTCTGAAGTTTCCTGTCGTTTGATTTTCTTGAAACACTCACTAACCCTTAATTGCGTGCTTTGAAACCTTAATAAATATAAGAAGAAATATCACACTTACATTGCATGAGTAAGCTTTTATTCTACTGGAGAGTGAAAGAGGAAGAAAAATCATCCTTCTATTCAAAAAGAGATAAATTACTTGGCTAATGCTTTGTAAACAATTGCAAATTCAAATAAATAAAGGCCTGACAAATTTCATCAAAGTGGCAAATGCCAGGAAAAGTTGAGTGTAACAAGGCCATAGCTTCCAAACCAGTATAGATCACTTACTAAAATGTCTTCAATTTTGAAATTTGAGTGTATCTTTTCTTTGAGTTTTCAAGAGCTACTGTGGAATGCAAGTGATCTAGTCAAGGCATGGATGTACTACATCACATCAATGTGTTAGTTAGAGCTATGTGTCAGTGATAACACTGGTAGTCTTGGTACAGTGCCTTTGTGTTCAAAGGGTGGGCTGAAAGACTGCTGCAAGGCATGAAACTACTAATATGATCTTATTTCCATAAGCTTGTCTTCAAATGTACGCAGTCATTATTATATAATTTCCTTGAATAGAATAATGCTTTAAGTAAGAAAGACTCAGTAATATACAATAGTTTTATCCAGGAGCCTACAGTGAAAAAAGTGTTGTATATTTGTTCTTGAATTTCTCACGCCATATGATGAATTGCAGCAATTACAGGAAAGAACAATATTAGTTTTACAGTTATTTTCTTAAAGTACTAAGAATAAAATCCCATATTTCACTAGGTAGTCCAATCACCTCCAAAATGTGAGACAGAGGAACATTTTATAATCTCTGTATTTCACACTGACTGCACAACTAGAAATTGTCAGAGCCAAATAATTTATATCTCCTTATTACTAGTTTGCAAAAGGCTTTGAGAATATGGGGCTAGTGATGGATATTTTTATAGCAGATGTTGTTTTATTCTCTTTTACTGTAATACGTATATTTCAGATTGGTTCCACTGCAGTTTATTAAAGTAGCAGAAAGAGATTAGCAATAGGAGAACAAGACACACAGCTTGCTTATTCTTGTTTCGTGGAAAGAACTACATTTATATAGAAATGGAGATTATTTAGGCATTGTCGGAGTTCCTTCGTTTATAACTCCAGATCTAATTCATTTAAACTGATGGAAAATTTACTTAAATATTGGGCAATTATTTAAATAGAATATTTCTATTGCAAATTAGATTTCCACTGAGTATATTGCACAAATATTTCTCTCAAAGGTTAAAATGTACCTACATACAGAAAGCCCAAAAAAATTAGTGGATTAAGACTAAAATACTGTGAAAATATTTTTGGTAGTTCTTCTAACAGGGTCAACTGCACTCAAAGTGAACAGATGTAACTGAATGGATACCAGAATATTTTCCATGTTTGTACAATTCTGTGTTGGACTATAGTAATGATATTCAGTTGGGCTATAGTAATGATATTCAGTTGATGCCTTACTTCTAGAATCAAAGTTCAAAATAACCTAGCTACATACAGACATATTCTTATGTGCAGAGGTTGCTAGGGTTCAAATTCAGCCTAAATCACTGTCTGTAGCACCTCTGGCATCATAGAAGCAACCAGTAGATTACAGCAGTCTCAGGGCCTGCTTATTTTGGCACTTAAGATTTTGGGAAAAAAAAAAAAATCACTGGTTTGCACTGCCACATATTTGTTGGCTCTTCAAATGCACATGGATGTTGTGGAATATGAGCACCTGCAGCAAAAGCGGCCAGCAGCCTTCTTGGCTGCATTAGGAGTGTTGTCAGCAGGTCAGGAGAAGTGATCCTGCCCCTCTACTCTGACCTGGTGAGACACATCTGGAGTTCTAGGTCTAATCCTGGACTCCTCAGTATAACTGAGACATGGACGTCTTGGAGCAAGTCCAGCAAAGGGCCATGAAGATGAGTAAGGTTTTAGAGCATCTCTCCTATGAGGAAAGGGTTAGAGAGCTGGGATTATTCAGCCTGGAGTATAGGGAGTTCAGGGAGGATGTAATCAATCTGTAAAAATACCTGATGGGAAGAAGATGGTGCCTGATGCTTCATGGTAGTGCTTAGTGAGAGGGTAAGTGGCAATGGGCCCAATCTGAAATACAGGAAATTCCACTTAACTGTAACAAAACCCGTATTTTATTATGAGTGTGGCCGAACAAGAGTCTCAGTCCTTGGAGATATTTGAAACTGACTGGACATCATCCTGGGTGACATGTTCTAACTGCTTTTAGCAGGGCAGCTGGACTAGATGATCTCCAGAGACTCCTTCCAACCGCGACTATTATGTGTGATCCTGTGATTGCTATATTGACTTTAGCAGTGCCAACATAAGGCAACTAATACCTAAATGGCATGAGGCCCAATCTGCAGCATCTATTTGTAGCATTTGTGCTTGATCTTAAAACACTTCAACTTGTCAGCCTTTCCACTACAACGTTCAATTTACAGTCTGTCAATGAGATCATCTAAAATAGAAATGAGAATTAGATATCCTACTCTGCTGACAATCAAAGGCAGTGAGATGTCAAACAAAGTCTTCTATCCTTAAAGATTTATTAAATGTCTACCAAATTCTATTCCTAAAGGTAAAAACAATAGCTTAAAAAAATACAGAAATTTTTTAAATGCATTCATTTTAACAGTGTATATTCACAGATCCTAATTTTTAAGAGATTCTTCCATGGCCCCAGTTCTGTTTTCATATACTTGAGAAAATTGGACCACTTGGAACAAATATTCAGTACTGCTTCAGAAAATTCAAGTTAATGCCATGAAAATGTTAGACCATGAAAGGTCTATAGTTGGTCTCAGATTATTCAGCATCCACCTAATTTTAGCAGATTGTATCTGGAAAATCTAAATCCAGCATTTACTACTTACTTCATTCATATTGGTTAGCATTTGTTTGCACATATCCTGAACTACACACTTGGTAGCAAGATGGAAAGGGTCTTTTCACTTTTTTTGTGAAAATATTTCTGTAACTGAAATTAATGCATTTGAAATAAAAATAAAGAGTCACAATATTGTTTATTTTCTTCTTCAAAACTCATGTGTAATAACTATTTGGAAAAAAACCCCACGTTTCAGTCTTGTTATTTTCTGATTTTGTTATTAAATTAATTATAGCGGTGACATTCGAGTGGACTGCATGTCTTTTCCATCCCCCTAGTAAAAATTGTTAGCTAGAAACCAAGAAACAAGACATCCTGCAATGTCTAGAAATCACTTATAGATTTAGAGAAAGGAAGAAGGTCTTCAAAGAAAAGTAACCTCTCCATTTTCCTGTCAGGTGCAAGACTCTCTTTGTGGACTGTGAAGCAATCATGAATTCACTGTTACAATCCCTATGCCTACCATCTCCCTTCTCACAGCACATCTTGGTCAAGACTTGCTAAAACATTGATTTTTTAAAAATAAACTCATTGTGCAATAAAAGAGATTCACAGGGTACTCTCCTTTTCTGTAAACATAAAAGGTTCTTCAAATATTTTTGCTACCTTTATCATTAGACAGTGGCTTCTGTCTTTTCTGAAGGTTATTCAAAATGAAAATATGAAAATATTGCACCAAGTTTTTTATTTTTGTCTTCTCTTTGTCTGTTTTTTTCTTTTTTCACTTTGTACCTTACATATACTGAAACTCACAAAATTTTGGTAGTGCTAGTGCTGCTCTAACTGCTTTCTTCTTGTAATTCCATTTTGAAGAAATTCACATTCCTACTCCAGCATGCCTTAGCAGCAAATACATTTCTTGTATTTTTACTCGGTGTAATCAGTTAAACTTGTCAGTTTATCCACTCCTGTTTCTTATCTGTATCTTATGATAAATTGCACTATAAGTCGATGTCACAAGCCATTTAGTGAACTTAGATAACATTAGGTCCTACTTTTGTTTACTTGCTTTCTTGTGTGGCTAATATGTTATCATTAAAAGTTCCAAAATATGAGTTAAGAAGAGTTTAAAACAAAGAAGTTGGCTCTTTTCTTTGTTTTGAGGGTTTTTTAAAAACTTACATTTTCATACCTGATCCCTAAAGAACACTATTCAGAATCATTAACAGCAAATATGTGTTTACAGCTAGTTTAAATCAATTGCTAATTAACTCCACAAGGCAGAAATGGATTTCTGTTTAGCATCGAGTTTGCGCTTTTCCTTTATTCTTGACACTCACAGGTGTGAGGTTGAAACTACATTAGCATTTGCTCTGTAACAGCCTGATCCAAACCCCACTGAAATCAAGATAAATTTAGTGGGAAAATTTAATTGGAAAATCTTAGAAAAATTTAGGCTAGACAGGACTTTTGGAAATCTGATCTGACACCACTATCAAATTAGGGCGAACTTTGAGGTTAGATCAGGTTGCCAAGGGTCCAGTTACATTTTAGAATCATAGAATCATTCAGGTTAGAAAAGACCCTTGGGATCATTGAGTCCAACCATCTACCCTACTCTACAAAGTTCTCCCCTACACCATATCCCCCAAC
>JAOXJK010000001.1:173297907-173312021 GCA_025774025.1 Xenus cinereus | reverse complement strand
TATCTTCCCTGGTATCAAGGTCAGACTGACAGGTCTATAGTTTCTTCGATCCTCCTTTCTGCCTTTCTTATAGATGGGTGTTACATTTTCTACGGTCCAGTCCATTGGGGACTCTCCAGTTAGCCATGAGTTCAGGTAAATAATGGAAAGTGGCTTGGCAAGCACGTCTGCCAACTCTTTTAGCACTTTGAGTACCTCTGCAGTCCCTTTGGTGCGCGTCTTCCTGTGCTTCACCACTCTCATTGATTTTTTTTCCCCCTTTTTATTTGATTGGATCATCCCTTCCTGCAAATTGTGTTCAATATCCCTTCTTTAGTTGCACAATACAACCAAGAGTCTACCTCCATTTTCTCTAAAACTACACCACAGGTAATTGAAGAGAATAATTCAAGTCTGCCTTTGCGTTCTTTTTTTCAGGATGAACAAATTCAGGTCTCCTAACTCTCCTTGTATATTGCATAAGATACATAATATTTTAGCCATAAAAATTGAGAAAAATATAAAGCACAGCTTTTTTTCTTGTTCTAAATTAAAACCAAGACCAAAACAAAACAATCCATTGTTGATTAGTTTATTATTACTCACCTTAAATGTAGTTGTTGTTAGGGCAGCATAATGATTCCTATTAGAAGGTTATAGCTGATTACCGTACACAACCTTGCTATCATCTTTTATGCAAAGCCCTCATTACTTTGCACATGAGTTGTGCAAGTGAATATTATCAAAGGTCAATTGAAATGGTCAAGTTTATTCAGGTTATGCATTTCCTGGACTATTCTTTTTTGGAATGGATAAGATTCAAAGAATATAAAGTAAATACATACAAGCTGAGGGATTTTTATGGTGGTGATTTTTTTTTTTTAAATAGAAAACAGAAATGACTGTTTGGATGTGCGATGGCAAAAATGAAAGGAAATGCATTGTATAAAAATAATTGTTAAAGACAGATAATATACATAAATGCTTTTATAAGTAAAAGACTTACTGTATATATGTCAGGAGTCCTGTACTATTTGATTAGACATATACGTCTAAAAGAAATACCACACTATTAGATTGTTTATCTCTATGATTTTAAATATTTAGGGTTTTTTTAATATATTATAGTAATCTGTAATTAATATCTGAAATTTTCCTAGTGTGTAGACATGGGATTTCAATGTATTCTGTGAAGAATCATTTTTGTACACAGGAAGGCATAAAATGAACTTGTAAGAGGTAAATTTAGGGCTTGCTCACTAGATTTATGCATTGTAAAACCAGTATAAATAATGATTTAATAATATAATGATTCCAGTATAAATATCAACTACAAAATTATTTCTCAGAGACTAAAAACACATTAGGGGAAAAAAAGAAAAAGAAAAGGTCAGAATATTTTATTTGCTTTTAAAAATTGTATTACAAATTATTCCGTTTCTAGCGTTTTAAACTATTTTTTCTTTTATAGCCATTAGATGGCAGTCTTGTACCATTCATGAAATAGACATATGCTTTACATATATATAAGTACGTATGCACACAGAAAGAAATCTAAAATATTAGGAGGGCGAGAAGGAGATGGAGTTTGTGGGGTTTTTCATTTTATTTTCTACATCATGAGATGGTAATTGTATAAAGTGCAAAGTTTCTGTAAATCTGATTTAAGTCTTTCTATGGTTCTGCATGTTGTGTATTTATGGAAACTTATTTCTAGTCACAATGACAATAAGACAAATAATTATCTCTATTGCTCATATCTCTAGCAGAAAATAAGTGCCTCTGCAAGTGATGGGATACTGTCATGCTTCACTATGCTGAATGAGTGTAGACAGTTTCAGAATTGGACATCATACTTATAAGTAATGGGCAACTTTTCCTTAATGTGTATTTCCAAAACTATGGTGGCAAGAAACTTTGCATTTAGGAATATAAAAGTCCTAAAGATCAAGCAAATTTTATTTGAATTACTCTGGAGCAGTCAGTTTTAATCTGTGAAACAGATTGGTTAATTTGATATTTGTGCATCAGAAAAGAACACACACAAAACCCATCACAACAAATCAACCAACCAAAAAACGCCCCTCAAAAGGCTTCTGAAAGCAATATCAAGAAAGCAGAATTACAGGAAAGTATTTTCTCAGCTTACACAGTAGTCAACCACTCAACACCTTCACATATCTTTCGATTAGTGTTATGTCATGATTAATATGCTATATGCATCTTAACAGCATGATACAATAAGCACAGTTTGCAGCAATTTGGGGAAAGAAAATAAAGGACACAGGACCCTCTAACCAGTCTTGTGACTTCTCTGTATGCGTCATGTACTTTTTTTCATTAGTGGGCTTTTTCTTCTGCCTTTGAAAATCTTTTTAAAGGTACTATACACAGCTGCAATGTAAGAATCCTAAACAGGTACTCCTCTGCAATGTGGCTTTGTTGTAGTACTTTCAAGCCTTTCTGGTTTGCAGATCTAATTTATACCTTCTTTTTTTACATGAAATTGTTTCTGAATGATGCTCTGATAAAGTATTCTGCATTTGACCAACATGTCTGCATTGTGCTCTTTGCTGATGCATCACATCTGAAGCATTACTTTTCACTGCCAAGGTATAAAGAGGGTGGTAACAGGAGAATAAAACCTAATTTACCTCAGCAAAACATAAATGCTTCTGATATTCAGCCTCTGTTCTTTAGCCTTCTACTTGAAAAAGGCAAATCTTATTTTCACTTGTTCATGAAGTTGCCATGGAAATGGATATTGGCCAATATAAATAACTTGTTAAAGGATTTCTTAAATAAACATCTTATATTGATAACTGAGCGTCAGCTTTTTGTTCCTGTTCCTTATCCTAAGCAGAAAGCATGCCATAATTATAAAATCACTGTCTGTGGACTAGGTTCCATTACAGAATCCTCTATAGATTTCCTTCCTCAACTTAAACGTCAAATTATGCCAATGCTTGGTTTCATCCTTATTTGTTTCTCACTGTCATTTGGGTAGTCAATGCTTACAACATGAGGTACTCAAAAAGATCTTGCAAATGTCTAGTTTTGAAGACATCTGGTGCTGCACTGTGTCAAGGTTTGCCTGGCAGAATTTATTTCAATTTCTCTGTGCAATCTAGACACATAAACTCCTTCCCTTTCCAACTTAAGTGCCCTAGGATGTGGTAAGAAATATCAATATACCCCAATATCTGAAGTGCTGTGTACCTCCAGTCTGTACTCAGCATGACAATTTGGCTTGATTATGTTTTGAACTTGGACCAGTGGAAATGGTAAAGCACAGGAAATAGGGAATCAAGCCTGTCATACTATGAATTTAGTAGTGCTTATATGCAAAAGCTGAACTAAATGCTGAATCTTAAAGATTTGAAGGACAGAAATTTTGCAAAGCAAACAACATTTAAAAAGAATGTTCTTGGAGTAGAGCAAATCTGAAAAAAAAAACCAAAACAAACCACAAAAACCAATCCAAACCAAAACCCCCAAAAGAGCTACGTAAGGGAAAAGAAGAAAGTGATAGGAGGGTCAAACCTGTAGTCTTAATCACTATAACTGGTTACTGAAGGTTTCATGAGGTTTGGTTAAACCTCTCCATCTATCTCAAAATATATTTCTCTCCACTCACTGATTGTTACTGAAATTTCCCTTTCTGTACCTCTGATCCCTCAATGGTTATTGTAGTTATTACACATTACTTACAGAAAATAGTCAAAGTAGTATGAAATAAATATAGATTTAATTTAAAAATTCCTTTACATTAGAGAAAAAAAATCTTGGATCTTAGGCAGTACAACATTTTGCTCGTTCAATATTAAGTATAAAGAAAAAAAGTGAAATCTTAAGCTATTTGAATAAGAGGAAGATCTGAAACTTTCTCGTGCTAAATCTGAAACATGCAGCTCGTATCAAGTGATATTTTGTGTCAGATTTCATTCTGCGATCTCAGACATCGTTCTTTTCAAATGTCCTTTTCATGAGAAACACATGGAATTAGAGATGCTGCAGTTGAGAACTTAACCAATCTCAACTGCTCATAGAAGCAATAGCATATTTCTTCCCATCAGTCCCACAAATACTGAAATCTCCATCAAGTATTTGAAAGACTTCCTTATTACAACATCATCAACGCTTAAACATGTGCTCTTCATGTGTGCATTTACGGACTTCATATGGTATATTTGCTGCTATATTTGACAAATTCTGTCATCAGTGCAGTATTCTCTGCATCCAAAAAGAAAGCTCAAGTCTTTGCAGTTGTGGTGGTCTAGGTCTTTTTCCTCCCACAGAAGTTTCAGCATATCATTCTTAATTTTCACTTAATATTAGTAAATACAATCGACACTCTTAGCGATTATTCTTAATTTTACATGTTTATAGATGCAATAGTCAAGTTAATACACCAAAATAATATACAATTCACAATGCATACGGGCCAAGTGTTTTGCTTGCTACCATACTGCCTTTTATAGCCTTTTAAGTATTTTTACTGGTTTTGGTAGTAAATTGCTAGGCCACATTTAAGATTTTCTGCAGTATCTTGACTTTTGTGCCCAGAAAAGTCAAGTTTCTCATCTCTTAAACGTATGCACTCCATTAAACTTCTACTCATACCTGCAGTGGGTTCCATGTAGCTGCAAGTTTTCCAGTTGGCAGTATGTGCTATATATGATTCTGTCTGAAGTGACAGGGGACTATTTGAATTCTCGGTGTAGCTTTTATATTCAGCAGAATTACACCTGAGATGAATTTGACCTGAAAGCTTTCCTTTTCATCAGTGACATAGATTTGCTCACCACTGTTCAAAATTAAAGACAAGCAATAAGCAAAATACAATCTCTATCAGCTTGTAAAGAAACTGTCTTATGAATTGGATTGTGCTGGGCTAAGCTACAAAAAAAAAAAAAAAATCTGGGTAGACTGAAATCAAGAAAAGCTACTAAATCTGCCGATCTCTAATGTGAACAATTTGGAGCTCAGACCATCTTCTTTGTCAAAGTAGGAGGTGTGTTCATCAGAGTCAGTAAAACAGTATCATCAGATCATAGAATGGTTAGAGTTGGAAGGGACCTTAAAGATTATCGAGTTCCACGGACAGGGACACTTCCCACTAGACCAGATTGCTCCAAGACCAATCCAGCCTGGACTCGAACACCTCCAGGGATGGGACATCCACAGCTTCTCTGGGCAACCTGTTCCAGCGTCTCTCCACCCTCACAGTAAAGAATTTCATCTTAGTATCTATTCTAAATCTCCCCTCTTTCAATTTAAAACCATTACCCCTTGCCCTATCACTACACTCCCTGATAAAGAGTCTCTCCCCATCTTTCCTGTAGCCTCCTTTAGGTACTGGAAGGCTGCTATAAGATTTCCCCAGAGCCTTCTCCAGGCTGAAGAAGCCCAACTCTCTCAGCCTGTCTTCCAAGTGGAGGTGCTCCAGTCCTCTGATCATTTTCGTGGCCCTCCACTGGACCCAATCCAAAAGGGTCATGTCTTTCTTATGTGGAGGACTCCAGAGCTTGATGCAGTACTCCAGGTGGGGTCTCACAAGAGCAGAGTAGAGGGGCAGAATTACCTCCCTCGACCTGCTGGCCATGCTTCTTTTGATGCAGCCCAGGATGAGTTTGGCTTTCTGGATTGCCAGTGCGCATTGTCAGCTTATGTTGAGCTTCTCAAGCATATAACCAACTCTGGTAATGGACACCTAAGTCTGAAGGACAAAGTTTTAAGACAATCCAATAGTTTAAAGCTGGAAAGACAAAATCAGATTAAGCAAGAGGTACAATGCCTTCTGAAGAGTGATAGCAATTAATCTATCCCTTTTTTTTTTTTGGTTCTGTGGTCATGAAATAGTTGATCTGATGCAGGCAAAGTGAATTTCACTACCAATGTTATACCAATTATTTCAGTGGTTCATTCAAGTTTTATTATAGGAGAGTGCATGAAGGCTATTTTGCCACATCTAGCAGCTGGAAGCAATTTCTGACCAAGGAAATTAAGACATCTTGGTGTTAAGACTATGCGGTTTGCTGGTGTCATTTTGAGTAAATTAAATACGGAGTAGAGAGGATGTGCTTTTGTGCCAAGTGAGACTGTAGTGAAATAAAGGAGCAAAATACACTTGGTAGACAAAGGTTACACTTAAAAATCACCCAAATTTATTACAACTTGGTGTTTGTTTCTGGTTTTTTTTTATTTATTTTATTTTATTTTATTTTATTTTATTTTATTTTATTATTTTATTTTATTTTAACAAAATATGATATTTAACATCTTCTATAACACCATTAGGATTGAGAAGCACAGAGCATGCCATAGCCCAGGAAGAGAAAATACCATTATCGTTCGGTGATGTCTTTGCTGTGTAATCCTACTGAAGGCTTGCTGGATTACAATACACAATAAAGTTTATCATAGCATATACAATTTATGTCTCTGCAGAAGCCTCAATGTGTCGGTTTCCTGGTTTTACAGGGCTTCCATTTATTCTTAGTTAGACAGAATATGTGAAGTAAAATCTATTGTCGTATCTGGTATATTCTATATGATCGTCCACAACTTGTATATAGACACAAGATAAGACTAGCATACTCTTTACATGAAACATTGAAAACTAACAGACCATGTAAGGCTGTTTCAAAATTGGAGACTTTCTTGTACTAGGAAATCTAGAAAATGTTTTACATTGAATCTAGGAAATGTTTTACATTGAATAAACTGCAATTCATTGTGACCCACAAATTTATCACATAATAGTTCTATTATTCAGATGAAAGAAATATTTCATTTTATCATAATTAAGGTTTATTATGTTTGGGGTTTTTTTTATATATGAGGGAATGTTTAGCATTTGAAAGGAAGAGGAAATCTTGGAGAGTAATTTCAAATCTTATGTATTCATATTTGGGTTTCTGTTCAATATTACAGAATCAATCTTTTTTCCTGATTCTTTCTTTTGAAGATCTTTCACTCTTCTGTATCCTGATTGCCATTGGAATATCCTAGATGATTTTAAGAAAGTGGTCCGTGGGAATTCTGAGTTGCAATATTCTGAGGAGAACGAAACAAAACAAACCCAAAATGAACACCCACAATAAAAAGGTGCTGAAAAATAAGAATTAATGTTTGTACTGGGAATAAATTAATAATCTTGGAATTACCATAGGATCGAATGGCAGGTTCCATAACAACTTCCTCTGGAGATTACAGCCCTTTCCAAAAAAATATGTCACTGTTCAGTGGGATTTTAGCAGGAATAAGTGATTGTTCTTTATGCTCTCTCATAGCTGCTATTACACTTGGTTTTGTGTTCTAAAGGCTAAAAAAATTCTTAATTAACATGAAGGAAAATGGACTTTCTTACAAATGCTTCAAGGTAGAAGGTTACAATGGAGTAGAAATGCTACTGCTTTTCCATAAAGCTGTAAAATTATTAATTATCTAATAATAACAGCGAAATAATTAACTACTTTCTGTAAATTTCTATATTGCTAAGAGTAAAATGTCACTCCTTGAAGTGTTACTTGTGAAATTTATGCCCTTCTGAGATTAGTTCATATATCATGGAACAATTACTTCAGTTGTGAGGTTGAAAATATCATTGGCATTATCCTCCACAAACCTTCAGGTCTCAAAATGAATGACATTGTGAAAAAAATGTACATATATGTTTGCTTTTAGTAAACATCATAGCTTAGAGCAATCTACCTTAATATCAGCAGTATCTATATTTTTGGTGAAGACCCAAATACCTCTGAAGTATTTTAATTCCATTAAAACTTTTTACGTTTTAAGCATCTGTTTTCAAATATCTTCTTGAAACTGGAGCATTATTACTATATTTATAACTGACGGAATAACAGCTTTGCTTTTTTTTAATCAAACCGAAATAGCACTTGAGTTTTTCAAACAGAAAATCTAGTACTGAAGTATTTGCCAGCTAGAATTTCCTACAAAAATGTAAACTGTTGTTGGAACTTAGTACTAGTGAGCAGCTAACTAACTACTTAAAATTTCATTTACCTATAAAGATTTGACATTCTTTCAAAAACAAGGCATACTTTTTACAGAATTAACATATCCTTAGGTATGAGCAAGAAATAAAAAAGAGGAAGAATAAAGGCAAAGAATAAATTATAAGAATAAAGGCTCTATAAACCATAGGAACGATGATTAGTTGTCTCATGGCGGGTTTTTTTGGTATTCTGTATTTTGTTTGGCAGCTTTAGGGGCATATTATTCACAAAAAGTTACGGTAGATCGGAAGTTCTTGCTCCAGAATAGTCCAATCTATTTGTCAGGTACTTAAGACAGAGTTAAAGAAACCTCAAATGTTGACAGCAGTGATAAAAATAAGCTTAATCAAAAAAACTATTGGAATCTGTGACATTCTTGCCCACTGATTTTGATAAGAGCATTATAAAGGCTTCTGACAAATACCTTGCTCATCATTCATTTGGTAACATACACTCTGTACCAGAACAATTTTAATTTCTTTCAACAATTACACCTCATAAAGTGTGGTAAAGACCACTCAATGGGATTATCCAGGATTTAAGAGAAACAGTTGTAATTCCCTATTTCTGCTACAAAAACTGGTCAAATTTATTCTCAGTGGCAGTTGTCAAATCAGTAGTGCTTCTGAGTCAGCCATATACCAGCTCCAAGTAGGCTACTCTGTTGCCTGCAAAGCCCCTGTTTTCTGGAGCAGGAAAACACTTTTAGGCTGAAAGAACCTGGGGCTGGAGTATCCCGATCTGCACCTGATCTGGAAAAATCAAGGCACAACATTTTGGTAAACACTGTTGTATGTTCTCACCTCTCAAACAAAAAGCATGATTATTGCCTTGATTTTCTACAAATAGAACAAATAGTCCCAGTTCCATAAAAATATTGTGTGAAGAAATACAGTGAGGTTTGATGCAAATTTTTATATTAAAAATATTAGCTGTGTAAGTTGCAACATGTGGATTGTGGATGCAAGTTCATTGTATGTGGTTTATTATTTCCAGGTTAGCACTGCGACAACAAAGCTTTTAGTACAGACCTGGCTTAAGCGTAGAGACTACAAGCTTATCCATGGAAGACTGCTTGTTGATCCCTAGGTCATGCACCTTTAAGAATAGTCTCTCACACTTGGTTACCTACCAGTATAAACAGTGTTCTAAGTTGGCTAGTTAGAATACCTGCATGGTAGTAAGGTATATAATTTCTTGTTTCTGCTTCTAGGCATATATACATAAATCTTGAGAATGTTGAGCTGCTCAGCACCAAAGCCAAGTTATGATTGTAAGTGTAACTCAACTAACATAGTAAATATAGTCAGACTACACCAAATTATGCATGAAGAGCTGTACAGACTACTCACATGAGCTACAGGAGGTCCAAGACTAACAGGAGTTTTGTCCTAAGGAATACCAAATTTTTCCTATTGGAAGTACATGAAATTTGATGTAAAACTGCACACACAAAAAATCCCAAGAGAAAATGGAATTATATTTCTAACTCCTTATGGTGGGTTGACCCTGGCCAGATGCCAGTTGCCCACGAAAGCCACTCTATCACTCCCCCTCCTCAGCTGGACAGGGGAGAGAAAACGTAAAGAAAGGACAGGGAGAGATCACTCACCAGTTCTCATCGTGGGCAAAACAGAATCAACTTAGGGAAAATAAATTTAATTTATTACTAATCAAATCAGATTAGGGCAATGAGAAGTAAAAAGTAAATCTTGAAACACCTTCCCCCCACCCCTCTCTTATTCCTGGGCTCAACTTCACTCTCGATTTTCACTACCTCCTCCCCCTTAGCAGTGCAGAGGGATGGGGAATGGAGGTTGAGGCCAGTTCATCATATGTTGTCTCTGCTGCTCCTTCCTCCTCAGGGGGAGGACTTCTCCCTTCCCCTGCTCCAGCTTGGGATCCCTCCCATGGGAGATAGTGAGAGTCCTCCATGAAATTCTCCAACACGAGCCCTTCCCATGGGCTACAGTTCATGAATTCCTCCAGTGTGGGTCCTTTCCACAGAGTGCAGTCCTTCAGGAAGCATGAACAGGGCATCTCCTCAGCTACAAACTGAAAGCTGAAAGAAGGCCTGAAAGCCTCAGTCCAACAGATCTTACAGTTGTAGGAAGTTCTTTAGACAACTACCCAGGACTGAGATGTTGTTTGCAGGTTTAACAATAGTCAATAAAAGTTTACTATCAATAGTTTAACATGATAGGCCTGGATGCAGGTGTAAAGAATAAAGAGGAGCTTCCTCATCATTGCTTGATTTTGCTCTCTCCATCATTTTAGTATAAGCCTGGGGTCTTGCATGCTGGTGAACCCTAAGTACCCCCAGTACAATCTCACTGCCTGCACACAATGCTAGCACCCAGACCCTTGACTAAGCTCCTCCACAGATTGTAGAGGATTGCTCAGCCTCTGCAATACAGCACAGAGTGTTTCACCTGGATTCTGCCTGTAGAAGAAGACTCAAATGACTTGGCCATATTCACACAGAAATGCTTGAGTTAGGCAGTCACTTGAGCCATCTTACTTAAAATAGAATTTCCCTAATCGATGAAGAGAGAGATATGCACCTCTAGTGGGCAATTTGGCCCAATAAACTCCTGAGTCACATTGCAAAGGTCTGAAACCACCTTCAACTGACCATTAGAAGAGTCCTAAAGAAATTATGTTCCTAACCAAGGCATTTCATTGAAATGCCTAAAATTAGATGGTTGAAATCTAGTCCAAAATCTGAGCAGAGATGGGAGTCAAAAGTATATCTATTGTTGAAATCTAGTCCAAAACTGAGTAGAGATGGGAGTCAAAAGTACGTCTATCCCAGTCCAGCTCTGCAATCGCAACACCTATCTAAAATAAGAAATGTCTGCTCAGGTGGAAATATAGCAGTAAAATTGATAGTAAGAAATATTTCAAGTTGGCTTGTGATGAAAGTGAAAGGGTTCAGTATTAATTTAGCAAATAAGGCTGGTTATTTTCCAGTTAAATTAGGGGAGAGAAATAGCCAGACATCTTGAAAAGTGTACTTATTATAAAAATACCTTGGCTCATAAATTCTGTCCATCTTAAAGCAATTAGATTTATGTTATTGAACTTCCCAAATAAAGATTTCTTTTTTCCTGCACTGACTGAAATAATTTCTGGTTGGTATTTTTTGCTGCATTTATTTTCCTCACAACTACTGGGCTGATGACAACTCACTTGTCACACTGCCGAATGATTATAATCAACCGATAATTGAGGCTTTGTGCTAGTTAGCCTTTGCAAATTCAATTTCTTTAGCTAGAATGGTATCATTACAGACAGACTTATAAATCAGTATTACATGCTAATTACCAATATCAGAAAATAATAGCTAAAGTGCTGTCCTGAATAAACTGAATGTTAAATATGGACAGAATGCATAAATAAATTGCTCTGTTTTTCCCCTTGTCTGAATTTTTGAGAAAATACTTATACACTATTCAATCACATCATGTAATTCCTACATCCAATCAAGTTGTGTGTTTTGGTTTTGTTTTGTTTTTACAAATTTTGGGGTGGTTTTGACATAGTAAAAGGAAAGAATTTTAGAGGGGCACTCAATAGTACTGTGTAAAGAGAAGAAAGTTCTCAGATTGTTTGTTTCTGCTTTCTCACAGAAGGTAATCACTGGCACCTAATCTTGATTGCAATCACATTTTAATGACATCCCTTATCCTTGCTAAGCTTTTGGTTTATAATTCTATAACCTTCTAGTGAATTTAGAGAGAGAGAAGGAAAGAGACTCAGTGTGGGTGCGTGGTAATTGGCAAAAGGCAAAAGGGAGAGTCAATTATCTCAGATTATTAACACAGACGTGCTTCATCTGGTAGTGACTGAGTCTATCCAGAAATACCTATCAAATAAATAATTAAAATAAAATGTTGGCAGATGTGGATCTTTCCTCTCATGATTGCTTTCTCCTGATGTACAAGATTTTATAAAGTCTTTCTGTTCAATTTCTGGTGATTTTTTTTTAACAGTACCTTGGAAGGTCCAAAGGTTGTATGCACAATACATGGAAAGCTTCCTAGAAAATTAGACATCTGTATGTGTTTATTTAGATTTTCCCACTAGTTTAAGCTCTGCTAAAATGATGTAGAAAGTAGAAACAATCTGTATTCTTACCGTGCACTTGCAGCCCTGAAGGAAAACCTGCTGGGATTGGCTGCAGATGGCTTCATCACAGAAGAAGAATGTGCCTCCTAACAGTTGCTTGTTCTGTATGCATGATCAAGCAACAGTCAATGGTTTCCTGTGCCTCATTAGCCGTGGTGACAGGAAGAAGTATGATTGTCCCAAAATACCTGCCCTTCCTCCAAACTAAGGTAACACTGCATGGAGGAAACACAGCGAAACTTGATTATTTTTTTTCATGGAGCATACCAAGAAACAGCAAAAACTCAACAAATTAACATAAAATTGTCAAATTCTTAAGAAAAAAATTAAATTGCATTATAGTAAGCTTGAGCTTTTGATATGCACGTTGTTACATTCTTTCATCAAATGGAAAGAAGGAATTATTTCAGTCGGGTTGATGTTGGTTGTTATTTTTTTTAGATATAAAAATATGAATCAACCTTTTAAAAAAACGTGCTCCTGGTGGAGATTCTCAAATGCTGCAGTGTAATTCAGTATGCATGTAGACCAGGAGTTCCTCAAACACCTTGTTTAATGTTCTGTATTTTAAACTGTGGGGGCAAAGGTGGGACTGAAACTTCTTAGCTTCTGTTGAAGCAGTAGGGTCTACGATAGTAGAAGGGGAATCAGCAGATATATTTAAGGCTTATATATTTTTTTTCTGAGTTGGTTGTGTAGTTGTGGTCAAGTTACTCTTTTTCCTCGTAGTTTTGTTACCATTTCTTTGTTTTCACCATATCTTCTAAGATTCATACAATCCTGAAGAACATGATTAAAATGAGTGAGTTGGTGTGTACCTTGAAAGATCCTCTCTTTTGACAATAAAGGCAAACCTTCTGATTCAGATGTGACAGTTATGCTAAGTTCTGCCCAGTCAGTTTGAGTCCTTGCCCCTAAACTATTATTTTCCAGTTTAAACACTTCTTTCTCCTACTCCTCATAAAATAAAATAAGAAATTATGGTAATGCAACAATCATAAAAATTACAGCAGTCTAACACAGCACAGTTTTTCATAATTGTGAAAGCTACACTTATTTCTAACTTCAAAAATTTCTAAGATAACAGACTTGAAGTCCTGGCAACCTTGAGTATGCTACTGTAAGTTGCCATGGTTCATCCCAGAAAACATACAGATGGCAATCAATCTATCTATTTCACAGGTGAAATATCACCCCAAAGTTCTTCTTAAAAATGCTGTAAGATGTATTTGCACCAACCTTTTTTCTTAGGAAATGTGTACTACACGGAACACATAATTATGTGGTGTCGTACAGAGATTTTGTTGGTATTCACTCAGAATGAACTGTGTAATGCATGCATTTTACACTCACGTTTTTAGTTTGTCATTCGGAATTCCGCATTACATTCTAATAATGCTTCTCCTAAGTAATTATGATTCCTGCTATAAGGTTTATTTTTCTTCATATATATGGTGGTCTTTTTTTCCCTCACATACATATTAGTATGCACATTTATATAAAACTATAAATTATTCTGGAAAGGTAGATTGAGTCCTTCAGTTGAATATATGTGCCTACCTTAAACCTCACTTTGAAGGTAAACAACAAAATAGATGTGCAAATATATTTGAAAGGATTGAGAACTTAGAATTTCTCATTCAGTGGTGTTGTAGACTTATTTAGAAAGTCAATTAGCTGCCTTAACTAAGTGCCTTAATAGAGGCCTAGAAGCCTAATATTAAGAACCTATTTAAAAATTATTGGCTATGTTTTTAGGAAAAACCTTAAATCATAATGTCATTTACATATAGAGTACTGAAAGGGTTGGCAGACGTGCTCGCCAAGCCACTTTCCATTATTTACCTGAACTCATGGCTAACTGGAGAGGTCCCAATGGACTGAAGGGTGGCAAATGTAACATCCATCTACAAGAAAGGCAAAAAGGAGGATCCAGGAAATTATAGACCTGTCAGTCTAACCTTGATACCAGGGAAGATC
>JAOXJK010000001.1:173270318-173297807 GCA_025774025.1 Xenus cinereus | reverse complement strand
TAGGGGAGAACTTTGTAGAGTAGGGTAGATGGTTGGACTCAATGATCCCAAGGGTCTCTTCCAACCTAAATGATTCTATGATTCTATGACATGTACAAGGGTCTTTTTGTTTCATGTACTTAGTCTCAATACTAAGTACTTGATAAATGCATGTGTTAGATATTTTGTGGGAAATAATACGCATATTTTACTATGAATGACAGACTTTTTTTTAAAGAGGCTGAATTCTGACAAAAATTATACTGAAAACACTTCTAGCCATTAGAGATATTTTTTGTTCATTTCCTGTCCTGCTTGGGTCCTGGAAAGGGCTGCTGGTGCAGCAAGTCAGAGAGCTAGTTGAGGGAGAGAAAAGTGGATAGTGGTAGGTGTGGGACCACAGGGAACAGCTTCATGCATGAACACACACTGGTGTCTTCAGTCTTCCCTCTGACAGGAGAAGTGAAAACAAGAGCTGGCAGGGCCAAGGATCTTTCTTGCCTTTTTGACTTGTTTGGCTACCTGTCATTGCCTTTTTCTGCTTCCTTTCCTGTGATGTTGAGGATACAGCTTTTAAACATATTGATAATTTTCTTTACAGAGCAAGAATTTTAATTTTATGACGTATTGATAAAGGCATAGATAAAAGTAGTAATGTTTCAGCTGTTATAACCTAACGATATCAGAGCAGCAAGGATTGTAAGCAACAATAAAGTTCTTTATGAGACCACTGCTGTAGCAGGAAAGAAAAAGAGGATTTTCATTCAGCATCGCTGAAAAGACTTGGCTGACCTTTCCCATCACACTAGTGGTAAGTGTAATGGGAATTGTTAAGGGCACTCTTCTCTCTTTGTTCCGCACAGGTTAACTGCTGGTCACCTCCTTCTGCTGTCACCTCTCTCTACTCCACAGGTGCTAGCTATTCTTTTCTCTCAAGTGGTCTGATTGATTACCATAATTACATTATTCTCAGAGCAACTGTAACTGGTATTTAGTTTGGATTTTGTTGCTTCTTGTCAAACCTGATGAAAGGATTCTGAATATGTGCGTGAACATGCATGCATATGTGTATGCATTGTCAAAATCTGGCAGCTGGAAACTAGCAATGGCTGAGAAAGATAAGCTTAATTCTAGTAACCTGTGTTTGCACATTGTCTATTTATTCATCTGTCTAACTACCTGATCTCCTATCTGTCAGGGTAGTATATAATAACCTTCAGCATCTATATGCTGTATAATGCTGTTAGGGATTAATTACTAAATATTCTAAATTAGTCTTTGCTTTTATACCTTGCATAAAGCAATTGTCTTTGATTGTTCATATTGTATATTTTTCCCTCTGATTTCCTCCAGCCATAAAAAAAATTGGAAACTTCCTGTTTAAAAGGAATTCAAATTGTATATTATATATCCATGCATGTTGAGGTGTGACATATCAGCATTTTCCAGAAGACACTGCTAAAATGGCACAGCAAGACACAAGAGGTGTAAATGATCAGTTACATAAACAATTGAGAATTTATACAACTCATTTTGAAAATGCATCTCTTTTTCTATATCTTATAAGAAGAATAATATAATGTATGCATATTATGTTATGAGATAACCACGCATAAGGTCATGCTCCTATATAGAATTAAAATAAGATGGAATGAGGAATGTTTCTTTTTCTCCCATTACAGACAGGAATAACTTCTATGAAACCACCTTTTTTCAAATGAGAAAGCAAAGCAAAGCAAATATAGGGATGAAAACCATTCTAGGTAAGTACACTCCAATATGTACAGAGCTGATTGTTTTCCAAAGTAGAAAATCTGAGATCATGGCTACATAGTACTTATGAGTACTGTGCAGATATCCCCAACCAGGACACAAAGGGAGCTCTGACACAGTGAAGTCTTTGCTGTGTGCCTGGGATAATTAGCCAGGCTGAAGGGCAGATCATGCACCCAGTGAGATATGGATGCCACTGTACAGCTTCTTGGATCATGGTTACATGTTTAAAATAAACAAAACCAAAACCAATTAAAAAACAAAACCCCCAAAATTCAGGAAACAGAGTCAGAAGGCAAGTTCAGCATTGAACTGATGGTAATTTACATTTCTTAATTGATAGCACTACTCCTGATGGCATGGCATTAGCCACTGTCTGTCACCACCCTGAGACAATGTCCTGGTTCAGTAGAGATCTTTTCCTACAGGTAATATCGACAAGGTGTTCCAGGCTTTAAACAAACTTCCAACAAAACATGCATTATGTCATCATACATCCACTCTTGTTCCAAAGCAAAGCATACATAGCTGTGATGGCATGGTATACAAACACAGCCCTCACATTAAATCAGGCACTTTGAATGGAAAAACAAGATGTATGTTTGAAATCTACATCTAATCAAGGTCCAAATACTTTCATGTAGCCATTGTCAGTTTCTGTTGCTTGGCTTCAGGGTCAAATAACTGTCCCTTGTTCTACTTTTTTAGCAGCATAGACAGATACACATCATAATAAAACATCAAATGCTTGGTGCAGCAAAGCTTCTGTTTAACCTTTAATATATATTTAATCAGTTTAAAAGCAATTACTGCAGAAAAGCTAAATTTCACAGGCTAGAAAAGTAGCTTTGTCCTGGAATGTACACTACCTTTCCTGTCACATGGCAAATTTAACGTTGCTCTAATGCATTTTAAAATGAGCAATTTAGATTTAGTTTGAGACCCAAAGATTTCTGTCAGGGAAAGAGAAAGTAATATCCCAGTGTGAGATTTTTTCAGACTGACGTGACCTTATCAATTTCTACCATCATTCATAAGCTGTTGAAAAAAATGTATCTTCTAGAGAAGACTTTCAAGTTATAAAAAACCCAGTAGAGAGTAGGTATTATAGGTATCCGTCTCTACTGATCCACAGAGAATGGGTTGTTGGAGTCCTCAGCTGCATACTCATGGATCTTTAGTTCAAGGTTTTTACAAAGGAGGTCTCCAGTTTGATCCTCATGTGTCAGTCCAGCCTAAGGCTGTCATGAAGGCACATTTGTAAAAGTGTACAAAACAGTGCAGAGAAAAATGCAGTCTGAAGTAAAAACAAGTCGATCAATATTGTTTCAGAGAAAAAGAAGACTGTAATAAGTCATGAAGAATTAATATTAATTTACAACTGTGTGGAAACAAAACAGAGAAATCATGCCTGGGGCCATGACCCTCCAGCTGCCTTGTTTGTTTTCAGAGCTGTTTTCCTTCCTGAACCCTGTTGCGCTGTTTCAAATTTATTCTTTTTTTTTTTCTTTTTTTTTTAAATAATAAGCTGTTTCTCATAGGAGACATGTTTCCAATGATTTTAGGGAAAATGGTTGGTATTTTTTTACTTCCTAATTTCACTTTGTGGGAATGGTGGGTGTTTCCTTTTCCCCTCAAGCATTTTATTACTTGCTGACTCACCGAGAGTCCACAGACTGCTAGATAGTTATTTTCTTTGAAAAACTACACACATGTGGACAGAATAGTTTCCGTGGGCAGAAGGGGTCATTTATATTTTATGTTATGGCTTTTGGGGGCTTTAATTTAGAAGTAATTCTGTCCTGTTTGGGTCTTCTCCCTCTCTTTGGCAACTTCCCTTCATGACATATATTATACCTACATCAGTGTATTGGTTTGCAGAATATCTCTGCTATTTGGAGATGCATAGTCATCATTTGCTGCTCATAGTGATAACGATGATTGGGATTTTACCACGCCACCTGTTTGAAACTTAGACCTTCCTTGAAGACTTGAGGAAAAAGGCACTATCACCAGAGCTGATTTTTTTCTGGTCAAATGAGTGTCATTAAGATGTATGCGGCAGAACCTGACAGATCATTTAGGATCCATTTTTCAGCAATAGAAGCTAATTACACTGATCTTACAAGTGAGCCTACTGGTTCCTATAGAGAGTATATTTGGTTGTTTTTCACTGGACAAGTCTCTGTAAGAAACCCTAGTGCTTGATATTAAAGTAATGCTTCATAAGATCCGCTGTACTGGATAATAAATAACCGGAAAATTCTGGTGCTCCTCAGAGGAGGGAGTTTATTAAGAGAACTATTTGGAGAGATATTGCAGCTGTAGTGAGAATTGAAGCTGTGGTCACAGTGCTGCTGCTGCTTGTCCCATACGTACTCTTCCCTCCTGCTATTTGCTCTCCACTCTGTGAGTGCCATTCAATTTGCCTTGCTAGAGGAAGAGATCAGGTTAGTTAAAAGTACTCTATGATGCTTATTTTGTGACCAGTTTTTCATAGTTGAATATTTTGTATTTATGGAAAAATACATTGGTTTATTTCCATTCAAAACCAGATTATAAGCATTTCTGGAAATCACTGTTTTTTCCTATGCTTTGTGGTATAAAATTTGGTTAAAAGGTTGGATAACATTTGCATTGAGCTTGATTCTGTATTTTCCTCTGCAGTAAATAACCCTCATACTCAGTGCAATGTTATTCTGTACTCTATATGCAGCAGGGTGTCTGTAGAAAAAATAAGTTATAAACAAGTAATTAATGCCTATGTACACAAAAGACTTGGAAAATAAAGTTGCACAAGCAACTTCAAATCTGTCATTTCTTATCATTGCAACAACTAGTTTTGCGCCATCTGTAGTGTGATAGCATGGTTTCTGGGGAAGTCTGCACATATTTTTAACATGCACTTGGTAACTACTAAGATTTGTATGATATCTACCATAAGAAAATGGTAGATTTCTTATTCCTTTTTAAATCTGGCTATCACTTGCCTAAACCCTAGGGAGTGAATTCTTATCACCTAGTTTTAAATGTTCACACTGTAAACATTTCTATCTGAGTTAGTTACTGTATGTTCCTTTTATAGTTGTTCCTCAATAGAGACTGGGAGCCACTTCTAGACACGTTCTATGCCCTGTCCCTGGAAGTGTTCAAGGCCAGGCTGGATGGGGCTTTGAGCAACCTGGTCTAGTGGGAAGTGTCCCTGCCCATGGCAGGAGGTTTGGAACTTGATGATCCTTAAGGTCCCTTCCAACCCGAACCATTCTATGATTTCATGATTCTACAATCTGCTTTGGATGCTTGTTTTCATACAAAATGAATTATGTTAAGGAAGTGCATATTTTTCTCTATTAACTTGAAATTTAGGATGACTATCTCAGGTATAGAGGTCTGCAGTGTATACAGCTACACTTGATACAGTCTGCTACAAGAAACCATGAAAGGAAACTTGTAGTCTGTCTTTGCACTTAATAATCTCATTGCACAGATCTGCCTTGCAACAAATTTTGTCTTTCTTGAGTATAAGGCAAATGCTTGCTTCTGTGATTTAATATAGAATGATACAGCTAATTATGCATCCAATTGCTATTATTAGCTTCAGTGTCTCTCCCCTTTTTATGTTTGCTGCTGATTGTGGAAGGAGATAGTAAGCATTCATTTACTAATTGTCTCTTATTAATAGCCAATCCTATTAGGGAAGGAAAACAAGCATTTCACTTCCTCAGTTTGTTCATTTTCATTTCCTCCTCATTAACACATTGCCCTTGTCACTCAAGGAAGACCTCCATGCAGAGTTAAAACCAGAGAACTCCAAGGCTGTTCTTGTTTTGTGTGAATCTCTTTACGCTCCCAGATGAACTCCTAGATGTAAAAAGTTTGGCAAAGATGAGATGATTTGTTTTCTGGAGGCTTACCCTAAGAAAGCAGAATCTGGTGTGCAGAGCAGCCACAAATTACTGTTCTCATTTGAAATTGGGAGGGCTTAGCACTTCTGAACAGTTTAGGGTCTTTTATCTTTCAAAATCAGCTACCCTCCCTTCTGTACATAGCAGCAAATTTTGTATGGCTTTTAAGAAGCCATATCTTCGAGATCTTGAAATCTATTATTGAATCTGTGTTGCATTACACTGAAGGAGAAAATACAGTACTTTGAAACTTCAGTTAAGTTTCTTTGAAATCCTAAGCTATTTGGGTTTTAATTCTGATGCAATACTAGGAAAAAATATATGCATGTTACAAATATAATAATGGCTGCGGCGGCTCTCCAGTTGAAAGGACTGAATTAACCCACAGAGCTGATACCAGTCACAGAGTAACCCTCTTGCGGGTAGAGTTCCAGTCTTAGAGGGGCTTCCGCACACAAGGAGGCACTGAAAATCACAGTTCTTTTGGAAAGTCTTGTTAGAAGTCATTAGGGAATTAACTGCAGTCTGCAACATATAACAAGTTTATTTTTTCACAGCAGTCACATGTTGTTGTACCGTCTTAGAGGTAACAACAAGGCTCTTTCTTGTGTTTGTACAGCACTGCTGCAATAGAGACAGCGTTCTGCCATGTGATGAGATGACCTGTGCAAATATCGGAGAATGACTAAGACGGGGAACTTAGAGGTTTCAGAGGCAGGGAGGGAAGGAATGAGACTTTTGCATGTCCAGTTATCTTTCTGTAGGAAGGAGAGGATATATAGAGAACTGCTGACCAGCTTAGATTCTTCTGCTAGACAGTCACTAGAGCTTCATTTAGAAACATGGGTCAACAATATTAAAGGCCAAATACTTTAACTAAATACCTTTTGTCTCTGGGAAACATTTCTGTTTGAAAAGAACAACTTTTGCAATGAAGTACATTTTATGTACAGTGCTATAACCTGTTCCACGTTTTACTGGAGTTTCAGTGGCAGGCCAATAAATGTGCAAGTGATAACAAGCATGATAGATATGATAGAATTAATTATTTTTTTTTCTGTTAAATGGTAGACACACACCTTGGCACTGAAGAGATTTTAGTATACATTTCAACAATGGGTGGATTCCTCTGAGAGGAAAGGGACTGAGCATGTTAAGGGTGTTGATTTAATACTTTGTTATAAATCAGTAAAGTGAAATCAAGAGATTCACACAAAATATATTAATGAAGGCCTTTTTTTTTTTTTTTTTTTTAAGACTTCTAGGTACCACAAACTCCCTCTACATCTGCATCAACATAGTTGGAACTGGGACTTATTTAGCAGTATTCAAGTTATTTTAGTAGAGCTGATTATTATTTTAATAAGACTTGTTCAGCACAGTAAGGAGGTCTAACATAGCATGAGCTAAGACCATTAAGGATCCATGGCTAAGATACTCATTTTAAGCCTTATGTAATATTTTAATGCAATATTTATCAGAATCTACAGTGAAGGCAAGAAGTATATGCCTGAGGAGTTTATTTACTATTCTTTTTGCAGATTCTCTTAGAAATATAATAAAGATAGGAATCATTTGTTCATTGTTTTTCCTTTAATGGAGGAATTTTTATTATTATTTTATGAGAACTGTCAAGTATGTGTATATATCTATTACACAGAAAACCTATTACAGCCACATTCCTAACACGCAGGCCCAGGTCATGGGTGGTGAAACAAGAATAAATAGTAAAAATATAATTCCTCCTATTGCTTCTCAAACACATGGTCTTTCACAAAAATTCTAAGGGATTCTGATCTCTAGTGCACATTAACTCCTGTTTCTCGATCTGAGTTTCAGTCTGTGGGAACAAGCATGTTCTGTGGTCCTCTTTCTGCTGGAAATACATGCTGAAGTCCCAGAAGATGATCCTCCTTCCTACATTTAAAGCCCTAGAAGAGACTCGAAAGACTTCCAATGTTTTTGGGGCAGTGAGGTTGATTGCCCAGCTGTAACAGTTAATACTGTAACAAGGAACTTAAAGGGATGCATTTTTTGAGGTGTCAAGTGATTTTAACTCTATCTAACTCAGTGGGAACAGAAGGGAGTCAGCACACATTTGGATTATGTCCTGAGATAAGCTGTTCTGTGATTCAAATTCTCGTATGAGTAGAAAGCCTGTAAATAAAATGCAATGAAGTGAATTTAATCTAATAATAACAATGCATAGCAATCAGAAATGTTCCCTAGTAGACGCAATGAGAATCTCATGGAAATGGATTGAGAAACGCATCTCATTTGAGTTATCCATACAACCTTCATTAACAAAGCAGCAAGCACAGCACAAATAGCATAAACAGCTGAATGAGGTACAGATGCCCTTTTTCTAATTCTGTGAACCTTTTTCAACCTCCTGCATTGGTTGAAAAAAACCATTTGTACATCAACACAGTAGCAATTCGGCATTATGCCTTCAGAAAAAAAAAAAGTAGTGTAAAAAGAACATCCATTTTGTGTCCAGTGCAATATTCATTATATTATTACTGAAACTTCCTTGGTAAAATTTTGCATCATTGTCATCTCTTTATACACAATAACTTTCAGTTAGCCACATAAAATTATGTTTCTCCAGTTGGTAGTTTTGGAAGCCTTTACTTCATTGAGTTGATTGGTGTGTCGTGCTTTGTTTTCTTTCTTTCTCTTCTTTTTAGTTTCCAGGATTTACTCTACATTATGGGTGAAGATACCTGCTGCTTTTCTTGAAATTAAAATAACTTATTTGTTAAATAATGCATAAAATTTCTTTTCCAGCCTTTTTTCCATAATTATTCTCAATCTTTAGCAAACAAGTGTTTGACCTATGGCCTGAGTGCTGTGTACAGATCCCAGGAAAATTTGTTTTGTTCTGTTTGTGGTATTTTTGCTTGCCACTCAGCTTAGATTTTTGGGTCCCGTGTCCAACATCATAGCTGGTGCCTGTTTGGTTACAGGATGACAGAGGATGTGGCATCCCCAATACCGGTCACATTATTTCTCATGAACCTCTATGATTTTTGCTATTCTGCTTCAGGAACTTCATCCAATTCAGGCAAGAAGAAGGAGAAACTAATATGTATATGAATCAGGTATCTAGTGTAGAAACTGCATAGTCTGCAGTGGTAGTCTTGTGGTAGAGGGAGAGAGCAGTACTCAGAATCCCTTGCTCATGAAAATAGATATGTGGCAGGTATGACCAACACAGCCTGTTTAATTTCTTTAGTCTGATTATAAAGAAGGTGCAATTTTGTTAAACTATTTGTTAAACTATTGCTCACTCAGGAGAATAAGATGATAGCATCCCGCTTCTCTGTAGTCCTTTTGGCTTTCACCAAAAGGGAAGTTGGGAGTTGGGAGTTGGGAAGGGTGGCTAGGGGATCTGGGGCACAGGTTATCTTCTCATCACTCCTTCCTGTAGCAGGCAAGGATGCTGAGAGCAACAGAAATATCCAATCAATTAACATGTGGCTCCGTAGCTGCTGCCGCCGCCATAAGTTTGGGTTCTTTGACACTGGATTTGCCTGTACAACACCAGGCCTGTTAACACCTAATGGGAGGTGCCTCTCTCAAAGGGGGAAGGAGGTTCTTGCCCAAGAGATTGCGGGTTTGATTGACAGGGCTTTAAACTAGATGGGAGGGGGGAGGGGGTTGATACCAGGCTTTGGGGTACCACACCAGGGTTAGAGGGACAGGGTGCTAGTAAGGGCCTTCAGCCTGGCTCCCTGCACCAAGTTGGAGACCCTTCACTACAGCCAAAGTCTTATGGTTATGAGTCAGCAGCTCCCGGGGTAGATGCAGTACACAGAGATACACCTGGGAGACACTCCAGGGAATATTTCCTTAAGAGGGCAGCACAGCCAACAGCCCAGCTGAAGTGCCTCTCCACCAATGCACGCAGTGTGGGCAACAAACAGGAGGAGTTGGAGGCTACTGTGCTGCTGGAGGGATATGATGTAGTGGCCATCACTGAAACCTGGTAGGATGAATCCCATGACTGGAGTGTGGCTATTAAGGGCTACAAGTTGTTCAGAAGGGACAGGCAAGGAAGGAGGGGCGGAGGTGTTGCCCTTTATGTTAAGGAATGGATAGAGAGTGAGGAGATGTCCCGAAAACCCTCCCTAGTGTCAGACGAGAGAGTTGAAAGCCTGTGGGTAAGGATTAAGGGGCAGGCCAATATGAGGGACACTGTTGTGGGCATTTATTACAGGCCACCCGATCAGAACGGAGAAGTTGATGAGGCCTTTTACAATCAGCTCTGAGTAGCAACAAATTTTTCCACACCCAGGATGATGATCAGACTAAACAGAGGAGAAGATAGGTATATTTGCCAGTTAGACTGTAAATTTGAACCACGAATATGGACATGAAATAGGAAATTGAGATTCTGCAGTGCATCAGGCAAGGTATTTTCATCTAATTTTAATGACATTTTACAAAGCCTAGGATATTTTTTATCTGTAATAATTTGTAAAAATTTGTTCAAAGGCTGTCATCATGAAGTCAGTCCACAGTACATCTACGGAAGGGCTATTACAGTGAACAAAAAAGGTAAGACTCTAACTTACTGAATAGAACAAGAGAGCTTGGCAAACCATATACTGAGAGAATGTATGCCTAGTCTCTGAAGGTATATCACAAAAGTCAATATCAGATAAAAGTTAGAAAAAAGATGTGAGCCCAAGTGACAAAGCTAAAGGACAAACTTTAGCAAAAGAAAAGAAGAGTTTATAAGGGATGCAACTTAATTTAGATTGAAAATCAACAGATTTCTAACCATTGAAAAACTGAAAGAGTAGAATATATTCCAACAAGAATATTAGGAGCAAACTCAATAAATATTTTTTAAGACAGAAGTATTAATGTTAAGAAAGTTACGTAGTCAACCTGCACCGGAAAGTAATTAGATGGCTTAGGGGATTTCTCTTTCTTCTATGTTTTACTCAGATTTCTGAGCTTCTCATATCCCTCCTGTGTCATCATGTGCTACCTATATTATCATGTCCTGCAGTTACGTAAACCACACTTCTGAACCATTAAGAAGCTGCAAGGTCACATTAGACCTGGAATCTGACTACAGTCACCAAAGTCTTCTTCAATTTTACACTATTTACTTCCCTAAGGAAAAAAAAAAGTTACAGCTATTGAATAAATAAATAAAAATTAAAATATTAAGTTACCTAAAATCTACTTGAGGTGGCATTTATTTTGTAGCATAGTCGTGTAAATAAATACATATACTGTTTTAATTTTACTCTTTTTTTCTGTATTTATAATTCTGTTCCTCCTAACAGCTACTGTAATCCTCAAAAAAACCCCAGCCCCTTTAGCCATGTTTGCATCTTGGTTGAGGAAAAAAGGAAAAAAAAGAAAGCATAAGTAATTTCTTCATGAAAACTGATTTGTCTCTGTAATTTGTGTGGATGGAATTTATGCAAATATAGTTGAGGTCAAAAGAAAATTTGAATTTTGATTCATGGTGCTGTTTAAGGTGTTTAGTCTGTGTATACCAATAACTTAAAATTACCACTCAAAATGATTGTTTTTTAAAACACTAGAATTCAATTCATAGAAGCTTGTAACTAAATTTTTCAGCAATGAAGAAAATAAACAAGAATCCAATGCGATGTGCAGCAGTTCTGAAAGGAAGGGAGTTATCCCTTTTTTAGAGATGAGATGTGGCGTAGAGAAGTGGCATGATTTGCAAGAGGTCACACTACAGTCTGGTGGAAATGCAACCTTGAGTTTCTGTCTGCTGTTAACGCAAATAAAACTTACTCTGATAATGCAAGCTCATTTCCAGTATGCAAAAAGTTGGTTAATAACGAATCATAAAACCATCGCTCAGTCAAGCATTGCTGGAAATCACTGCTAGTGGGTTTGCAAGTTAATGTTTAGGACCATTGTCAGACGCATTAGTTTTTCGCTTTGTAGCAAAAAGAGATGGAATGCCATTGTTCTTTTCACATTTAATCTTTAACAGATGACAGATCTTAGAATGAAGGAAAAATAGATAGAAATTAATATTTTAAATAAAAGCTGTATGATGAATGTGATTAGCCTGATTTAACATCCAAGGACTAAAAATTAATTCAGGAAGTCAAACACTTTGAACCTTTTATTTGATGCTTTATGGCAAAATCTGTGTCAGTTTGGTGTGTTTAGTAAGCATTCACCTATCTTTAAGCAAGTGGATGTTTTCACAAACTGGTCTCTGTTTATTTCCTGTTTATTTCTTATATGATTGTTCCGAAATACTGTAGTGAACTAACATCTAAGTAAAGGAAGACTAGTAATTGAGGTGATTGTGAAGGAATGGAAATAAGACAGGATTTACTCAGTAAATGATTTGTTGTAAATTATTTGCTTAGCTATTCAACTTCTTTTGAGTAGTGTGTGGGCATCTGAAAACATAATATATGAATTCCTGAGAGGGGAGTGTGTGGAAAGCTTCTAATTTTTAAACATGAGAGCAACTGCAAATATCCACATCTTGTAATAGTTCACAATGTAATTGTGGGATTAATGAATTTTGTAGACAGTGTCAAGCTATTTGACAGCGAAAAAGAAAATTTGGAAGGCTTGAGCCCTAAAAATAGTCTTCCATGTTAAACTACTGTTATAAACCCAAATGCTTGGATCCTCTGAATTTTAAAAACATTTTGTAAGTCATGCGTTATGTTGTTTAAAATCTTTGCAAGATTAAGTAGTAATCTTTTTTTCAGATACCTTATCTTCCATGTGGATATTGTTCTTTTGACTTTCTATTGATATTCAAATTTTAAAACAAATGCCTGAGATACATCTTCATAATTCACTATTCTTCTTAGATTTCAAAAAGCTTGAAAAGATGGATAGTAAAATTTTACACAGCTATGTAGCATTTCACTGAAGCTCTTGTAATGTAAATTTGACCTCAGATTTATCCTGAATCCACATAATGAAAGCTAGAGATTCTGTGCAAGAGAATAATGAAAAGTAAAGAAAGTGAATATAATCCAGATACAGTTCATAATGTAATTGTAGCAAGGCAAATGTCTTGCCATGATGTGGTTTTAAAAATCCAAATATGTGAAGGTCATTTTTACGCTCTAGACATTCCCTAAAAGTATTGCAAACTCTATGAATGGTTTTATTGAAACATATGTAATTCTGCTATTTCTTCTTTTATTCAGTCAAATGTTTAGTTTTAGCTAAATACTACATTAAATATTCCCTACCAACATTTTTATTAGCCTTGACTTATAATTTCTTAACAAACTTGAAGACTACAAAAAATTCATTTAACTTTATTCAGGAAGCAGCTCTGTAAAATGAATTTGTATTATGTTTCTATTTTCCCCTCACTTTCATTGTACTTTAAAAAAATATAAAGAGAAAATATGCTAGTCATACTCTTTTCATACATTCCTGTCATTTCCCTACATATGCGTGTGTACATACATACGTGTGTTACTAAAAGATTAGATGTTTTGCCTTTTGGTAAGAAAATATCAGTCCTCATATAAATGCAAACCATATTATTACAATTGATAGCCACATGTAAAAAAAATACACTGTAGTATTTTCTAGAATAAATAGGGTAACAGTCATTCTATTTATTATTATTTATTATTTATTATTACTGCTACTATTACTTTCCAGTGCAAAAGATACCCTTCAAAGAATGATGAGGTTATGTGAAATTGATTCAGGTGGTAGTAACGGACGAAGCTGAAGAATTTCAGTCCATAAAATTTTATCTGTTAATTAACATTTAATTATGAAAATAAGCCAATATTTTTGTGGTCAATTTAATTAGAAAGGTTTGATCACAGACTTTTTTTTTTTTTAATTCCATTGTTCTGGAATGAAAAGAAATAATTGCTTTACAATATATTAATTTTAGCTTTTTGAAAATAAAAGAACAATAACTAATTTCATTCATGAAAAATCTGCCCAGACACTTGCAAGGATAATTTGGAGAACTTGAATTTTTTAGTTCATTTTAGCTTCACATGAAACAAAAAATATTTCAGATTTTTCAAATATAAATAAAAAGCTACCAAATAAACTTACTTCCCTCAACTTCACACAGAAGTCTGCATCAGTTCTCAGTTCCAATAATGGTGTATTGTTAATTTCACTAGCTGTTGCTAAATGGCCTGAGTATTGAAATGATGAATGTGAAAAGTCCTAGCAGAGTTCATTTTTTAATTATGGAAATTGCCTATTCCAGAAAGTGTGTTTTATTTTTCCACTTTACATACATTATGCTGCAGTGGGAATGTTCATAATTTGGCATGGGTGCTCTCTGAGCTGTGTATACTGTTGCTATACCAATTGCCGTCTGAAAAAGGCTGTTATTAGGTTTTATAGAAGACTTTTTATAACAGACTGACTTTTGATATTGATTGTCTTGTGTGTCTTTTTTGATTGAAAGGAGGCTAAACTTGTTTTTAAACAAGGCAGCTGACCTAAAGGGACAAGAAAATGTAAATCCTTAAAGCCTTGAAAAGAGTGCGTGACCTGTGCAGACATACTGTTAAAAAATGTATGGATATTTGTCTTGTGAAACATTTCAGCTTTTTTCAGCTTTACACTAAAACAAGCTTAGCATGTACCCGAGATTCTATATAAATTTGGAAAAGTATAAATCCATATGCTTTCTAAGAAGAGACACTTTATTACAGCAAAGAAAAATGTGTGGATCTACACTGTAGTGATTAGACCATTTGTCAAATACTGGTACTCTTTGTGATAACATTTACAGGTCACACACACAAGTTTTCAGCTCCCATTGGTATCAGGCCTGTGAAATGAAATTTATCCCCCTGAATTCAGGAGTTTGATGGAAATGATTAATTTTGCCAAATTCTTTAAACTATTCTAAATCCCCTCCCTTTGCTCCACCTTTCAAAATGCAGTATTATTGCGAAACTGAAAAAAAGAATAGAATAGAATAGAATAGAATAGAATAGAATAGAATAGAATAGAATAGAATAGAATAGAATAGAATAATGTTGTAATGCCTCTGCTTTCACGGAAGTTTCTGATGTCTCCTTTAAAATATGCATGTCTCAAGAAGGGTCTTACTGCTTTTCCATGTTAGATCCAGACTGTAGAATGGTGCATCATGAAGCGATTAATTATTTCCCAGCTGCCCTTTTTCACAGTTCTTATTACACATTGTTGAAAAAGCTCAAAACTCATATTTCTGTATATTAGGATAAAATTATTTGGATCACAATGTATCTTTTGTTATTGCTGAAACAGCTCATACCTGCAAGGAATGGTAGTCCCACATATTATATAGCATTCATTCCAAGCTATTCCGTGCAGAATCCCCACTGCCTATCTCATGTGTATTACTTCTTGAACATTAATTCCAGTAAACAAGGTATCTGCTCAGTATGTACTTCATGTGTTTTTCAGGGCAACACGAAGTCTGCTCATATTCTTTTTTGCTCGCTTTGCTCTTGAGGCAGGAGAAAGATGAGTAGGTGTGTCAGAAGCAGGGACCACTTACCTAAAACACTAAATTAGCTGCATCACACCCACCCTGGACCTCTATATCTACTTTCAGCAGAAGGAATTAGAAAGTCAGGGTGATGAATCTTGGTGCTTAACTTTTGACACTGCAGTATCAAGTGTCACAAAATGTGATATTCATTGTTGGATTTAGACCATGACCTTTAGAAAATCAAGTGTTCTTACAGTCCCTGCTGCTGAGTGCATGAGTGTAAGCTCACTGATGAAAATGTGGTTGCCTGTAGTTCAGGGTAAAACTTGACCTCTAGTTTTAAAGTGGCAAGCCTGATGCTCAGTTCCAAAATGCTCCTGTGAGACTGCTGGATTGATTATCTTGTTAAACAGCAGGCAAATGGACTGCTTCAGAAAAATAAAAAATATCATTTTGTCTAATGTACTAGAGTAGGAAAATATCAGATATTATATAAGCAGAGAATAAAATTAATTCATAGATACCCACCTGAGAAATGTGATTTATATTAAAGCAAACCAAACCAAAGTGTTCCATTAATATAAAAAATACTTGCCTCACCAAGACTGAAAATTTACCGTTATATGATGAAAGTAATGAAGATACTTGAAGCAATATAGGACATAACAAAATCAAAAATACTGAAGCATTAAAACCTATTTTGAAGCTTGCTTTCCTATTTATTGTTATTCTTGAAAAAAATTTTGAGGTGAATATGCTCCACATATTTAGTAACTGGTTTCCATGTTACCTTAGTTTGATGACTGAATCTGTAACAAGTTTTGACTTTGGAAAATTGCCCAGCATGTTTGCTAATTATAAGTAGTATAAACACTAACATTTATCGTTTTAGACAACAGACAGTGCATGAGCGCACAAAACCTGTAAGGCACTAAGGCTTTGAAGACTGAGAACAATCAGTACATACTTAATTTGTGGGGGATTTTTCTTATCTAGCTGTAGACATTGCAATGTGGGCATCTCTGCCTGATATATACTCTATTTTTATACAGTTAGATGTAATTTTGACTTCAATTTTAAGTTCAATTCAACAAATGCATTTTAGATGTCTGCTTTAAAACAACACATTTTATGTTTTAGAGGCGTCTATTTTCCCCCAATAGCTGTAAAAGTAGCTTGAGGTACCAGCTCAGATGTCAAAATCTGTGTATGATCTATTAATTCCTAACAACACTTATTTTAGGCAAGTAAATATACAAACTTATATAAGGAAATCTTTTTTTCCATTTTTGTCCCTCTCTTTCTCCAAGGAAGAAGCTGAATAAATTTATATTGTTAAAGTTTATTACACACTGGCCAATAATACCACTTTGGACAATGCTATGAGATTTCGAGGTATCTGAAAGACCAGTGCCCAGAAATCCTAGACTATTAGATAAAGCATGTGCATTTCTTTATGATATTTATAAACAAAGAGCAATTCTATATTACATTTACAAACTCTGATGAATCCTAGCCAAACCATACTGACATGTTAATTATTCTGTGTGTTCACAGTGAAATAAATGCATCTGGGTCATGCTAGAATTACTGTCTTGGTGCAGATGAATTGTCCATGCACAGTAGGTGCCTCTGAAGTATCAGGCTTCTACAGCTTTTGCAAACATATGATATCCTCAGTTTGGGTCTCATGAAGGAATTCTGTGGGACCCAGTCCTTCGTGGACAAAAGTCAATGTCTTTTCTTTGTCTTTTGAAATTGTATTATATTATGTGCTTTGCTCCAGATGTTAAGACACTCACATTTATACACTTTTGTTACAAGCTTTTCCTAGTATGAGTCAGAATTTGATGATGACAAAGATAAGAAGCAGCCTGCAAGGAAAAAAAAATTGTTGCAGCAAGCAGAATTTATGCCTTAATCAGCATCTCCTTCATCTGCTGTGATTCACGCATTTCGTTTCTGCTAAGTGCAAAGCAGTTTCACTGAAAAAGAAAATGACTGTTTTTCACTAGCTGAAAAACAAGTGTGGAAGCATTGCTGAAAAGTGCCCCTCCCTTTCCCAGGTATTTCATGACACTGGAGAAACAAAACAAAATAATTTAAAAAAAGAGTAAAAGAAACACTTATAAACTTCCCATCTTTCCTTTAGATAGCAATATTTCTGTGTAGCCCTAGCTCTGCTTCATGTGTGATTCCCTGTAAATTGCACTGCTGTGCTATCTTAAAATGTGCTCGAGGGAGTTAATCAGAAACAAGTCTTTTGTTTGACATACGAGTTAAAGCAAGAACAGAAGACTCGGATAATCTGTTTTATCCACATATTCAGTTAGTTTAAAGATTAATATGATATCAAATGTGACAAGGTGTGTTTGTTTATGTAGAGATTTGGGTTTTTTCCAGGATCTGCATAAAAGCAGAGCTTGCAGTTGGTACAAATTCACCAAGTCTGAACAAAGTATTGAGATTAAGAGAACATTAAAACCATTTCTTAATAATGATGATATTATTAAAACATATAAAACAAGGTTAGAAGTGTTCTGTCTTTCTGTTTTCTACTCCTTGCACACAGGTAAAATGTCTTCTATAACAAATAATAACCTATTATCACCAAAACTCTCCATCCAACTTGGTTTAGCAGATCAGGGTTCATTGTAGACAAAGGTAAATTGAATATACAAAGAATGAAGAAGTATAATCTATGTGAGAAACTATACTTTTTTTTTTTTAACAACCTGAAATCTGCTTTGAAAAAACTCAACTAGAAATTATGCTTTTTTAGATTGACTAGGGAAGATTGGCAGCATGACGGATTAGTATGTAGAAGATAATGAGGCTTTCTGAAATGCTATTTTAAGTGATAAAGTCCTGGCTTATTAACCCAGAATTGTAGGTGGGCTCGCTCTTGCCTTTAGAGTGTTGCAGTTGAGGGAGGGAGGAGGAGGAGTCAATGGAGCTTAATAGGTATAAATCCAAAAAAATGACAAGATAGTAAAATAATGATAGTATCTAACTGCTACAGCTAATAATAATGACACTAATAATAACCCATACATCTCTTAAAGTGAAAAAAAAGCTGTAAGTGGCATGAATCCTTTCTTTGTAATTGTCAGCTAAGTAGGTTAAGACAGGTATTGAGCCAGGTCTTGTTTGATCTTTCATAATTCCCATCCAAACAGAGAATTATACATCCAGGAGAACTATATAGGAACTAGGGCTAAGTTTTAAAAAGAATTTTGAAATCAAATTACAGATGAATAAAACATCTATTTCTCAAGTCTAAGTGTAGAATAATAGTCTTTCCTGTGACAATAGTGCCATGAGAATTCCTTGTTAATATGAAGAATGTTACCAAATGGTAGGAAACTGAGTCAATATTTTACTGAAGTGGGCCAAAGCTGAGTTATTTTCCAACTGGAGTATACTGAATTCAAGGAAACAGAAAATAAATAGGATGTCTAAATATTACTAGCCTTCCTTTACATGAGGTATTCCTTCAAAGGTAGACTTCAGAGTATGTTATATCTAATGGGACAGCCAAAAACACTTTTCCCAAATACTGGGTTTCATTTTTTTACGTATATTTTCATCCTTAGGAGCATGGAAGACACCCTACTGTGGCACTGATCTAACACTAAGCTGGTTGAGGCATTCAGCAATGCTGATGCATCAGAGGAGGGTAATATTCCATGCTATATCCAATAAATGGTATTGGTTGGACATGGGGGGATTAATATATAAGTAAAGGGAAAAAGTGGTTTAAGTTCTCTTCAGACAGTTGGTTTAAACCCAGAGGCAGGATGCCCGATATTAACACTGACAAAATGAAAATCAGCTAAAAGAAATTTTGATAAGCACCTAAAAGTCCAACTGTCTCACTTGTATTTTATCTAAATGGTAGCACTTTAAACAAATCATTTGGAATTGCTAGCACCTTTTTAGCTTTCCTGAGCAACAGCATTTATGTGAAGGTCACAAATACAATTTTAAACTATCTTAACTGCAAGTATTACCAAAGGATGGAACTATCAAGAAATTTCTCTCCATTTATTTCTGTGTTATATTAATTCACAGGGGCACAGGAAAAACTTATACTGCAGTTTTCTGTCTAATTTAGTTTTAATCAAGAACCAGGCAAAGGAAAGATATGCTATGATTTCCCCTTTTTTCTGAACACAGATGGTACCTTTTGTCATGCAGTCATCTGGAGAGGGTGGAAAAGGATTTTAAGACTTAGCTCAGGGATGAAGGATCCTCTCAGTAGGTGTATCTATACATATGTGGACATACCTCATCTCTGTAGGAGACATATACAAAGCACTTTATTCAGAGGCATAGTAGGTTGGGATGTGAAGCGCTATTGAGATTCAGTACAGCCTTATGACCCATAGAATAATTTAGGAAATGCATTGTAATGTTAATTGTCCTTCACAGCAGTTTGGTTTTGGTGGTCTCAAAGGTACCTTTAAGCTAATCAGTCCCTTCACTCTTCTGCTGCATCTGCTGGTTCATTCATGCCTGTTAGAGGTGCAGCACTGAATCTAACATTTATGCTTACAAGGTCAACAGAATTGTTCTCATGCAACCAGTTCATTAAACACTTGTAAAATCTACTTCAGAATATAATTTAAGTTAATTTCACTAATACAAAAGACCAGGGGTGTGTGTCGCATAGTGAGACAGCAAAGATGGTGCTATAAAAAATAATACTCTGTCATGTTGTGGGACAAAGCTGCTTACAAGTGCATCTGACCATCACCTGTGGGTGATAGCCTCTAAAAATGTAGAACTCATTAAAAATAAGGCTACAGTTACAGAAATTTGTTGCTAGTTAAAAAATAAGTTTTAAAAATTTTAAAATTTGATGCAGTTTCTTGAAGTCAGAAAAAGCATCTTATGAATTTCTGTATGTTTGTTTATCTGACACCCCTGAAATGTTTTCTTGTACCACAAAACACATTTAAGTAGCGTTGTGAAACATATCTTCAGACTTTGTGCTTCTGTTTAAAATCATTGTCATGCAAAATGTCCATTCTTAGGATTCCAAAGGTATTAATTTGGAGAAGTTATGCAAAGATTATTTTTTTAGTGAAGTTGAAATAAATGTAATTTCTATTTAATATTAATAAACTGGGAGGGAAAAAACCCCAAACCAGTTCTTTTGAAAGGATCAAATAGCCTTTGTTAGATATTGAACAGTTTCCTAAATGGATTGAACTGAAGTAAATGTCTCCTTTCTGAGCCAACCTTTCAGTTGATTTGGCTTCATGAAGGAGATTAACTTAGTTCGCTCACAAAAGTACTTGATCTTGGAACCTTTCTAAAGGACTATTAATTTTACATTCTCTAAGAAGTATATTTATAACTGAGTACTGTTTTAAGAATAATTCTTTGCTACTTGCAAACTCAACATATTACTAGCATTATCTAATTAAAAGCTCACAATTCCCTTGTGAGAGGTAAGCATTAGTATTCTAATTTTACAGATGCAGAGAGTGAGTACAAAAACCTTTGCTTTTGCCCAGGGCCACTGATTCAGTCAAAGAATCAGACAGAAGTTTCTGGCTTCTGTTCACAAGTTTTTCTTCATTCTAGTAACAACTTCACTGATGGTAGGAGTTACTTTCATTTTATAGGTTGCTCATAGGAAGCTCGTCACTTATATGACTAGTGTACACATTTCCTCACAGTTTTAAATTTCACTTTATTGTGTTTTCCTCATCTTCAATAGGAAGGAAAGATTAACTTTTACTAAGTGTGCCGGAACAAATAAAAATGAAATATTCTGCATCGTACATTATGAGTAGTCCACTCAGTCTGCCACACTACTTATCCTTCTCTGTGGGATTTATACCTCACCCCCTCCATGCCTGAAATTTTGCACAGAATGAATGTCAGGAAAATGATAAACCAGAACAAACAGGGAGCAACTGTAGCATATACATCTTCTTGGCTTTGCTGCTAGCTCCACCTGAAAATAAAAAAAAAGGTGTCGGATCATGAGAAAACCAGTCCTGGCGCGGTTCACAAACTTGCTGGAAAACCAAAAATACTAGGAAGCTGGAAAAATATTCTTTAATAGGCTTCCTAGTTCCATTTTACAGGCTGGATATTTTTGAGTATCTTGAATAAGGCTCAAAGAAACATCCAGTCTTTTGTATAGGTTAATAACAAATGGATATAAGCCAAAATCTTCATATCCAGGTCCTGTCTGGCAAGGCAGACCTACACAATTTTGGTGCGATGAAAACTTGGTGAGGTATGAGCATCATTTGATTTCAATCTAGAAGAAAAATCTTATTCAAAGAAAGGGAAAGGAAAAAGCAAAAGCGAGTGTGTCTCCAGACCAGAATTGTTTTATACCTGCAGATGGCATTGTTGATCTTTCACAGTTTTGCAGATTGCCTGAGTAACCTGATATGAAAACGCACATACACGCACACAGAGAGGCAGCTGGGCAAAGGTACTAATACATAGATTAAAATAAAGATCTACAAAAACAGTTATAATGGCTAGGAAAAAAAAAACCCATGCACTGAATATCTGATTGGCATGTTAGTTAATTAAAATTAACAAGAAAGAAGATCTTAAGGTCATATTAGGGATTACTTTCTGTGACAACTTTTCCAGAGTATTTCACTGTGGGAGGAGGTTAACACCCAATTTATTCATAGTCAAATAATTGTATTTAATCTGTTGATGACACAAGCTAATGAAGGACATGGTGACATAGCAAAGTGATGAATGGATAAATCAGGTAAATTCATGAGGATCAAATTTAAAGGCATATAGGGCTTTAAGGCACTGTGTACCTGCTTAGTGAGTACAGCAGCAAACATACAGTTTCCTCTGGCCCACTGGTAGTTTGACTATGTCTAGCCTTGATTATTCTACTCTTACAAGTCTATACTGCGAGAGATGCTGGATTGCATGAAAAAGCTTAAAATATGTTATCTTCCACTTTTAGGAGTAATCTTTCACTTAATCTTAAAAATCCTGACTGGATCCAATTGTTCAATATTTTACAGCTTAGCTCACCATTTTACATTATAGAGGGTAGGTATAAACTGTTAACAAATGAACTGCAAGTGGTATTCTGTATAGTTGTAAATGACTTCATATCAGGAGAAAAAAAACATGCTATAAAACATCTCTCATGCTCAAAGCACCTGTTCCAGATTTTACTAAAATCTTCAAAGTTAGTAAATTGTCCTTTTTTTTTTTTTTTTTTTATAATACTCACAAATTTAAATAGTAGGTGTTTCTTTCTGTAGCAACTGTTGAAAGGGAAATTATTTATTTCCCTGTCCGTCATTAGGAGTAAGTTCCTGATGTGGACCTACTCTAAGAAGTGCTGGTATTTTATGAGTCAGTGTCTCTCTATTTTCCATTTTTTATCCTGGAGCAACTTCTACTCATTTCTAGAAGAAAGAGACAATTTCATGACTCAAAAACATTTTTGTGGTTTCAGAAATTTGTATTGTATTCACATATATTGAAGAAGAGGTTCATCATGCACAGTGGAGATCTTTAAACAATACCACTAATCAGATTAAGACTAAACCCAAGAATAAATAGAATTTCACTAGACAGTACACTACATGAATACAATTTAGAAACAATAAATTTTGAAGTTATAATAATTGAATTTAAAGACATAATTTTGCAGAGGAGCAATTTGAAGAGTAAACTTTTAAGGGGTATCAGGCATTGAAATTCTTTGAAAGCCCCATTATTCTGACAACTGTTAGCGTGTACTACAGAACTTGATAGGTTTTACTTTCTAGGTAAAAAAGAAGAAAATGTCAAGTGTATAGAGAAGAAAAATGACATGAATTAATTTATCAGTTAAAGATAACTTTTTTGATGATCCAACCATTTTAATAGATATGTAGATGCTGAAGACATAAACTAGTACTCTTCAAACTCCATGCATTAGGTCTATTCCTGAGTACACAAATGGACTGCATACCGGTGCCCTGAATTTTCAGAGAACTGTAGAGGTACTTGCAGCTCTCATTATTTTCAACTAATTTTCTCCCTCCTCAGCAATAATTCTTTGTGAGAAGGGATGCAGAGCTGCTGTGCTGAAAATGTCACTGGTACATTGGTTTTGTTTGTTGGGGGGGTCTCTTAGAAACTTATTGATAGAAATCACTGTAAAAATATGATGAGGAAACTCACCAGGTTGTCCAGGCTCTGCTTGCTCCTAGGGAATGGGACCTATTTGTTGGTCTATGCAGGTTGTCACTAGTGAAAAGGTGGTTATATAAAATTTGTCTTTTATCTGGTCTTTATTCTCTGTTTCATACATGGCTCTAGCACTAAGATAAATCAGATTAATGAAGTGAATCATGTTTCAGGTACATTTTGAGAGACTTTAGGCATTTAAATCAACACCCTTGTTGGCTCATAGGCGAAAACTTGGAGCACATGTTTTAACTGAATGATGTAAACTGAAGAATACTGGACTGGTAATCCCCATTGTAGAATTTCTAGGATATGGTATTGGGAAAAAAGGTTAGACTTCTACATATACCTTGAGATGCCACAGGCACTTTTGAAAGAATCTGGAACAGCTTTAGATAAACAACTTTATAGAATTTGAAGTCACATTAAAAATGCAGTGGAGTACTGTGTAAATTCACTTCTGAAGTGTAGTGACAAAAGGGAGAGAGTGAAGAAATTTGAGCAGTTCAGATCATTTTATTTTTGTCATTTCAGTTAAAACAACAGCACATCTGCTATGACTTTGGACATGAAAAATGCTAAGTGCCGTATTGCTCAGCTGTGTGGGGAAGAAGCAGAGCTCTCATTTGAGAAGCAGATACTGTAATTTAAGAACATATGATGTCATTATCAAGGAAAGCAAGCAAAAACCTGCATAGTAGAGGCTGCTGCTGGAACAGAACATGTATTGCTAGAATGTTACTCTAGACTGAAGGTCCATAAGTGAGCAAATTTTCTTGATGTTTCTTCAGTGCAGATTTAGGTTCATAATCTGCCATTTTTGTAATCAAATAATATAAACATACACATCACTTTTCAATTAACCATCTGGGCACAGTCTAATGATTGTGTAGCTCAGCAAGCGCGTCACCCTGTACCGCCAGGATGTATTGATGTCCACTGTAAGTCTCATTTAAAAGACAAGTCCAAATAGGAAATTCCTTCTGTTCACTCACTGCTGTATCTCTTTAGTGTTAACAGGACCTTATATTATCCTAAAAGACTGTGAGTGATAGATTGTCTTGCAAGTAAGAAACAGAACAGGACTAGCAATGAGGAATTAGAAATCCAGTTTCAGAACTATATGTAAGAAAGCGTCAGCAGTGTAATTTTGAATGCCCATTATTCACAATTTACATTTCTGCATAAATCTTTCCAAGTGTCTCAGGTTCTCTACAGTGTCTGTCCACAGAGTCTCAAAAGCACTGCTGTTTCTCAGGGATATTCACTGTTTATGGCTGATTTAAAATACTTTCTTGAATGGATTATATATTTTGGAGAAAGCAGGTACAGAACTTGTTTTTCTGATGCCTTCACATTTGTGACATATGACATTTAATAACCCGACTGTGGTTTGTCCTATCAAATGTGCAGCAAACCATGACATAACATCAAAACATGTAGGTGAAATTTAAAATGCATTCTTTGTTGGTTATGAGCTGGGCACAGGTATTGAATCCTGAATCGAGCTGAGAGAAATACTTCTTTGTAGTCACTACAGTACTTTTATGAGTACTTCTTTGGATTATTAAAAAAATTAGATGTGATCTGTAGAATTGTTATCTTTTTTTTTCCCAAGGTAGCAGGCAACACCAGTGTCAATATTTGCTAAGATTTCTTTTTATTATCGTGAATTATATGGAACTGTTGAAACAGTTTATGAATTTTAAAGCTAAAATAATCTGCAGGCTAGTGCATATGGGGAACAGTGACAGCCCTATGTCAAAGACTGTTTTACAGTACTAGTTGTTCTTGGCAAAATAAAGCCAGGAACATAAATAAAATAAAATAAATAAATAAACAAATAAATAAAACCCACAAAACAAACAAGATGCCAACAAACAGTTGAGAAGGAATTTACCTAAGTTTATGACCCAAATAAATAATTAATTATCAGAATAGAATTGATTGGATACATCCTCTGATCGCTGTGAAGAATCTTTGGCACAGAACTGGCTGGTTTTTTGTTGTTTTTTCCAATGAAACATCACATATAAGTTACTGGCACAAGATTTCAGGACTGAAAAACTATTGGTCTGAAATGATAGAAAGATTCCTGTATTCAGAACATTCTGAAATTGCAATATTTAGAAATTGCAGTCCCCCTACATCCCACTGCCTGGAGGAGAAAAATGATTTTGTAAAGTTTAATCTTTCCATTTTACTTCCTTTGCCTCCTGCTGTTTGTTAAATATTTTCCAGAGCTTTGGACTTAAATCTGTCTTTAATAAAACAGTACACAATATTCTTTTTACCTGACGGCAATAATCTCGTAAAACCTTTTCCATAGCTATGTTAGGATACCTCAAAGGAATTGATATATGAATTTAAATATCAGTACATCACAGATTTCATTTTCACATGAAAAAAAATGCTATTTGCAAAACTTCTTTTAAGTTCTACTTCCCATAAAGTAGTCTGTTATCAAGTCTAAATCACTCCTTCATTCCATACACATTCCCTAGTGAGACCCGTTTTCTCTCGTGAAAGTGTATAATGTTTTTGAAAAGATTTATCCCATCTCTGCTCATCCCTGATATGAATATTCAACGTTATTTTCTCCCATAATGAGCTTGGCAAACATTAGTTGTCGAAACTTTATATTTATAAACTTCCTAGGACATTCTTTTCTCTATTGTTCTCTCTTTTCAAGGTTAGTAACTTGATTCCCTTGCATGATATTTTCTGAGTGCTGGCACCATGTCCCAATGCTTATTTAATTTGCCATAAATTCTCAGAAGTTAAAGAAAGAGAAGACCTATTAGGTTATCTAGTCTGCCTCCCTGTCCATTCAGGATTGATCCTTATTGTTCATTCACAAATGTTTTGATCAGTTTAGGATCAGTTAAAATGTTCCATGCACTAGGGTTTCTGGCATTTATTACCTTTGGGAGGCTTTTTTTCTGCAGTCTGATAGATTTTTCTTTCAGGAAGTTTTATTAAATGTTCTTGGTTTCAAATTGGCATATTCCTTTTCACTGAAATGTGGTCTTATTTTTCTCTCTAGCTTTAGTAGTCCAAGTTTAAATCAAGCCAAAGACTCTAAGTCACCTCATTTCCATTTAAACACTCTGTTTCCTTTGAACATTTAATAGTCTGAATTACAAAGCCCAGATCCAATGGCTTTCATTTTTTATTTTGCAATAGAATACTCTCCCATACTTTCTTGTATTGTCAGTTGCTCCAGTTATATGCTTTACAAATGTACCATCCTTTATTTTCACTGATTTTACAACCACTTTATCTCATATGCCCTCTACAACAGTTTGAGTTACTCAGATTCACACCTCCCAACTGGACTCTGAAAGTAAGCACTTTTGCAGTCAGTCTTAAAAGGAAAAAATGGAGTTCAAAATTCCAGAAGGTGCTAATAGGACTTTCCAGAGGTCTCGTGCTGAGCACTCTTCAAAGGCTTTAAATAAAGAAAGCTGAAAACCTGGGGAAATTTTAACAGTAGAATATAAGCAATATTTGTCTTTTGAAAATGAGCCTTTAGTACAATCTCTAAAGATGTTTCAGCCAGGCAATGTTAAACTGCAAAACTTCCTTACCTTCCTCTGCTTAGTCTGTGGTCCTTAAACTGGGTGTAATTTGAAAGGGACAATACGGTTATTCCTCAGAAAAAAAAATCAGTGTGACCTTTATAAACTTAAGGACTGGGGCAACAGAAACCTTATACAGTTTTAAAAGGGAAAGTGGGGGAGGTTTTGCACCATGCTTTGCAATGAGCAATGAAACAATTAGCTGAGTACTATTGCTGGTGGTAGTACTCAGGGGTGGTTTTGGTGTATGCCAGGCTGAATATGAACCAACAGCGTGCTCTCATTGCAAATAACACAAGCCACAGGCTGTGGTACTTTAGATCGTTGTGTCCAGCAGACCCAGAGAAGTCATTGTCCTCACTTAGTGTTAGTGAAGCTGCACCAGAAATAATGTACTCAGTTATAGGCCCCCAGCTGAAGAGAAATGGGGAGTGGAGAAGATTGCATACAGGGTGTCCTGGGTCTGGCGAGGATAGGGTTAATCCTCCCCAGGACCTAGCAGGGACACAGGTATTCCATCCCATGGAGCCATGCCCAAGGGGTGGGCTGAGCTAGTCGGGAAGGGGGAGGGACAGGAAGTCCCCCGGGGAGGAGGAGAGCGGTCGGG
>JAOXJK010000001.1:173224873-173235561 GCA_025774025.1 Xenus cinereus | reverse complement strand
AGGGTCCTCCTTGGACATCAGCCATTGAAGGAAGAGAGTTGACCCTTTGATCCCTCAGCTTTTATACTGAGCATGATGCAGAAGGGATAGAATACCCTGTTGGTCAGTTTTGGGTCACTTGTCCTGTCCGCTCCTCCCTACAGGTGTGACCCCTCTGCCCCAGATACTTTGGGCAACTACAATCTTTTCAGGAAATCTTTTTAAATAATGGGAGGGAAACAGGAGCAAATTCTCATTGAGAAAGGAAATTAACAAACAAACAAAAATAAAACAGTTCTGCTTTTCATTCCAAGTAGAAGGCTTACTCCAGTATTATCAGTTGTGTGTTACTTTTTATGACCTTTTATTTCGCAATTGCTCACAAGCATTCTTACTGCTCCATAACATAAACAAAATGAGGTATGCACCTGAGAATGCAGAACTTCAGAAACAGGACAGAATAAGGTGACCATCAACCCCACTTTAACACTGGAATCATTCTAAATAAAGCAGGTCTTTCATACCTTCAAAATGGAATTGGATTTCTTCCACTAATCATATTATACCTGTCATAACCCAGAAGTGTTGACTGATAGATAAGACAGCCACTGGTATCTAGTGGGACAAACAAACAGAGGCTCAGCAGACCCTCCTGATGCCTCTCCCCTTGTGACTTCTTGAAATGACCAAAATTTTGGCTTGCTTTCTCAGGATTTTCAGGCGTGAAGTGCCAACATTGTCAACAAACTAATAGTTCCCTATGGCACATCCCAGCAGAGAGGATTGTTCTAGAGAAAATGAACCGAGATAGGTAGGTCAAGAAAAAAAAAACACCAACCAAAAATAAATAGTTTTTTATTTTATACTTAACATGCTAAAAGTTAATGCAGAGGTGGAATATAAAAGAAAAAAAATGAGGTTTTACAGTATATTGGATGTTCTAGCTCCTAATTTATAGATATTGGTGTTCCTTCTTTGCTTCTCATATTGGCAGTTGCTATTGGGAGGTAACTGCTTAATTAGTTATTGGCCTGATCATTTTGCCAATGAGCCAGACGCAGTGGCTTGGTGAAGCATCTGGCGCTTGTTACCAGGCTTTCCCCAGCCTCTTCAAATGCAGCAGTTCTCTCAGCTGCTCCCAGCTGCAGCAGCAATCTTCACTGTGATAACCATTGTTTCACAGCAGCTGTGGGAGTTGTGCTGGGGGACTTTTAGTAAGCCCAAACATGTTCTAGATGGAAGGATTTCAAATGTCATGCCTGTTCACCCAGGAGTTTATTCACATAACAACTTCTGCTGCAGGCTTATGTTTTGAGGGCTGTTATGCCATGAAACTGCCAGTATAAGTGGAAGATGAAGTCCTTTCATGAGACCAGCTGAACCTTTGATAGTTTTGGAAGCTTGTTCCTGTGAGCTGGTAGCCCCAAGCATTTTGACTTACACAGTATAGATTTTAAAAACAAACAAAACAAAACCCAAACAAAAAACCAACAACAACGACATTAAAGAAACCCCAAACAAAACAAAAAAACATAACCAAAAAAAAAGTTCTGTAGGACTTGGAACATAGTTTGGTAGGAAAGACTCCAGTTGGCACACTGGTCCAGCGGAGGGCACAAGAAGTTTGTAATAGGCAATGGGGGATTTCATGTTTCCTAAAAGAATAATTTCACTGGAGAAAGTGATGCATCAGCATTGTTACTTCCTGTAACAGTGTCATATGACAACCTGTTTTTCTTCTGGAGTTACGGAAGATTAGTGGAAATAAATAGTTGATGACCTTTTGTTCACCTGATGCTTTTACCTGCAAGGAGTTTGCAACACCTTTACCAGAGATCGGGAGGCTAAGACTGCATCTTTTTCCCAGGGAGAGGCTACTGGCCATTAAAATAGATCTGAACATCTCTGTTATATGAACCTTAACACTTGCTTCATCTTCAGCCTTTATTTTGCAGATGGCTGATGATTTCACTGCTAGCTCAGAAGTCCATTGGTCTAATCCTCTTCTTGTGTGCATCCAGAACCAAAGACACTGCAATGGCTCAATGTCCAGATGGAGATCAGTGACAAAGTGGTGTCCCTCACCAAGCTGAGGTACTGCATCCAGCTCTGGAGTCCTCAGCACAGGAAAGAAATGGGCCTGTTGGAGGGCATCCAGAGGAGGGCCACAAAAATGATTAGAGGGATGGAACACCTCTGCTATGAGGACAGGCTGAGAGAGTTGGGGTTGCTCAGCCTGGAGAAGAGAAGGCGCTGGGGCGACCTTATTGTGCCCTTTCAGTACTTAAAGGGGGCCTACAGGAGAGGCGGGGACAGACTTTTAATCAGGGCCTGTTATGATGGGATTGGAGCTAATGGTTTTAAGCTAAAAGAGGGTAGATTTAGACTAGATAAAAGGAAGAAATTTTTTCACATTGAGGGTGGTGAAACAGGGGAACAGGTTGCCCAGAGAGGTGATAGATGTTCCATACCTGGAAACATTCAACATCAGATTGGACGCGGCTCTGAGCAACCTGATCTAGCTGAAGATGTCCCTGCTCATTGCACGGGGCAGTTGGACTGGATGACGTTTAAAGGTCCCTTCCAACTAAAACTATTCTATGATTTTGGACGGAACCAGTCTCTCTGTGGTGTATCATGAAGCTATAGTGTTTTCTGGAAGACAGTCTTTTGGTGTGGTGAACTCTTATTTCATAACTGCACCGTGTGCAGTCTAAGAAGTTGTGGCATGGAAAGGCTAGTGTTATTCTCCTTTGCCAGTAGAGCTGGGCCACAGCTTTCCTTTATAACCAGTCAAATGAGATGGAAAGAGTCCAATTCTTCTAGGTGATTGTAGGTAATTGGGAGTGGGTGGGAAAAGCATGCGGGAAAGGAGGGGGCAATGAAAAAATTAATTGTCTATTCTGACAAAGTCATGTGCTAAGCCAGAAACGTGCCAAAACTGGCTTTGATCTTCTTCTACTGCATGTTGATATACACATTGCAAAGGTGTTTGGCACATTGTCTAACTTGATTAACCTGGTGGACAGTGCATTCTGCTGCCTTCCCTTGTGTTTTCTTTCAATTCTTTTTGCTCAAGGTAAGCAAGTGGAATCAGTGAGGCAGTAGAAGAATACAAATGTATCACCTACTTCTCTCTCTCCCCCTGCAATTCCATGAGATCCTTTCTGGGTGCCCTTTTATCTCTTCCTGGTTTTCCCACAACATAGGAATTCCTCTCTGACAGCTAAATATGCATGCATTTCAGCAAGTGAAACTTGTGGCTGTGCTGTCTGGCATATGAGCAGCTGCTGTGTTCACAACATACCACTTCTCATCCTGGCTGTAGAACAGGATGGAGGCATGAATTGCATAAGTTTTCCTGAAAACTAGAATGTTTTTCCTCTGCTTCTGCAGAGGACACTGACAAAAACACCAACAGCTTACGGTTACTTTAGAGTCTTGATAACTATGTCAGCTTTTAGAGCTTGAATGCAGCAGTAAGTGATGTTGCAAAAGTACAGAAAATCGGGTAAGAGCATGTATATATAAATGTTTAGATGAAACATTTGGATGTGGCTTAGTGGGAATGTGGGAATTATACAGGCACATGCAAGAAGTGGAATCTTGGAAATGCAAACTCCCCATCCCAAGTTCTGGGCACCTGAATGCTATCTAAAATACTTCAAATTCCACTATTCACTATTATAAAGTGGATAATCACTGTATTTATACTGTCTGATTCACTCCTCACCTAAGACTTTTATTTATCACCATTTTGTTGGGCTTTGGGATTTTTTTTTGTTCTCTCTCTTCAGTGTGTGGTAATTATACTTGTGAGAACACACTCTTTGCAAGAAGTGCTTAAAAATGCACACAATGGTCCTACTATTTACTGAAAGAAAATGTGGTTACATGTCAACAAACTCTGTTAATGGAATCAGAAAGCAAGTTTTATTTGTTAGTGCTTTTTCTGTTTACACTAAATACTCAAATGATTAAACCTTTTTATGAGTGAAAATCCATTCTCTTTGCTCCATTGTAAAGACAGTGATATTAATATAATGAAAGGTGAAAGGATAGCTTACGTTTGTTGACTACTAATTCAGCAGTATACCTTCTGGAAATTTTTGTCATTTATTGCTGCTAAAGAATTTATAACTTGGAGGAGCTGGTGATAATGGGCTTTAAGCATTACAAACTCCCCAAACCACTGGATTAAAGAATCTGCTGTATTCTGTGTAGTCCCTGAAGCACACTTTAATGGTTCTGCTGAAATGGTATCAATCATACAGGAACCGTTCCACAAAGTTAAAGTCAGGCACTTCAAGATGGTTAAATGGTTGCATTTTCTGAAATGTAATAGAATTGTAAAACTATATCTAGAAGGCCTAACAATTAGAATCTTTGCAGCAAAAAATATGCAATCCATGTTTTGTTTTGTTTTAATTTCTGTAGCTTTGGACTCATAAGTTTTGCATAGTTCTCCTTTTGTTTTATGTTTTTATTCCAAAATTTATTTTTTCCTATGCTTTTCTAGAAATTGGTGCAAATTGGAAAGCAGGTATGATTTTCTTGTCATTTATGGGTGTAATGATTTTCTTGTCATTTATGGGTGCAATGTTTTGTTGACTCTCCTCCTGCCAAACATGACCATTCACATGGGTTACCAGTGTATGCTTTCAGTTTGAAAATTTGTCTGCTTTTGGTTACTTATAAGGAAATTTGTATGGTTTCATAGGAAATATAGTTAATTATTATCTTTAAGGAACTACTTGGGTTGGGAAAGTTAGGGTTTTTTACATATCATTCCCAATAATAAAACATTGCAGATGGATAAAAGTCTAGGAAATTTTACTCTGTCAATTGAACACAACTGCAAATAAAAAAGGAGTGCTATTTACTCTTTTAGTCCTTCCAGAAACCTAATCTGCAGCTAAATTCAAAGGTCACTCATTCCAAAATTGCTTTGTTCATGACTGTGAACTGATACCACAATCGTGTCAGTTAGATTATAATCAACTATAATCTGCAAGGAAAAGAAATCAACTGTAAATCTTTAAAGCTACATATTTTAGGAAAAAGTGTTCGATGTTGCCTCATTTTTCTTCTCAAAGACTTTGCATAATGTATTCAAATAACATGAGCTGATATAATCAGTTTAGTTAGGAAAAGTCAGAATTGTGATACCAGTTTGCAATCTCAGATGAAGTATTTTCAGGGAGATTAGCCTTCTAATTTATTCTACAGTCTTGAGGAGGTTTATCCTTTGAATTCTTAATGCTGCAGATCTTTAAAACATGTAACTATCTACTACAAGTTCTCTCTATTCTGACTCGTATGTCAAACAATAAATGCAGCAATAATAAAAATTACAGCCAGTGTAAGTCTATAAATTGGTATTATACTGTCAGCGAAACTATAATCCATAAGGTTATTATACCAAACCTTCTGTTGCTTCTGACTCTGTGAAGTAAATGAAAAAGAACCATGTTCTCTTATGCTACATAAAAGCAGAGGAAAAATTATAACTGTTGGCAATAATGATTGAGTCTTATGTTATTTGAAGACATCTTACATTATCCAAATTGCAGTGATAAGAATATATCATTAAAATAAGAAGACTGTCCCATTTGTTAACTTACTAATGTTCTTCTATGGCGTTAGGTGCTTCAAAGCTATCTGGTCCTTATTGATCCAGATCCACCACCATGAAGAAATCAGAAATGCTTTAAACATTTTTGCAGGAGGAATGTAAAACCAGTCAGTAAAAGAAAGAGTCCACATTCATACTGGATGTCTTCTTCCCATAGGTTTTTTGGGGTTTGAGTGGGGCTTTTTATGTAGGGTTTTTTTTTGTTGTTGTTTGCTTTTTTTTTTCCCTAATGAAGATTTCTTTAGCTTGTTTCTCTGTTACAGTAAACTTAGGCTTTAGGGATAGCTTCAGGCTTCTGAGATAGCAGTACTGTTCAAAATGCATAGAAATTGATTCAATAGAACTTCTCTGATGATTTGGAACCTTCATCTTTCTTCAGTTATACAAAACAATAAAAATAATGATTTTCAGTATATCAAGATTCTTAAATTATTATTTAAATACTTGAAATTATTATATTCGTGTTTAATATTTTGAAAGTGCAACATGGTTAATTTATTTTTCTAACATATAAAATGTTTTCATCATCTTAGCTATCTTACCTGGAACATTTCTGTTTCTCTTTTTTTTCCTTTTTTCTTTTGGTTGTGATGAGTATAGCGCAAAAAAAGAAAATCTGGCTTGTTTTTTTTCCTGAGGCTTCAACACTATCATGTCAGGAAGTGAAAAAATAACTGAGGCAGATATTTGTCAGCTCTTTCCATTTTAAGACCAAGAAAAATTTCAATTACTTAGTGCTCCTAGGATAAAAAATGATCCTTACTAATAATATCTTTTTATACTTTCTGAATATATTTTTATGAACGTTTCTTTCAGATTTTTTTTTTAAAAATATTTATTTTTTAACATTTAAAAATGCTATTTATAATTACTTGTACAATTCCCAGTATTTAAAATATAACCTTGAAAACAATGCTCATTAACTTAATTGATTTCAACTGCAACAGAGAATTGTGCATGTTCAGTGCTTGGTAAATGTCATGATCATTTTTAGATAAGATGCTCACTTCCATTCCTGCCTGGTTTTATGCCTAACACGGTATCCTTGCTTATCAAAAGTGCAGTAGCTTTGGACTTCTCGACTACAAGAACAAGTTAAAACATGGTAGAAGAAGACTTGAGTTCAACAGATACTCTCTGTCCCCGGACAGACACGGGTCTTGAAGGTTGTCCTGTACATGCAGTGCTCCAACAAATACTTTTTGTAGACATAGAGGGGACCAGGTGCCCAGAGCATACTTCAGTTGCTTCCATCCACTAAGTGCAATGTAAGAACCCAAAACCTAGTCATAGAGGAATTCTTCTAAAAGCAAATTTGTATAAGTAATGCACAGGTAAAAAGGAAGAATCCACTTCCAAATAGAAATCCCTCATTAACACTTAAAAATAAGTTTCTGCACTTAGTTAATACTATAAAACAATCAAAAAAAAAAGTCTACAAACAAAAGAAGTGAAGAATATGAATTTTCTGCTCAGTAATTTTATTTGTATTCACTTTGGTTATCTGACAGGTGGGAATTATGAGTAAAGTATTCTATATCTGACTGAGAAGCAGATACACTGGGAAGGCCTAGGTTCGTGTTTATTCAGTTCATAAATATACCTATATTTTCACCATAATTAGAAATCTAATTGCCTATATTAAGGTCTGAATCTGCACTTATGCATATGAAAAATTCTATTTCAGTTAATACCCCGAGCAGAATTGCTTCTGTATTTACACATGTGACATTTCTATCTGATTTTCAGCTGCTTTTGTTTTGTTTTCTGTAAGTGTTTCCACTTCATTAGACTTCCGCAAGCTTGTAAAGTTCTACTTGGTGTAAGGCATGAAATATAGTAGAGACAGAAAAGTATTTTTTAATCTCCAAAACCTTTCTTAAAAAAAAAAACAACTCACATCCTATTTTATATGACCAAGAACAGAAAAATGACATCTTATACCACATTACACAATATTAAACATAGCCTACTATCCCATTACCAGCAATTATTGTGAGAGATAGCAGTAACCTGCCGGGATACTTTCTTAGCTGTTTTACTTTTTGCCATGTTGAAAAAGAACCATACCCCCCTGCAATCCTTCTCTTATCTCAACTTTTTTTTTTTTTTTTCCGAATCAACCACTCATATTACCTCTCACCATACAGTCGTTGCTTTAGTGAAAGCACTTGCTAAGGATTTCTTGAAAGTCTAAATACAATATATTTGTTGGGTTTCTCCTAACCCAGGTTTATGCCCATCTATTCAATGACTTAAAGTGGACCAGAAATGTAGTTTGCCTTTTTGGTTTTTTGTTCCCTGTCCTCATTCTGCTGTTTTACCTATATCTTTTGTTATTGCTTCAACCAGCTTCCTAAATATGGAGTCAGGGCTCGATGTTTTGTAATTCCCCGAATCATCCCAAATATCTTGGTATTAAAATAGCTACATTGTTTGAACCTACAGTTTCTTACTGTGCTGTTGTAGCTGTGTGACTGATTGCACATCTTTGTTAGCAACTAAGCTATTTCATTTTAAGTCCTCCTGAAGAACTCTCGGGTGAGAACCATCTGCTTCTATGAATGTTTGCTCTTTAATATATCACTTTGGGCTCCATCTGACTTCTCATTATCTGCCAACAACTCATCTTCATTACCTGAAGAGAGCAGTTCCAAAGCACATCTCAGTTTCCTGATGCTGGAAGTTGACACAAATCAATCATTTAACATATTTGCAAGATGCCTCTCCTTAATTTCCCCTTTTAATCTTTGTTAATCCAAGGGATTCAGAGATTTTTTTACCTAAACTGATACAGTGAAATTAATTTTAATTTGATTTTTCTTTAAAATAATATTTTTCTTATTTTCAGATTCTCTTAATTTCTACTTTATATTCCAAACTTTAAAGACATTTCCATTTTGGGTTTTTTTTTTTTGGTTAATATCAATTTCAAGTCAATATGCATGACCAGACTGAACTCCAAACATAAGAGAAATATCTTCTCTCTGATGGCTATATTTTACTTTCTACAAAAATCCCACTGAGGAGCTTTGGTAGAGTATCTCTCCAATGCAATTACGAATCTTTATGTGCTACATATAGTATGGTGACAGATCTCTATTAATAAACAGAAATAGGAATAATTTTACTTCTTTGTCCTTTGGGATCCAGAAGAAACCCCATAAACAACAAAACAGAGCTAACATGCAGTAAAGGTTTCTTTTAACATCCATAACTACATAGTGGAAAATCAAGCTTGCCACACATCTGTTATTTCTCACTTAAAACAAATATTCTTTTTGGTAGTACATATGTAACAAAATTTACACCTTTGGCTAAAGCATATGCTCTATTACACATTTTCATTGTATGAGGCACAAATAGCACAATGTCAACCTTTCAGTGGAAGACAAAAATGTTCCATATTAATTCCATATAATTCCATAATTTTGGATCTCAAAATCCCAGAACCTTTAGCATGCTGAATTATTTTACCAGGTGTCCCAAGCATAAATATAACAAGAACATATACTGGAAATTTGTTGGGTTGAAATTGTTTGCATTTGGCAATTTAAAACCAATACCCTTCATCCTATCACTACACTCCCTGATAAAGAATCCCTCCCCAATTTTTCTGGAGGCCCCCTTTAGGTACTGTGGAAGGGTGCTATAAGGTCTCCCTGGAGGCTTTTCTTCCCTCAACCCAAACTCTGAGCCTTAAACCAGGTTGACCTCATGGGATCAAATTAGTTAATTTTTCAGTGTGATAGTCTTCTGTTCAGCTGTACTTTTGGTCTAGTTGATATACAGGCCAGGCCAGCTTGGTTTTTATTCTTCAATATATCAAATATATCTTTATGTGTAATATATACACACACACAAATATACATGTGTATAGAATAGAATAGTCCAACTCTACTTAGTAATTAGATGCCTAACTTCTTTTGAAATAGGCTAATAGAAGAGATTTAAACCAATAGATCTCTTTCTTTCTTCTTTCCCACTTCCATATAATAGATTTAGTTTGTAAAAGATGTAAAGCTGATCTAACGTGTTCTGTAAAGAATTAACACTCTTGGCAGGGGAATAATTAAGATACTGTCTATTGTTCTCATTCAATAGCCTACATATATAAGAAAACAGGGTGTACCACTTTCTATGAAAACTACTGTGAATATCTGTCACAGGGAGTTCTGTGTTGCTTCTTTGTCTTCTAGATTCCTATGCAAATAGATATTTTTCCTCCCTTCTTCCATTCCTCACTGTGCTGTAATATCTGACACCTTTCCAGGAGCTACAGTTCCTACACTCTGCAGTGATTGTAAAAATAGTTCCAGTACCCTTCAGATCTTACACCACTTCAACTTTTCTGCTCTGGGGTATTACGAGCCTTATTTTGCAGCACTTACTCAGGCAAACTTGTCATTGCCTTAGACGGTTTCTAACCACATTACTCCAAATCAATGCCTTCTTTTCACACTTATGCTGTGCTGAAATCAGATATGGTTGCTCTCATTCTAACAATATCGCTCCAATAATTTTCAACATACTTATAGTTCAGTCTTTTCTGAATTTCTAAGTAAAAGGAATTAAGTACTGTCCCAAGGCAACTAAAGATAACATATTTTCAGTAAAAAGAATGCAGTGATTGCATAAAATCAGATTTTCACTCTATGATATGATATCCTGCAGTCAAAGCCAAACAGGACTAACTGCTAAACAAGGCAGAACAGTAGAGAAGAGAATGCATCTCTCTTTATGTGAAACTAATGTTCCAATTATATTCATATATTTACTTTCTTCTTTCTCTATTGTCCTAGAGAACTCCACAAGTAAAGTATCACATGCAGAACTCAAAAAGATGCAGAAAGTTCTTTGTGACTGATTATTAAATAATTTTAATATTTCTGATACTAGTCAACATATATCGCACAAGATAAGATTTTGGATGTAAGGACTTCGGAAGTTCTCATTCAAGGCAGTCATTTTTTCTAATAACATAAATATATATAAAAAAATATTTCTATTGCTATTATAAAATTACAGTTCCAGTAATTTTAATTAAAGTCCACATTAAGATTTTAATCCAGTC
>JAOXJK010000001.1:173186614-173212935 GCA_025774025.1 Xenus cinereus | reverse complement strand
AGTCTCTACTGGGCAGTCATGAACTATTTAGAACTGCATCCCAAAACCACACACCACACACCAACCAAACCCCACACCAAAAAGAAAAACACACACAACACCCCACCACATCACACCCACCCACAAACCAATAATCTTGCGCACTAGAGCATGCCCTGAAGAGCCATGTCTATACACGTTTCTTAAATACCTCCAGGGATGGTGACTCCACCATCTCCCTGGGCAGCCTGTTCCAGGGCCTGACCACTCTCTCAGTAAAGTAATTCTTCCTTATATCTAATCTAAACCTCTCCTGACGCAACTTTAGACCATTTCCTCTGGTCCTGCCATTATTCCCTTGGGAGAAGAGGCCAAACCCCACCTCTCTCCAACCTCCTTTCAGGTAGTTGTAGAGGACAATGAGGTCTCCCCTCAGCCTCTTCTTCTCCAGACTAAACATGCCCAGTTCCCTCAGCCTTTCTTCATAGGACTTTTTCTCTAGACCCCTCACCAGCTTGGTGGCTCTCCTCTGGACACACTCCAGCACTGGTCATCCTTCCAGTGCATTCTGAGTTCTAAGACTGACAGAGACAGTTTTCCTCAAGAAGAATGTGGACTGGGAGTTTCCAATGTCTATTCTGTGTACCAAGTTCTCTGCAGGGAGGAGTATGGTCTTAATGGAGGGACTTTCTTCCTCATCTGTCTTAGATCTGATTGGTGTTATTTTTACATGTTTTCTGGCCAGAAGGACAGTCTGCTTATGCACCTATTATTCACTCATTTCAAAGTTAAAGTATCCCTATGCCTTAGCTATTATCTAGTCACCGGGTCAATTTTTATTACTTAAAGACTACATATATTACTTAGACATTTCCATACATAGTATTTACAGAGCTAACCTAAAACAGGTTAGGCAATAGACACCTGACCATTTGACAGCTTCTGTAACAACTGAAACAAGGTAAAATCAGCTCAGGCCAAGCCCAGACCAGACAATCCTAAGGCCGTGCATTTTTAGATCGATACAAAAACCTGGAAACTTTCACTGGTAATATAAAAGTCATCTTTATTGAACAACAATATGCAACAAAATACTGCTCAAAATATTATGAAATATACAAATGGTCTCAATCTTACATGTTACTGCTCTCTTTATAACTTCAGTTGCTACCTTCATGATTTGTGTATCTGCTTTACAGTAAATTGATATTGAGTTCTTGCCCATGGTGAACCCTATAGTCTTTTCTGAATGAGTACTTTCCAGAACACAGTCCTGCAGTCCACCTATAAAATCTAGATACCTCATTTTTCCAAGTCCACTTTTGTAGTTTACCAAACTGAAAAAATTCAAACATATTATTCCTGTTCTGCAAAAGATTCTGATATCTCAAAAAAGACATAATCCTGAGTTAATATGTCATATTTCATGAAGGACACTATTCCACAAAAAGAAAACAAAGTGTCAAAAAATCTGCAAGCAGTTACTTGTTTCCATTTGACTGGTTTAAAGATAAAATAATCTTTATGACCAGCTCTGGTAGAAAATGCCAGCTAAACACGAGTTTATTTACCATTCTTGAAAGTTTGTATCATTCTCAGATTTTATCAGCTGTACGTCACTCTCCAGACTTTTGCTAGAAATACTAACATCAAGTCTAGTGCTGATCATGGTATATCCTTCCAGGAATTCAATGTTTACCATTTTCTGAGGTTTGTTACTGTGTAATAACTGACATTGCAATACAAGAAGAAAGACCAGCACTACCAAAAAAAAAAAAAAAAAAGGAAAGCAAATGAAATTTGAAAAGAACTCTTAGGTTAAAAATAAAATAACTTAATGTTTATCTTTTTACTTCAGATCCTCTTTTTCAATCTGTACAAGCTGATGAACACTCAAAAGTTTAAGAAAAGGCCACTTAGGCACCTCAGTAGGTCTGACATTTCAGACTCCAGTATTTGAAGACAGCATCTTATCCAACAGGTTACCACTCAGAGCTTTCAAAAGCACACACTATATACATATATGTTTACATCTACTGAAAATCTTTTACCTCATGAGAAAAAATGGAGCTTTCTACTTTTGCTGGGGAAAGGGTGACTGGCAGTGCGAAGTAGGGAATTTTCTCTCACGTGTGTCTTTTATTTGAAACATATGAGAGGTAAACAGGATGTTTTATGGTCAGGAACAGACTCTTCAGAAAGAGTAAATTCCTCTTGTGTTGTTTTCGTGTCTTCTTGATCATTTAAGCCTAAAACAACTATCATTCTTCCCTAGAGAAAAATCTTGTTCTGAGGGAAAAATTGACAAAATTGTTGACTTCAGACCTAAGCAGATCCTATCAAATTAATTCCAGGTCCCTTTGCTCAATTTCTGAACTATCTCTACTGAAGAAGTTTAGATTTTTGTTTCTGAGTAACTAAAAATGCAAGATAGATTAGGGAAGTGCAAAAAACCCTGTGTGACTAGATTCCAAACAGAACTTGAAACTTTTTAAGTCAGAGGTACAAGCTAATTTGGTACAGAATGTATGAGAACTTGTCAAAGAATATTATATGAAGGAGAAAGAACTCTCCAAGACAGGCCACTGAGTTAGTCCATAAAGAATATAGAATTCACTGTACATCTGCATTAACAATGCACATCTGGAGTTGGACTACAAGTCTCCACTTTCTCATATGAGAGTAATATTCATTGCCTATAGTCCTTTGTTGGTATTTCTCTTTACTCACTGAAAACTCAGTTGCAGGAAGGTCTTTTTATACCTGTATTCAACTTGCTGTCAGTTAGGGGCCTAAACCCTAGGGCTCTCATGATAGTTAAGAGACACAAATCTTTAGGAAGAGAAAGAAAGCCTACAAGCTGATGAAGAACGAGTAGATTCAATAAATCCAAAACTAAATCTAGATAGAGACAGATTTTTTAACAATATCCTCTCCTGCAGTTTCATATTTTTATGAGCTGTTTGAGGATTCTCTCATTTTGTTTTGGTTTGTGGTTGACTTTTTTTTTTTCCTTTTGCTTCTACTATTCAGTGTCAAACCTGTGGAATTTTTTGTAGTAATGTAAAAAAAATTGCGTAACAGGGGTCCATTATTTTGTAGGACAAAATAAGAGTCTTGTTCAGTCTAAAGATTTGCAATCCTACATGCTATTTTATATACTGCTTTACATGGTTGAATGAGCCAGAGGATGGTTTTCACTAACTGGTAAATGGGCAGTCCGGTGATTAATTTTTTACAAAGAATTTACCTATTCTCCTGCCAGAATATTTTAGCTAGGAATTGCATTCAAGTTGGTGCAGGTGCTACATCAAAAGGTGATGCTCATTTTGTCCTCTTCAGGGGCAGAAAATGTATGCAACATGAATATATTATGAGCAGTCACTATGACTAGTTGAATGACTGCAAAACTATTATATAATCTAAATTCTTCAACTCAGATGCTGTACTTTTCATTCTAAAATGTTAAATAATTTCATGGCATCCATGCAAACAAATTTGAATCTCACCTTTAAGAAACATGACCTATATGTCACTACATTTACATATTTGGTTATCATAATGAATAACGCCCCACAAGTGATTATTTTTCCCCTTAATTAGCAGCACTATAAAGTCCAAAATTTTCAGTCTGGTGAGATTTTTATTAACTTTGTGTTTTAAACAGGATGTATATTGTATATACCATGTTCAATGTCATTTTTACAGAATTAAATAGTTATAGTCATTGCAGTGAAGTTACTACAGACTCATAAATTAATGGATAAAAAAATCCTCACAATAAAATAACAGGGAGATAATTAAACTATAGAGCTTTTCCCAATTTTAGGTGACATTTTGATAAATTAAAATTGTAATTACTTCAGCTTTTTGGATAGAGCTGACACTGAGTAGAAGCCTCAGCTTTTTCCATACAGAGACTGCCTCTTAGTAGAAGGTGATTAGTCCAGTAGAAGGTTATTTAACTTTTATTACCTGGAAGGTTACAAAAGGCAGTTCTACTGTCCCTACGTTTAACTACTTCTTCTTGATCAAAGCAAAATCTCGTCTCCACTACCCAGAATTGAAGTGATAATGGTATCTAACATAAGCAGTAAATATTTCAGTGTAAGTGAAAGAAATTACATTTCTGTTCTTGGCCCAATTTTGCTGACAGATCTACAATATTCATTGGTGTAGCTCCTAGTAAGTTTATCAATGTTACGGAAACTTTCTTTTTTTCTTTCTAGTTATAATTCTGTATAATTTATTGCATAATATCGAGCATTTAAGGATCAAGTGATAAGGTTAATGTCATCTACCAAACTGGTATGAAGTGAAGAAGAACAATAAAAATGAGAGGTGTAATATGTTGCTTAGGTTCTTTTGTGTGGTCTTAAACAGCTTCTTTTTAACAGTACTGTAGAAATTCAATACTATACAAATCTAATTTCTTTCTGGGGGCAAAGAAGTGAGGGTGAGAAGAGTGGATTTCACAATAACAGACAGGCTGGGAACATTTTTACAATAAAAAAGCATAGGGTTGTTTTCTGCCTGTTTTGCACCTTATTATGTTTAATTTCTTCGGTTTATTTGTTTACCCTATTAATCAAGATTGTAAGGCAGAAATAAAAAACTGAGCATTTCATATCAAAAAATTAGTTTTATGAAAAAATATTTTAAGGTGCAGGAATATGGGGGATGTTGAATATGAATTTTTAGCAGCCTCGTTGTAGTAACTATCCACAATGATCTGTGAAGTTCTATTTACCCATATTCCTATGCTGTGCATTTAAAAAAAAAGAAGTTACTACGAAGCAGAATTATATAGCATATAGTACTGGAGTTTGGAAGAGTCTCCAGCAAATTTTTGTATAGCAATATGCAAGACCTTCTGACCTAATCTGTCAGGGCTCTGCTCCCTAAGGGAAGTTGAGCCATGGCCAAGTAGGAAATTTCAGGGTATTTTTGGCCAGGGCCTGACCCACAGTACTATCATGTTAAAAAGGGTTTAGTTTTGATCCTGTTTCAGGGCCCTGCAAAGGGCCTTCACTGAAGCAGTTCAACATTTGCCCATTTCAGCACCCTGCAAAAGACTTTCACTGAGGTAGTTCATCAAAGTTGAAAAGATAAAATGATTTATTGAAGTGACAGGTATAACAGATTCAGAATTGTCATTGACAAATGCAGTAGCTGTAATAGCGCTAATATAATACAATAATGCTAGCAAAATAAATGAATAAATGAGCAAATTAATAAATGCTATGTCAGGAGTTCTTCACCAAGAGGTGAAGGTGCAATGCCTACCAAGGAGACATCCCTGTCTTGGTGGAAGATTAGCAGCAGGGCGGATGCACTGGACAACGTCCCCCATAGAAGCATGGCTCGCTCCTTTTGCATTCATTTTGTTGGTCAAAATTCTCTGGTCAAAATTCTCTGATCAAAATTCTCTGGTCAGAATGGAGATAAACTTTTATTTTCCTCTCCATATCTCACTATAAATGTGTGTCCTCCTACATATCAGCATATCTTTTAAAACACGCTGTTCCAGACTCTTCCTAGACACTGCAGAGAAGATCTGCTTTTAAGAAGCTCTTGTTTGGACCAACAACCTGTTTTGAAGTACATATCCTTTGGGGTGAATTTCCAAAGTCCCATATGATCATTTTTACTGTTTACATAGAAGCATGTAAACACATTTAGTTTACAAGGAAATGCATTATTTTGAACTTAATAGATCTTCAGTTTGCTGCAAGTTTGCAACTTACAGGAAGTGTAAAAAAGATAGTGAAAATGTAAGCTCTCAATTGTTCCCTGTGGTTTAGATGACTGGGGTGGCAGTTACCTGAGAGAAATATATTTAAAATGTTTGTAGACATACGGTACCTTTAGTACTCTTTAGTTGCCTTTGAGATAAAAAGACAAAAGCATTCCAAATCAAATACAATAGGAATATAAACCGAACGGGTTATTCCATCAACTTTGAATTAATGGTTACATAAAATAACTTTCTTTTAAATTGAAATACAAACACCTATTGCATAAGAGGTGGGTGGAGAGAGAGTATATTGAACCTCTTGCTAGTGTTGAACAGGGCCTGATTCACTGGTTCGGAAAGTGGGATGTCTATACTCCTTCTACCATGTATTAAGTTGTTGGTCAGTCCTTTAGATAGAAATCTCAATTTTATTTGCCAGGAAATCACCCTGCAGGTAAAGAGATAAATCCATAGCAGAGAATTTTAACTGCTTATATTCTCCAACAAGCTTCTCCAAGATCTTAGTGAAAAAATGTTTACAGTTTGGGGAAAAACAGAACCAATCTAGCTCTTCGTGAACAGCAATAATATACCCAGGCTAAATGGTACTTGAAAATGGCTTATACAGGAGACCAGTTAATTCCTTAGCTGAAATCAAGTTCAGCGATGACTTTCTTGATCAATGTATTTCTGAAGAGAATAACATGACTGTAGCTTTGTTTCTCTTCTGACTGTACCCTTATGCCCAGTCCAAAAAAATATCTTCACAGGATTGGATATAAAGCCATGTAGAATATTTTATTTCATCCATTTTTATGAAACATTGCATGAAAACAACATCAGGCTAAGCTAAGCATAGAAAGACATCTTCAGCTTGGAAATGACTTTTTTTTTTCAGGATAAGTTAAACTCTTTAAATTTTAACATAGGCTTAGTATTTAATTATGCAAAAGCTTTATAGAGTATGTTGCATTCATCTGTGTTTCAGGGAAAGCACATCATCTTTATTTTATATTGTTTACAGTAAAACCTTGATGAAAATCTTCACCATACAGATTTGAATACTTTTTTCTTAAATTGGTAATTGATTTTCTGGTTTTGTATCAAGTATCATCAGATATCTTCCACTAGTAAAAAGTCTCCTTTCAGAAGTTAATGAAATAAGACAGTGTATAAACTGAAGCGCATAGAATTCATCTTCATATTATAGTGTAATTTTCCACAATGTTCGATAGCATAGTTGAAAGTAGATTAGTTAAAATTGTACCTTTGATACAGCTTGAAAAAACGACTTTGATATTCATATCATTAACATAGATAATTATTTTGTGTCTTAGCTTATTTACCACTTCTGCTGTCTTCACAGTATTTTTTTGAGAAAATAACTCTTCTACTACTATGCTCGATTGAAAGGGTGAGGGGAGGAACCCCAAAGCCTATCTACTGTCATTACAAAAATAATCAAAATTGGTCTATGCATTCTTGATGAGATACTTTTGATATTTAATGACTAGACTTCTAAAGAAGGAAAAAATATACTTTGGGGAAGGTTCATGGATTAGGGTTGAACCTCCTTCCCAAATCTTGAGCTTGGGAGAACCAAATCAAAAGGTTTTCCATAGCAAAGCTAAACTTTGTTATTGGACTAATTTTTCAAAATAAACACTGAATAATTTATTGTAGATAAGAGAATTCCTGTGTACCACTTATGAACATGACTTATCTGTGTGTCAGTAACTGGAATGCACATAGAGGAGCAAAGGCTACAGAATAAAGCTGAAAGAAAAATCTGATAAAGATATGCTGTATTTATTTGTTAAAATATTCCAGGTTGTGATAATGTATGTAGCTAACCAGTTATTGCTCAAATGCAATAACAAGTAAACTAAATGAAATTGCCCCATTGAGTGGGTGAGTTTCCAATGTGATTCCTGGTGAACTGCACTATCTATATAAAGAAGGTTTAGAACTGTTAGTATGGATGTATTTTTTCATTCTCTCTCTCCTTTTGTCAGTACATAACTGCATTATGAATATTAAAAGGAGTACATGCTCTTTCAAAAATTCACATTTCTCTATTTTTGTCATCATAATCTCAATATATCTCATACAATTTTACACTGGCTTTTAAATATTCAGTGGGAATATACAGAAATATTATTAGTGCAATTAAAATTTAAAAGCACAGTGAAAAATCATTTAAGTAAAAATTTTTGTCAAAAAAAAGGACAGTCTAAAGCAGAACTTTTTTTTATGAAATCTGTTTCTGCTTCTCTGACTGTTACAGAAAGATGTATTTTTAAACTCAAAATTTGATGATTACTTCTCGTCCATGTGCAAATTCTTTGAGAAGCAGTGTATAATATAAATGGTGATGAACATTATTTAATTTCAACAGTGAGTTCCAGACTTCGGATTCTAAAAGAGGAAGGCACATCCTTTGCAACCCCAATTTTCAAGAAGAAGTTCCAAAAAAGACCAAGAGGTCACTTAGTCCCTGTGACTGGCATTTTTATGTTTTCAAGCTTTCTAATCTGAGATTTACTCAGACCACTTGGAGTGTTGTTTGAGTCAACTGTTTTTATCTATTCTAGAAGCATCCTCAGTGCTTCTGGGAATATGTGGACATATGGAATATGGGAGACATTCAGATCACTGGGCACAGAAACCTTGAGTCATGTACCTAAATATGTACCTAAATATTTCTTTGGTTCTCACCTTCTTTAATTCTCACATACTTCCCTTCTGTGGATGTTGTTTACCTGGACTTTAGTAAGGCCTTTGACACAGTCTCCCACAGTATCCTCCTGGAAAAACTGGCTGCTCATGGCTTGGATGGGAGTACTCTCCACTGGGTTAAAAACTGGCTGGAGGGCTGGGCCCAGAGTGTGGTGGTGAATGGAGTTAAATCCAGTTGGTGGCCGGTCACAAGTGGTGTCCCCCAGGGCCCGGTATTGGGGCTGGCTCCCTTTAACATCTTTATCAATGACCTGGACTAGGGTATTGAGTGCACCCTCAGTACGTTTGCAGATGACACCAAGTTGGGTGGGAGTGTCAACCTGCTTGAGGGTAGAAAGGTTCTGCAGAGGGATCTGGACAGGGTGGATCGTTGGGCCAAGGCCAACGGGATGAGGTTCAACAAGGCCAAGTGCCCGGTCCTGCACTTGGTGACAACAACTCCATGCAGCGCTACAGGCCTGGGGAAGAGTGGCTGGAGAGCTATCTGGCAGAACCTGGGGGTGTTGGTTGACTGTCAGCTGAACATGAGCCAGCAGTGTGCCCAGCTGGCCAAGAAAGCCAACAGCATCCTGGCCTGTATCAGGAACAGTGTGGTGAGTAGGACAATCATCAGTGAAAGCTTTCTATAAATGTTACACACTTGCCTCAATGTCCTATATTCCAATATTCTTGAGGATTTAATTGTTTTCTGATGAAATGCATTTATAAATGAGAAGAATGCTGAAAAAAATAATGGAATGAAAACTAAAAATAAATTGAAAATGTTTTATTTCTCATGCTCACTCACACATTTCAAGTATATTCATTTACTTGGAAATTAAAACCTGGATACAGAATCAAAGATCAAAGAGAAAGAAAATCAGCAACTAACAAGAAATCTAATCTGTTAAGGTTTTATAGTATGTTTTCATAGTCTGTCAATCAGATTTGAGAAGAGATATAATATGATATGAAATGACCACAGTTCCTTTCCCTAATTAATAGGTCACAAATTCAGATTTTTTAATTGAAATAGGTATTTGTAAACATCTAATCTACTAATTTTATAATACAGAACATGTATTTATTCTTAGCTACTTCAATCCTTGTTGAAGTAATGATCATTATTAGGATTTCAAACATTTGCAATCTTCTGTATTGATGAAATTCTACTTAATAGCTTAACTGTTTGGCAACTTGATTAACTATTTTAAAAGAAATAACTAGAAAGGCATCTGTGATATTCAGGAGTAGAAAGACATATGATGTTCGCAAACAAAAAGTAATTTAATTTTAGATTTTGTTAGCTGTGGATAAGGCCTCAGGATAAGTTATTCTGCTGAATCAGAGTAGTGTTCAGAAAAATACTAATCTAATTTGATTTTCAATACTGTAAAGAGCATGTATTACCTGCAGTGGTTAATGTTAAAGTCACTATTTCACAATGAAATTCATAAATATTATCACTGAGAAATAAAGCGTCTCATGACATCTCAAATGAGCTTTCAAGATTACATTGAAAGTATTTTATGTTGAAAGTCAATAATGTGAACTACTTCATTGTTGAATGAAAGTTTAAAAAAAGCTCAAGAAGGATCATCTTGTAAAGAGGTATGTGACATAAATAAGCTTTGGTTTTTAAGTGATCCTTGGGAAGAAGCAAAGCCACAGTTTTGTTTTTCTATGCATTGAAATTCACCTCAAATATTTCAGTAAACTGATAGTTTTGTTTGTTTGTAGATCTATATCATCATCTAATACTTGAGTCATATCTCTCCTCTTTACTTCACACAGTCTGAACACCCAATCTGTTCTATGTTTGTAAAGGAAAGTAATAAAATTTGTCAAAATCCTATAATGATGAGAAGCCATTATTAAAACAGAAAGTTTCTTTTATTTTATACGTGTTATAGCCTTAGAAAGGAATGGTATATTCAATTCCAAAGATTTATAAGACTTTATTGACATTGATATATGGAAATCACTTTAAATTAATTTGGACCACTTTGGTTTTAAACATTTTAATGAGGCTAAAACTACATTATACATTTTATATAATTACTTGGATAGATTAGTTTAAGCCCTATTACATAGAAGAGTCATGCAATTACACTTCTTGTTGTAACATTACAGTATTTATTAAGAACAGAAGTATAATTGTTTATCTGCCTGATTAAATTCTTTGTTACACTGGGTGGTTTGACACGCCCTTGCACAATAAATGCATACATGCATATACATGTACACACTTAACACATACATTTGGTTATTTCCATAAACATGTCTACATTAATATGTCAGTAATCTAGAAAAGATATAAAAAATAACAATTTTCTTTACCTTATAAAAATTTTGCTGTTATTAAGGCATATCCTGAAGAAATACTCTGAAATTAATGTACCCAAGAAGAATCTTTTTCAACAAGATTAAGTAATGAACTATAGATTGAACACAAGCTCATTGGTATACACTAAAACATTCGGAAGTAATATTTGAAAGATCACATTTGGAAGGAAGCTAGGTATGGGGCTGTGTAGCCATAAGTTGTTAGTTTGTGAAATATTTTCAGTACTGTTATTTTCATTTTGTTGCCAGGGATAGTTCATGAATCAAATCATTTCACAGACACGGGTTGTGCACAGATTATAAAACAGGTGTGTAATATGAAACCTCTATAAACGCAAGCATGTGAGCATATCTCTACCTTAACTTCTTTTTCTTTTTCTTCTTTTGTTTCCTTTTCCTTTTCCTTTTCCTTTTCCTTTTCCTTTTCCTTTTCCTTTTCCTTTTCCTTTTCCTTTTCCTTTCTTTTTTTTCTTTTTCTATAAACTCTTCTTTTTGCCACCTGGGAGTTGCTTTGGCATAAGGTGTAAGGAATCATCTTTAAAGCCTTTAAATCTCTAGCCTAATTCATGAATTCTTCACTAAAAATGTGTTGCTACTATTATGTTTCCTCCCTTAAAGGTGCAGAGACTTTTAAATTGGATGCCCACTTCTAAAGTGCATACCCCATCCCTGGAAGTGTTCAAAGCCAGGCTGCATGAGGCTTTGAGCAATCTGCTCTAGTGGGAGGTGTCCCTGCCCATGGCAGGGGAGTTGGAACTAGATGATCTTTAACATCCCTTCCAACTCTAACTATTCTATGATTCTAAATTCACAAAGATAAAAGTTCAAACCTACAAAATTATCTGTTTAATCTTCCAGTTCCTACAATATTCATCTTTCAGTCAGATTATAGTGACTATTTGTGGACTTATTCTAAACAGCAACACTATTTTATTGTATTACTATTAACTTCATTAAGCTCTAATCACGTGAACAACTGCACTTAGAGCTCTTCTGAATAGCTACTTTATCATAGCTGGATTTTTCCCCCCTAGTTTTTTACCCTTCTGCTCTCAAATATTAATACAAAATCTGTTATATAAAATCTGTTTTACAGAATCTGTTAATATTTTACAGATTTGGCATCCAAGGGTGGGAGAAAATTACTGAACCTCATTCATGGTGGCACTGAAGAAAAGGTTTATATTGTTACTCTTACACCTCTAATACACTATCTCTTAATGATTTCTGTATCATGAACTGTATAAAATACTAGAACAATGGTTTATGAAATAAGAATGTTTTCAATTTGGAAATTTTGCACTGAGTTTACTACAGACCTGAAAACTTAACTGTATGTTATATAGTTTCAGTGGTAAGCATATGCTTAAGAGGTAGAAATATGAAGAAATTACTTCCTATTCTTGCCCAATAAACTTCTCTGAATAAAGCCATTTGTTCTTATTTAGGTCCTGGAGATAAAATTAGAGTAAAGTTTATCTTCTCAAAATTTACGTATGTACACTAGAGCTGGTTTGAAGATTATTAAAAAATTTCTTCTCTAGTCAACATAAATAGGTATCTCTAGACTTAGTCACCATAGTCACTTATTTTAAAAGGATATTTACTTAGATTGAAAGTCTATATTCTAGAGATTTCATTGTAATATTAATGTGGAAAAGCAGATGATATCATCTTATTGCTTCCGAATAGACTCTGTTTTTTTGTAATCATACAAAACTTATTACTAACTTCTGTATTAGCAACCTGTGTAAAAAAGTCTTCAATCTACTTTCCCTCCTTTGCAAGAAATGTTCAATTTTGAAAGGTTATGAGTATTATTTAGATAATAATTTGATCTTTTAGACTACAAATGGGATCCATAAACAACATATGAATGAAAACAAGGTTATAGTAGAGCAGTGTGGACTTTGTGCTAGTAAGTAGTGCTCTGCAGTAGGACAGGTTCTGTAGAGTGAAGTAGGTGTTGCTGAGGATCTCCTTTCCACATCAGAGGCATTTTAATGACTATAATTTGGTCTAGCTCTAGACTGGTCTGACATCATTAAATGACGTGCTTAACAAAAGTCCTTTCTCCAACCTTACTGCTTTGAAAAAATAATCACTCAAGATAATATTTCCAGGATTACTGTTAGTAGATAGTAAGATAAAAAAATATAATTTCCAGCGATATTAAAAAAGAAAAAAAGAGGATTAATCAGTATCTTTTAACTCAGAATACAGGAAATTATAATTAGAAATTGATTAACAGTGACTAGTTCAGCCATATCCAATGATATCAAGTTTCATGTTCTTAATTTGTTCCTTGAAAATACTTGCAATCATTGTCTAGATGATTTTTCATTATAAATTTACTGAAAGAAGTCTGACTTACTAGCAGCATTATGTGTGTCTTTTATTGATAAGACTAAGAAACAGTCCATCTTTACCCATTGATGTTTAGACACAACTTATTAAAATCCATCCACTGTAAACATTAAAAAAGGATTTCAGTTATGTGTACCCTATTGTTTGTTATTTTGCATCAAATAAGATACAATTGGCATAACCGTCAGGAGTGTCTTTTTACCTGGAAAACAGAAATGTTAGATTTACTTTCCAGATTATATTTATTATAGTTATTATAGCCAAAATATACTGTTATGCCTTTTTTTCTTATTTTCATAAAGTGATTAAAAATCTAACAGGACACCCAAGCATTACTGCAACCTTTTCATGTATTACATTATATAAAAAGTCTGTATCATAAAGTACGGACAAACAAAAAATTGTATCAGTTAAACTTTATGCTTGCTGCATCAAACTAGTAACTAATATGTTAATTTGTACAGGCAGGTGTTTCTTTGAGATATTACTTATTTTTGGTTTATTTTGCTGCAACTATAACCAAGGGCAAACCTATTCAAAAATATTATTAAGGTTACTGACTATGAAAGGTTACTGGCTATGAAAATGGGTTATTCAGATATGGAACCACTGATTTTCAGGGACTGGTGGACAACAAAATAGTTATAGTCCTTATGGCTCAGGGAAAAAAATAAACTATTATCCAAAAAATATTTTGGAAAATGTAATTTTTGTTTTGTGGAGATGTTTGACTTAAAAAATGCTGAAATTAGTTGAATGTTATGAACAATTTACAGCATATTGTTTCATAAAGTTGTTTCATGACATTCTCCATGTATTCTTGATTTACAGTACAAGATATTATTAGCTCGCTCTTCCTTCCTTCCTTCCTTTCTTTCTCTTTCTTTCTTTCTTTCTTTCTTTCTTTCTTTCTTTCTTTCTTTCTTTCTTTCTTTCTTTTTCATTCTGTATTTAGAATGAGTTTTCCCTAAAACTTATGTTAATAGAGATTAGTTTGGCATTCTGTGTATGTATTAGTGATATGCAAAATTACACATAAAGCAGTAATATCACAAATGTGCTTAAGGTGAAATTTGGCCTACTGTATACTCTTAGACCTTTTAGCACCCACTTACCAAAATGAACTCTGAGGTTATCAAATGGTCTTGCAATTATGTCACTTAAGTTACACCAGGATCTGATTTGTTTGTGCACAGAACTGTTTTTCTTTTCTACCACATTGTCTCAGCTACAAAGATTCTTCTTCCCGCTTCAAATACAGAAATTTAATTCCTGTTCTACAGTTTTGAATTAGTTAAAAAAACCCACTAATTAACTAAGGCTGAAAGCCATGGGCAGGATCCAGACCTTTGAATCAGGGAATGGCTTAATCTAAGAAATTCTCCCTAGAATCCCTAGAAAATTACTAAAGACTTACAGACATTCAAAGCTAACACAAGAAATGCAGAACTCTGAATAAGAGCTTCTGACTAACTTTAATAGCGGCAGGACAGAGCTGAATTGCGCATCTGTATGAACAACACAATAAAAGGAAAAGGTGAAAAGAACACAATGAAAAGATGAAAGACAACAGTCTCAAATTGCAGCAAGGAAATATCCAGTTAGACATAAAGTAAAAATTTTTCAATGTAACGTCAGCACACACCGGAATGGTCTGCCCAGAAAAGCAGTGGAATCTCCATCTCTCATTATTTTAAGATATGACTAGGCAAAATCCCGAATGACCAGATCAGTCCCTGCCATTAGCTGTGTTTTGAGCAGGACATTGAACCAAATGGTATCCAGGGACTTTTTCTATCCTACATTTTTTTAGGTTCCCATGACAGTAAATCTCAGAGTCCATGCTAGGGACATGGTATAAGTGTATGCATAATACTGCTAGATCAGAGAGAGCCAGAAACCAGATGATGGCCACAAAAATGATCAGAATGACGGAACATCTCTCGTGTGCGGAAAGGATAAGATAGTTGGGATTGTTCAGCCTGAAGATGAGAAGGCTCTGGGGAGATCATATCGTGGCACTTCAGTACTTAAAGGGGGCTTATAAGGAAAGCAGAGAAAGACGTTTTGCCAGGGCCTGCAGTGACAGAACACAGGTTTTAAACTGAAAGCTGGTAGATTTAGATTGGATAAAGAAGAAATTATTTACAACAAGCGTGGTGAGATGATGGAACAGCTTACCCAGAGAAGTTGTGGATGCTGCATCCCTGGAAACATTCAAGGTCAACCTCCATGGGGTTCTGAGACACCTGACCTAGTGAAAGATGTCCCAGCCCATGGCAGGGGGGTTGTACTTGGTGATCTTTAAAGGTCCCTTCCAATCCAAACAATTCTATGATTCTGTAACTACTTTGTAATAGTCCATGCTACTTAGCATTAACTGTTTCACACTACAGAATTGCTTTGGAGGCTCTTAACTAGAGCAATTAAGTGAATTAATTGCAGGTCAGTGCTTAGGCCTGAAAAATAGACAGTGACGTAACTTCACAGAGTCGGAGATACTGTTAAAGGCAGGGAGCTGCTGATGAATGACCAGTGTAGCTGCTACCTATGGTTTGCAGAGCAGCCTACTGATTAGAATGCTGTAACACGCAATAAGCAGTATGTATATGTTATTACCCTGCCAAACAGTGTTGAATCCAGCAGGCTGCAGAAGAGCTAAAGGTGAGGATGGGGTGCAATTAGGGGAAAGAATTGTCTCAACTATTACGGAAAAAAGAAAGTTGGGGAACTAGTTACAGGTGTAGGGGGAGGATGCAAAAAGGACTCAACAGAACTCGTGGTAAGAATACTGATACTCTGTATGCATTTTATACTCAGATTTTATTGGTTTAAAATATACACATGAATTTTACACAACACACAAGCCTCTCTTACTAGATACCAAAGGATATAGATTAGATTTTGCTCATATCTTGTCCACTCATTTGTAGTGTGATTAGAGAACTACTCATTTATCTTCTGGTGACTTTCAGCGAAAAAGAATTGCCTGTCCCATCTTTTTGTAGTTTTTAAAATATCTCTTGTATCTCATATTAGGCTTTATATTCATACATTCAAGAAAACATATGGAGGTACTAATACATAAACAAAACTCATTACATATCCTTTCTAGATGTTTTATGGAACACAAAGCAATTTATACTATTGCCTGAAATAATTAACACCAAAAATATGCTGAAATTTTTGTTGCTGTAAGAATCCTTTTATCTCACTGATGGATCATGCATAGCTTTAATATGGTTGAAATGTTATTTGAATTCATTCTTTCCTTTCTTTCCCTTCCCTTTTGTTGTGGTTTAACCCCAGCCAGCAAGTAAGCACCACACAACTGCTCACCCACTCACTCCCAGCAGGATGGGGGTGAGAATCAAAAAAAAACAAAAATGAGAAAACTCATGGGTTGAGATCAAAAAAGTTTAAAAATTGAAATAAAATTATAATAATAAATTGTAATGTAAAGGAAAATAAGACAGTGGCAGAAATAAAACACAAGAGAGACAAGGGATGCAAATGAAAACTATCGCTCACCACCAACCCATGCCCAGCCAGTCACCGAGCAGTGTACCCTCCCCATGCCAACCTTCTCCCTAAATTTTATTGCTGAACATAATGTCACATGGCATGGAACATCCCTTTGGTCAGCTGGGGTCAGCTGTCCCAGCTGTGTCCCACTCCAGCTTCTTGTGCACCCCCAGCTTACTTGCTGGTGGGGTAAGAAGCAGAAAAGGCCTTGATGCTGTGTAAGCACTGCTCAGCAATAGCAAAAACATCCCTGTTTTATCAATCAACACTGCTTTCAGCACAAATCCCAAACATAGTCACATACTATTTACTATGAAGAAAACTAACTGTGTTCCAGACAAAACCAGCACAGCCATCCCTTTCATTTTCAATTATGACCTCTTAGCCTGTATGGAATATTTTCACACACATAGGATCAACTAGGAAATGAGATAAACAATGTGATTGGCTTCTAAAACATTTCTTCAAAAACATGCAGTTCAGATACATGAAACATTGCTCACTTGCCAAATATGCTGATTTGGTGATGTGGAAGTCTGTATATGTATGCAAGTAGGAGTTATCATTCTGCCCTTGCTACCACTTTCTGGTGCTTGTTCACTGTGGAGTTGCATGGTTTTATGTAAAAGCAAATAGAAATAAGGACACACAATATTTTTGGAAAATGTCAATCCTGATTTGACTATGCAGAATGTAATCATTATTTTGGTTGGAAAATAATATTTGTACAGGCATTTTTAAATCATGCAAATCTCCATGAAAGGGAAGCTCTCTTTCTGAGAATATAGATATCCTTGTGTGAACAACTGTGTTTGTTCTGGAAATGTCCACCTCGTTGTTCTAGTTAGATGTGTGGCATTTAGGAGGCAGGCAGAAAACAGAATATTTTAAATTCATAGACTTTCTTGGATATGAACTACACAATCATTTCAACAGAATTGGAAGAGCAGAAAGGAGAACTAATAGGAATTTTCAAAGAACAAAACAAGTCTTCTGTCAAGATCTAACTTTTGGCATTTAAATTCTGTTCAACTACATGGCATGTGGAAAGGCAATGTCTGGATAAATATGCTTTACATTTCAGGTGGCACTAAACAGTGCAAAGCAGTTTTCCAAATAACTATGTCCGAAGTACTGCAAGAAATGAATTTAAATTTAAAGGAGCTCACAGTAACCTTCACAGTTAGGGCAAGATAAATGAGTTGGTTGTTATTTTTTTTTTTCCCCTGGTGTTTTTTCTTTTGTGCTGTTCATTTTGGTTTTTGTCTTTTTAGCATCACAAGGAAGTAAATATGTCTACCTTTTTTGTTTATTTCTTTGTCAAGCCTTTCATGTATCAGCATGAAATACTTCACAGACTTCATTCCACAGACAGCAGAACATGTATTTAGCTGCTCTCTGGGATTTACACTACAGGTCTGTTCACTGTAGCTTCCAAAGTAAGGAACTGAGGGCACGGCCAGGGCCAATGATAAACTAAAACATTCTTGTTCCAAAGAGTTCTAAAACATAGAGTTTCTTTCTACTTTGGGATTTATTTTTAGGGTTATCCACTTTTCCTCTAACGCCTTTTCCTGGTTTGGGGCGGAACAGAGCCAACCTTCTGTTCAGTGAGAGGCTCTTGCTTATACTTGTTGCTGTGGCAACCAGGGTCAGCTGACTTGGTTGTTTACCCTGTGGAGGGGTTGCAGCGTGGATAGGTCATGTGACCCAAACTGACCAATAGGGTATTCCATCCCATCTGCCATGCTCAGTATAAAAGCTGAGGGATGAGAAGGATAAGGTTGGTTTTTCTTCAAGGGTTTGGCTTTTTTGGTGACTAAGGAAGAACCTGTTTGTCTGCCTTTGATCCCCTTGAGTGAGTTCTGGAATCCAGTTCCCGTTTGTCACTGAGTATACTCTGGGACTTTTCTAGTGTCTGCTGGTGATATCTCCCTGGGGGCTTCATATGGTTTTGTATATAATTATATATATCTAATTCATTATTTCCCTTTTATTTTATTAATATTTCATTAAAGTAAGTTAGTTTTTCCTGAACTCATAAATCTCTTTCTCTCTTCTTTGTCTCCTTGGCATGAGAGGTACAGGAGAGGATCTGTTGTTTTGTCATTGGCCAACTCGGACCAAACCACAACACACTGTTTTTGCCCTGTAAGGAGCATAGGTCATATAGCTATGGAGAACTAGTACATAACTTAGCCTTGCACAGCTTGAAGGACTGTGTGTTGGAGTCAATCACATGTCTGATGTCATGGTCTCCCATTGAAAAAAGAATTTTATACGTTTATGTTAAAGATGCATAGATTGTCTCCTACTTCATCAACTCTTTTGATGCACAGCTTTGCAGCTCCCACAGCAAGGATGAGTGTGCCACCTTACTGGGCTCCCTGCTCAAAGAAAAGTTGCTAAAAGCTCTCCTCCCTATATATGTCTAGCTCTTCTGGCCTCTTTCCAATTACTGGATCATATACTATCTAATCTTAAAACCAATACAAAGAAATGTGCCATGTCATATTACCTTATTGAAGAGCTGAACTCTCTTCCCCAAACACAAGGTTCTTCAAATATTGGACCAGAACTTGGAATGCTTGCTAACGAGTAAACTACTAATACAAAGAATATGAAATAGTAGTGAAATAAACATGAAATTATATAATTATTTCATTCAATGGAGGAATAACTTTTGAACTTGCGAGAGTACCCTTGTACTCAGGAATACAACACTCCAACTCTATCGTTTAAGGAATCAGAAACATAGGCAGAAGTAAGAGGTGTGGTGGTTTCCTTACTAAGTTTAGGACACCTGACCATTACACAGTCTCTTGTCTCAAAATGCTGAGCAATCCCTGAGGTAGGCAGGAACTGACACAATTATCTCCTTGTAGTACTCTTAATCCGGAAACCTTTTTTAGAATCAGGTAGACAACCTACATAGTAATCTCAGAGAACAGATATTAAAGTAACATCTTTCTCATTTCCTAGCACTTGGGAGATGAAACCTAATTTCAATTTCCTTTTTGCCTGGGAGAATTAAAACATGCACCTCCTACTCCTGTTAAAATGTAAATTATAGCTTAAACTCTAAATTCTTTTTGGGAAAAACTGTTTCACTTTAATAATAATTAAATATTCACTGGGATAGAAAAGGAATTTTGATCTGTACAGCCTTGATTTAAAAAGGGGGGAGGCCCATTTTTCATTTTACCGATTAATGAAAAGTTAAGTATTATGAATTAAATACTCACTAGAACAGCACTTGGGAGGCAGATTTCCCCTATGACAGGTAACAACCCTGACCATTTGGTTAGAATTTCACGATGTCTCTTATTCTTTCTCTGGAACAGCGTATGTTTAATTATTTCATGCAAAACCTAATAATTTGAAGGAGAGACCTGAAGATTCCCACTCCTATACCTGATAGCCGTCTGGTTAGTTTATTAATCTGGAAGAGCACATTGACAGAATTGAAACCCCTCCAGCAAAAAGAAAAGTGGGTTTGGGTTTGTATATTTTTGAGTAGAAATCTTACGTAAGTAAGTTCCGTAAGATGTCCAGCTACTTACCCCATCAAATGAAAGATGATTCCATCCATGGGCAGAAATAAAGTTTTTAAATATTTGAGTAATTCAAAAGAAAGCGGATCTTAAGACGTCTACAGAATGTATGTATTTCCACTGCTAGTAGAGGATACGAGTGTTAAAAACTTGTCTTGTGGAGTTAAATTCCTATTTTTTTGTTTAAATTTTACTTTAGATGGCTGAGTCCTGTTTTGAACTTAACTCAGGCATTAAACAGGGTTTAGTACAAACCTTTGTCCCACCTGCTAGTATATCCTAACGTACTGTAGCTGGAATACTGAAGAAGACGTACATATTAAAAACAGGATTAGGTACACAAAACTGTCACTAGTCACTTAAAATAAGTAAGTCTTGATCACTCTTCATACAAAGTTACTTTAATTTTCTGAAAAAAAGTTACTCTAATTTGCGAAAGCCACAAGTATTCTGTAAGGTTTTACAGCAATTTATTCAGATAATCTCAGTAGTTTATCTTACAACAGTAGTAAATTTTTGTGTATTTCTGAAAATTGCTTCTTTTTTCTATTGATGTGTTTTCCTTCCTTTCTGAAATGTGCTTTGAAGTTGCATGGTGGTCCCTTATTTGCAAGTTACTGGAATCTTCATATACAGCTTTATTTTTCCTTGCTATTATGATAGGCCTTTATTCTGATTCACTGCTTCTCTCATGTTAGTATTGCATCAGCAGTTTCTGTGACTGCAAGAATACTGCTTTACATGTTATCAAATGGTATTGTGATGCTACTGCAGATGGTCTTTACAAAAGTTTATCAGCTTAATATTCATCATATTTTCCTGTTCATTGTGGCTTTGTTAATTTACTATGAAGTGCTGGATTTTTATAGGCTGTTCAAAGGAACATAACCATAATTGTTACATCTTTCTTTTCTTCATAGATTATCAAATATCCTCATTGCTGATTTAGTAACTTCTTCAATTTAGCCAATAGTGACTTCATAATATGAATATATCCCTGCTGCTCAATGCTAACTTCCTGTTTCCATTTTCTTTGTGCACATCTGTGAAAGACAGAGTACAAACTAGAAACTAGGTTTGAACCTTCAGCATCAAGGAATCAAGGGAAGGCCTCAATGTCCCTTACCCATGGCACCCATGAGGAGTCCCATCTCATTCCCCCTGGGGCCACCAGCCCCTGCCCCCGTGACGACACAGCATGGCTGGTCTCCAGTTCTTCACATCCCTCCCTGCCTGGACATGGCCCTGCTGCCTTGCACCTACCTGTGGGCCCACATCCTGGCCCAGCCTCATCCCATCCCCTTCCCTATGGAGTCTGGAGTTCCCTTCTGGGTCTGGGGGTGCCCCAGTGGTCCCTGGCCGCCCTGCTCCTAGCTGGGGTGGTGGGATGGGCCCTGGCTGGCAGCTCTCTGTTCTTTATGGTTCTGACACTTCCCATGGCACCCTGACAATAATTTCCCTTCCATTCAAATAATGAAACCCCAAATTTGGGATCCCTGTCTTAGGCTTGGAATCCCACTGGCCCTTCAGCAGTCAGCATGAAGTAGCTGTGTGTTGGTCTACAGACAGTGTAAACGCATTTGCATGGACTAGCTTGATTATAGCTGTTCCAAATACTGTTGCTGTCTCTTGAATTTTCTTTGAATTCTTGATGCCACTCCATCTACCAAGGGAGAAAAAAAAATCTTGCTATCTCCAAAAGAAGCTTTCATTTCATAAGTCTTTAAGGTTATGCTCTTTTTAGAAGAATAAGAGGAAGAAGAAAAAAACTCCACAAAATGCTGCTAACACAAAGTTAAAATCATTTATTGTTAGTAAGTAGCTGAAGCTGAGCCTCCCTGTGATTATGCAAAACACGGTGAGAATTAACACCTTATCGATTAGTTGAAAAAAAGAAAGCTGACAAAACTAAACACAAAATTGCCTGCAATCATTTAAAAAGTAATTCAAAGTAATCCTTAAATTTCCATTCCTTCCCTTTGGGGACTGTCACAGAGTTTTATAGTTACCCATCCCCTGATGTTGGCTATACATTTTCTGCCTTACTTAGTCAGGAGTCTGTCGAAGTTCCTAAAGCACCAGGTGTGTAAATGTGTCAGCTTTTCTCCCCTAACTTTATACTTCTATATACTGAACTAGCCATCCTACTCTCCCCTATGATCAATAGAACAAAAAAAAATACTTCTGGGGAGCAATTAGTGTACCCTATTTCAGGCAGTTACTTTAAGATGAAATGAATTACTCCCTAAATGTATCCATATCTATCCCTTGATAGTAATGGTTAACTGACTATAATGATAGCCTGCAGTGCCTTACTCAGATGTACGTGTGCATTCTAAGTATCTAGCATTAAGAAGTGAATCCCATCTAAATTCCTAGAGAGTTCACTGCGCCAGAGCTAGATCTATGAAATGAAAAAAAAACAACATGGTCGTTCATTCAATTTGCAAGTGAAGTTGCCTCATACTTAGTATCCATGCAGCAGTTTGGCTGCTTTTGAGCCAGGGACCTAGCCTGGAGTTTGATGTGCATTTCTTTAGCAATAATGCTAGTCCTTCTGCCTCTGTGATCTAACTGTTTGTAGCTGCTAGGGCAGTAGAATGAATTAGCTGTGAAATAAATGAAAAAAAACCAACCAACCAAACCAAAACAAACCAAAAAAAACCAGGCAAAAATAATGGCCTAAGTAGATGCTTAAAGCAACTTGGAGACCTAATGGTGCTGAGATACAGGTTGAACTGTGAGGTACTATGGTACGCTAGATATTTGGTCTTTGCAAGTTGTCTTCCATACGAGCTTGGGTATGAATTTCAGGAATGTAGTCAGGCATCTCTATTTACTCAAAAGTGGAGTTTAAAATTACTCCCAGTCCTTCTGGTAGTCCTAGGATTATTTATTGAACTTTTCCTCACTATGAAATTATTTTTTTTTTATGGTCTACAAGAAATCAAATTAAATTCACCTTAGAAATGCTGAGTTCTTTCCAATAATTATAAAATATTAGTTGAGGTATAGACATCTGCATTGTTTTCATCTATAAATCTGAGAATTTTTATCATACTTGCCAAAATTCAAGTGTACAAAAAACCCCTGGGGATACAACATTGTAATTTGGCCAGTTATCTCAAAAGAGATCCTGACCATAACAACCTCTACTTCCACAACTTCCCTCATTTTCAGATTAGACTGTAACTCACCATAGCAGCACAGAAAGTAAAGACTGAATGATATCATCTCCACAAAAGTACGTTGTTGCCCCTGCTCACCTCAGGGGAGAACTAAAAGCAAGAGGTGCAATTTTAGGTAAACTCATTGAAATATGTTCATCTTCTTCTTAGGTCTTATGAGGCAGACCTCTGAGAGCACATTCTATGATAACTGAAGTCTGTGAGTTATGCCATGCTTAACAACCTAGGTCTGATTCCTCTGTCAATCCTCATCTTGCAGTTTCACAAATGCATGAAATTTTGGAATTTTTTCCTTGGAAAGATTAATTGTGGGCCTTACCAGATGATACCCAGATCAAGATGTAGAGGATTGTTAAACAAACACTATCCCCAATTCCATACTCTTTATATAACTATTTAAGTCTATAAATTCAAATCACAATATCACACTTGACTGCACGGCAGAAGCTGAAGGAATTCAAGTTTCTTCTTCCCTCTTTTTTTTTTTTTCTAAAAAAAAAAAAGAAAACCATATGACATGTGGAAAGTATGTGCTGAGGATATCTACAGTAGTGATACTACGATATATAATCTATATGCCTACATTTTCTTTAGAAACTGTATGTGTTACCAAATTTCCTGCAAGTAACTCCCAGATTATCTGAAAGAAAGTTATGACTGAGCAGCATGGTAGATTGAATTTATTTATGGCAACGAAGTGCAATTTTTTTAACAAACCTTTTTCCTTAGTATTTTCTACCTACTTTGCTGTAGTATGCTTCCTTTCTTTCTCAGTAGCTCTGTTAATTCTGGTTCTCCTATTTTCTTTTCTTTTGGAAAGGTCTGTTAAGGGTGTAGTTCATCTGAAAAGAGTGAAAAGAGGTGTGTGAGTCACTGAAGTGCAGGTAAGTGCTGGGCTATATATCTGAAAGCACAGCAATTTATTTGCCGTTTTTTTTTCTTTCTTTTTTTTTTCTTTTTTTTTTTTTAATTTTAGCTGAAGCTTATAGCACTCTGGCACAAACTAAATGAACAGAAACAAACTTTTACAGAACGCATTCAAGTCACATAACTTTCATCACAGTTTCATTTCACTGTAAGCAATTATTAAAATTAAGCCATACATCAGAATGTTATGTGATCAAGTTCAAGTGCTTTTTCAACTATATTAAAAGGATAATGCTCTGAATATATTTGAATGGTTCTAGATGTTTTTCCTTATTAAAATGCATATTAAAAGATATTCATTGTTATGTTAAGACATCTAAGAGCGAGTATAAATTGTACAACAATTTTTATTTTTATTTCATAGACTTTAGTCATTTAATTATAAAAGAATGAATTAATATTGCAGATTATGTTTTCATTCTCTTACTTTCTCTTTATGTGTCTTATAATTGTCTTGATATTGTTTCTCATGAAAACAAAATAAAACCGTACACAAATTGACTTCACTAATATTACAAATGAACTTCAATTATGTCAGAATCCCTAAGGACTGTGTTTTTATAGCATGTTAAAACATCAAATTAAGCTCTGTACTAGCTCAGAGATCTCATGAGTGCACAATCTTTATTGTCTGACAATTAAAAGACATACACATATTAACTGTAAATAATTCTGTTATCAAAAACAGTTCTATGCGTGATGCTAAGTGTATACTGTTAATGTTGCCTATAGTTGCTTTGGTTGAACAGTAAAAGTCACGCTTCCAAAAGGCCAAGGAATCCAGCATTTAAGCAAGACAGAAAATTCCAACCGTATTGCAAATCTGTATAAGATACTAAAAATGGAGGCATGCTTTGACCTACCTGATATAATGTACTTTGTTTTGAATTGCCATCGCTATCCCATTTAAAGCAAACCATTCTTCATTTCCCCAGTCTTTTCCAGAATCACTGTGTACAATGTAACTATAGAAATTCTATAGACGGATAAAAATCATGGTAGCCTGAAGGATATAAAGGTCAAAAATGAAATAGATTTTGGTGGCCTTGATTCAGCTTTTGTCAATGGTCTCACGTGGCACAAGAAAATAATGAACAGAAACATTTTGCTAGTATGAGCAGTTTAGTTGTTGATACAAATTAATGGGCTTTTAAAAAGAAGTTGCTTCTTGGTCAAGGCGAAATAGTATTCTGTGCAATCTGCCCTTGGTATTAAGTTTTGAAGTGGAAAACATGAACAGGAACTTGGAGGTAGACCTAGAAAGTACAGCTGTCTGTACCACCGTCCGGCCTCTGTAAATGAAAAAAAGTTTTTGCATCCCTGCAGGATACATAGTTGTTCATGATTTAAGTTTTCATGTTTATCACAAGCCAAGGGTCTGAAGTACATTTTCTTGCACCTTTCCTCAATTTATAGATGAGTTTAGCCAGTGTCATGTTATAATGCAATGAGACAAGTTATGAAGCAGGGGGTCCTTCAGCCTGCTCTAAAATCCTGGAATTTTTTACTAATAATTTTTTATCATATTTTTTTACTTCATCCTTTCATTGTCCTCAATCTCAAATTAAGAGAGAGAGATGGGGTGAGGGCTAGAGAATGGGAAAAGTAAGAACTGTAAATTTTGCTTGTGTAATTATATCCCTTTACTGAATCAAGGTGTTGGTCAAGAAGAGTCAGGCTGTTGAGCTAATGCTCTAGTCACAGTTTTTCTCTATATATCTCATTGTTTGCTCCCTGAGAGCTGGATGTGACACTGGCCTTTGGTAATATGTGAAGTAGGAGAAGAATAAAGAGGTGCTTTTGCTACGATTTACACTGCAATTTACTTGAAATCATGTGAAATCCTTACTTCTCTCTCCACAACCTGAGCATAATGATTTCTAACAATATTAACATTTATTTTAATTAGATGAAATAAAATGGTTCTGCATCACCACCACAAACAAACAAAAAAACCAAAAACCTCCAATCCCAATGCCC
>JAOXJK010000001.1:173167116-173180288 GCA_025774025.1 Xenus cinereus | reverse complement strand
GAATAAAATAGAGTTCAAAGTATGTCATGAGCACAAACCAACATAATTAATAGGGCATGACCGGTTTTCACAGTAACCTCTCCTTCCTTTTAATCACCAGACTGCAAGGTAATTTTTATGTTAAATGGGAAAATAAGTTACAAACTTGGTGGTAAGTAATCATACTGAGACAAAGTAGTTTAGGATCCCAGTTCCTTTATTTGAGTATGATGTATGGTTTGATAACACTCTCTTGGATGCATCTTCAATTTCTTCAATCTTTAGGTTCACTAAACTGTGCTAAGTTTAGTTTCTGGTTATGTGAGTTGCTGTGGTCTTTAATGAAGAAACTAATGAATGAGAGTAGAAAGAGAGGATTCCACCCAGAAGAGAAGTGTGATTATATACTGTATAGAAGAAAAGCAGTGAAAACATTAATGAGCAATGAGGTGATCTAATTTTGACCTACAGAAATGCCCTCAGAGACCTTCTGTCCCTACTTGATTCATGTACGGTATTGATATCTTGGTTGTTTGATAGCTATTGTATTATTGATAAGATGGCTTTTTGAAGATTGGTCATATTCTTGATGCTCACTACACACAAAGGTAATCCAAATAAGCATTCCTGAAAAGTCATAAACCTAAAATGTGAAATTCTAACAACAAATGCAAAAAAATTTAACTATTTATAAACACCTCATATGTGATGAGGCAGATTCTGTCTGGGAAACACCCAGTAAGCTCAATAGTATAAGTTGAATTATTTATGTCTGTAGTATCATAATATCAAAGTCCTTAGCTTTTGAATATATACTTACTGAGTTCCTAATAAACAAGCTGAAGCATGATTTGTATTACCAAACCATTTTACTATTTTATGTTGTATATATACTATACTGTACTATACTATATATAATGAGGTTCTGAAGAATTCAGAACACACCTAAGTTGCTTTTTTTCTGGGAAGTAGTGGAAGGATGTAGTGAGATCATCCTGAACTCTCCAGACAGCAGAAACATCAAAACAATGAAAACAAAATTTCTGATAGCCATGCTCCTGATTTTAGTGGTATATATATTTCAGTCAGAACCTAAAGCACTATGGGTCAGATTGCCAATACCCTACAGGTTGTCTTCTGTAGCTGAAAGTGTTAACATCATTATCTTTTCAAAGGAGTTAAAATATGACAATCATTAACCTTGTACATCCAGCACTGCATGTTAATTTGACAGGATCAATATATGTTACAGCAAATTTGCTGTGATTTTACTGCTTATTTTAAGGAAAAAAATCTCACAAATATATTAACTCGCTGGAGCGTGCTATGAATATATATATATAAAATTAAAGCTAACAGCAAATATTTTAAACATCTCAGCAATTCAATACAGAAACATAATGAACTTTGCAGTCATACAGAAACATAATGAACTTTAGTCATAATGCAATAATCAGAGCTAGAGTTGGTGGAAATTAAAATAAAGGGATCAGTTAAATAGACTTGATAGAAACAGGGTAATTTAGGTATTACATATAATGAATTCCCCAAATTTAAATTCTCAAATCCTTGCATGGAGTACAGTTGTTTTCCAGCATAATCCCCACACAGGTTTCATGCTAGTACAGGTGAGTTTACAAGTTAGGCAGAGACTTCAAAAATTCCTGAAGGACTTCAGTATGCCTAGTAATCTTTTATTCATGCCTATAAAGGAAGGAGGCAAAAATATGTCTGAGGGGTACGTGTAATCAGTTTAAATATTTTTTTTTTGTTGAAAGATAATCTATTTCTAAAAAAATAGATTTTGGTGGATTATTATTCAATTTACATTCATTTTAGTAAAAGTTTACATGTGCATCACGTTTCTTCTGACACCTTTATCAAAATTTCAGTAATAAAAATGTCTTTTTTTTTTAACTGAAAACAGTGACTTTGTAAGAAAACTAAAAGCAATGTTGCAGCAAATTAGTACAGAAAATCTGAGAAACAAATCCAATACAAACTAAGTGGAAAAGAAAACAATGCTGAATATTGCAAGATTGTTTCTCTATTCCTGGCATCTTTGCTGATCATTTATCTTTGCATTTCCATTCTTGAATAGCTTGATGTTCAGTTTCATTAGAGCTGAATGAGTCCTCTCCTCTGTTTTTCACTCATCACTATTTATCCCAAGATCAATAAATTCCATTTACTGAGAATCTGAGTATAAGAATACCAAGGTTATAAAAAGTTGTATTTTGAAACTGCAACTCATATTTCTTTTCATCCAAACTTATTCACATATATAGAGCTAATAACTGATCCAGTATTAACCTTGAGACAAAAAGACATGATTTAAGCTCGTAAAAAATTTTCTCCTAAACAAAAAGTGAAAATTAGACAAAAATGTATACTTTTGATCATGTTTTTTTCAGTTTAAAACATGGGTAAAATTACATATGAAGGAAACTGATTCTTACTGTTTTCTAGACTCCTTAGTGCCAGATTAAAATCAACGGGTATTAGCATAAACAATAACTAAGGCACAGATAGAGGCCGTGGTTATGAAATTGCAATGATTAATTACAAGAAGAAATATACACTCTTTCAGAAATACTCAGAACTACTGTAACATATAATTTTGAGCTCTTAGGCTCAGTTGAAGGCCAGAATTGTAGTTCAAGTGGCAGGTTGTTGACGTTTGTCTTGCTCACAACCAAATACCTTAGAGATGACAGAACAAACATCACTCAAACACTAGAAAACTGAAAAATTCATTTACTTTCTTTGAGACTGTAGAATCATGCATCATACAAAGCATCATTTAATTGTTGGTGGTTTGAGGGGAAATCTGGAGATCTGTATCATACAATCATAGAACCATATAATCATAGAATGGTTTGAGTTGGAAGGGAGCTTTAAAGGTCATCTAGTCCAACTCCCCTTTACAATGATCAGGAACATCTTCAACTACATCAGGTTGCTCAGAGCTCTGCTCAACGTGACCTGGAATGTTTCCAGGGATGGAACACTTAGGCAACGTGTTCCAGTGTTTCCCCACACTTGTAAAAAATGTCTTCCATCCATCTAGTCTAAATCTATCCTCTTTTAGTTTAAAACCATTACCTCTTTTCCTATCACAACAGGCCCTGATAAAAGGTCTGTCCCCATCTTTCCTGTAAGCCACCTTTAAGTACTGAAAGGCCACAATAAGGTCTCCCCAGTGCTCTCAGCCTAGAGGTGCTCTATCTCTCTGATCATTTTTATGGCTGTCGTCTGCACCCGCTCCAACAGATCCATGCCTTTCCTGTGTTTAGGACTCCAGAGCCACTCATGTAGTCACTGTATCATAGAAGGCCACTGGGTTGGTCAGGCAAGACTTGCCCTATGTTTTAGTATTAAAATAGGGTTCTTTCTAGTACATCTGGTGAAGCACAATGCTTGTAGCTGTGTCTTGAAAATCTTTATTGTTTGTTGGCTTTGGTTATATCATCTATCAGGAAGAGTTTGACTTTATCATTTTCATAACTGCCTTTCAATTACTGCAGGCAGCTGTTACACCTCCCCTTAGCCTCCTCTAAGCAAGTTCAGCTCCTCCAATGACTCCTTAAAACTTCTCTAGGCCCTTTATCAGTGTAATACAAATTTATCTGTCTCACAAACTGGGTATTATTAAAATTACAGTTATGCCTGAAAGTTACACTGAGGTAACCTTTAAATGTGTGACCTGCTTTTGCATGTGTATGAGCTCACAAGCAGCCTTCCAAATTGTAGAAGCTCTGTGTTTGTTAGAATTGCATGTACCAAATAGCTGACATCAGACAATATTTGTCAGGCCAGGACTCGTTGCATTTAACTTATACACCCAGATAGAGCCTATTCACTTCTATACATAGTTAACAGGTCTCTGATGAGTGTTTTAGGTAATTAGAGGACATGAATCCAAACTGTCTGTTTCTCTTACTGATTCTTCAAAGAGACTAAGATAATTAAGCTTCCCATGTAGATTGCAGCTTAAGTGCCCAAAATTAAGTAGAAGGCAGACTTAAGTCCTTATTAGAATGTCTTAATACTGAGTAACACACAGTAATTTAATACACATTAATACATAAAAAGGCATTGATGAGGAAAGGGATGGGTAATTTCAGACATTTATTTCTAATTATAATAAAAAATGGGAAATCTATCTCACTACTTGGAGTATTAAGCACTTTTTTATTTCTTCTTAAGTTGAAGATGGTATAATAGAAAGAAGAGAAAAAGCATTCATGCTGTGTTGGGCTCAGATAGTTATGTGCAGGACTAGATTTTATGTATTTTATATTAAAAAGTCATTTGATTTAATTTAAAAAAAAGTAATAACATGGAGATGAGAAGCCACACCCTTTAAAAAGGTGTCTATATGTAGTGTTCCTTTTTTGTTCATTTTTATACACCTACTCTTGTAATTACCCTTTCCCAGATGGATTTGATTTTATTTTTTTCCATCAGTCATTGAACTTGTCTATACTAAGCACCTTGTAGGATGATGCTAAGCTAACCTTCCTAAAGGTAGAAGGTTTATTGGTTTGGTTGGCAGGTTTTGTTTTGTTTTTATTTTTAATCACATGCAGTAAAAAGATGATCTTTCATACTCCGCAACCTGGAATCGTGGGGAGTGTTTATTAAAGATGGATAGCATCATCTATGTGCTAAGGGGGAAAAAAAAAAGTGATATCTATGTAGGGAACACTTTGCTTTAGCAGGGTGTTACATAATTAGGTACAAACTGAAAACATGCAATGGAGCACCTCAAAATAAATAAGAAGCTTTTCAGTTGCAGGGGATTCATTTTGATCCAGGTTTTATCATTCATTTGTCTTTAGTATCTAGGCTAAGTTCATTTTCTTTCTACAGTTTGTGAAGAAAAGTCAGTACCTGCAAAGAAGGTTCATCCTGATTATGTCTGACATCTTACTTAGGAAGGGACAAATCACTATTGACAACAAGCTTAAATTAGATACTATCTGTCAGATGACCGAAGTTAAATGAGACTCATCTCTTCTCTGTGATGGTTCAGCAAGGAATAGGCAAGAGAAAAGCACTGATTTGCTTCTTCTAATTAAACAACACATTTCTCTATAGGAAACAGACTGTATCTTCCACTTGTCTAAGAACAATAAATTTTGAAAAAAAATAAACAAACCAACAAAAAAAACCAACCCCATGCCACCTATTGAAACAGCAGCTGAATGGGGTTTTCAGGATCAAAATTTAAGTGTCTAGATTCCTTTTTCTTTCTGGTTCTGCTAATGAGTTTATTAATCCCTTACTAAATTCCATCCACTCCCTTAAAACCTTTTATCAGATGAAGCTATTGCTCGTTAGTTTCAAACTAACTTAAAACCTATTATTATCATTTGAACATCAGTTTCAGCTTGGAGTTCAGAAGAGAGTTTTATAACATAGCAATTTACTTTTATGTCCTAATGCATTTCAAAAATTTCCAGTGTTAACATAACAACGAGAAAGTTGAACACAGAATGACAGAAAAGTAAAAAAAATAAATTTGTCAAACAACAGGCTGAATCTTTTATGCTGAAAAGTTCAAGTATATTTACAAAAGTGATTTTTCCTCTGTGTCCATTTCTTCCCTACTGTCAGGCTCACAATTTGGCTTCAGATGTGCCATTGTCATTTTTCAGCACAGAAAGTCTAACAGAGGCAGGACAATAAAAAGAGGAAAGAAAATGAGAGGTCAAGAAAATTCAAGGAAACTAGTTTCTTTTATAACTTCGACAAGTCTGAAACATGCTTTTTATACTAGGTGACAGGCAGAGGCCCATATTCTGCAAATGGCCCTGTCCTTTTAATAGCAGGAGCTCGATGAACAGAATGCACATCTCACTTTTATTCTACTGTGATATTTTCAGCTAAGTAACAAAGAATTTCTGTTCTTTCACAAAGGGAACATGTCATGGCAATGAAAGTCTTCAAAGGCTTTCACAGATAATGCACATACATTTTACATGTCTTGCTTTATTGAGTTTCATATGAAATTGGCAAGTTTTCATTCGTATAATGGAGGTTCCTAAGCATGGAATAACAAATTATAGACTACTTTCATATAACTTACTTTCATGTAAATATAGGGAAACACAGTGAAGATGTTTTGGGCTTTTTTTTAGACTTTGCACTAGCATAAAAGGAATTCTGTATTTGTTTGTTGTTACTTATTCAGAATACCTCCTTTCTTAATTCCATTTGCTATCCAAAGGTACAGCTGAGGTACTTATGGTATCTAAGACACCAATAATTGACAGATAAGACATGTGACCTAAATGAGATCTATGCTTTTATGGACCACTGATTGTAAAGCATGTGAGATATCCTAAGGTATCTTACCTAGCATTAGGCAACTAAGTTTAGGCAAACAAACCAAATCTTCATTTTCAGCTTCACATATTTGCGTGCTGGGAGGTGGGAATCTTGGTGGCTTTAATTAAAGCAATTATCTTCTTTTAGGAGTGAATAAAAGACTGCACACCTTTCAAGGACTATGTCGCGGTTTCAGTTGGGATACAGCTAACTTTTTTGCTAACAGCTGGTGTAGTCCTATATGGATTTCAGATGAAAAATACTTTTGATAGCACGCTGGTGGTTTAACTTGTTGCTAAGCTGTCAAGGCTTTTCCAGCTCTTCATATAGCACTGCCAGTGAGTAGGCTGGTGGTGCACAAGAAGTTGGGAGGAGATACAGCTGGGCACTTGACTACAACTGACCAAAGAAATATTCAATGCCATGTGACATCATGACATAGTTAAGCTGGGGGAAGAAGAAGGAAGGGGGCGACATTCAAAGATAGGGCTCTTGTCTTCCCAAGTAATGATTATGCGTGATGCAGCCCTGCTTTCCTGGAGGTGACTCAACACCTGCCTGCTGATGATAGGCAGTGAATGAGTTTCTTGTTTTGCTTTGCTTGCATGCATGAGTTTTGCTCTGCCTATTGAACTGTCTTGATCCCAACCCACAAATTTGTTCTCACTTTTACTCTTCTGATTCTCAGCCCCATCCAAACTGGGGGGAGTGAGTGAGTGGTCCTATCTGCTGACTGGGGTTAAGCCATGACAGACTGTCAAAATCATGTGTTTGGTTTCCAGTGTAGGCAAGACATAAATAAAAAAAATCTTAGTTCTTAAATTTGTGTAGAACACTGAGAACCAGGGGAAAGAACATGGCAATTGTTAACAAAGATTCATAAGTCTTTGGAACATGATTAAGTTTCTAACTAAACTTACCTATCACAAAATACAATAAAAAAGCCAAGTAAGATAGAAAAGTAAACCCAAATCACTTATGTAATTGTATTTATATTTCTCAACCCCAGTACGCTGCTTGTGAAATGTCTAGGACAACGGATCCACCTCAGCTTGGCTGGTCATCAAGAAGTCTCTTGGAAAGTAGTAGCTCCTCAGAGGTACATTTTTGAGCATACCTTATGTTATATCCTGTTAAAAAATGTAATTAAATTCTGTCTTGTTCTCAAAGAACTACCTGTTATATAAAAGAACATTAAGGACTGAGAATAGACCATCTCATACACAGGAAAACCTGTTTCTGATCTTTACCAATTTCATATCATTATAAGTCTTTTTAGCCTCTTTCAGCTATGTAAAGTGTATCAAATTGCAGCATTTTTCTTTCTGCCAAATAAGAAATCTGTTAATACCTTAAACTTGCTTGAAAAACAAACAGACAAACATGCAAACAAACAAACAAACATTGAAGGAAAATGCTGATAAAGCAACATGAATTCATATTTAATAAAGACAGTCCATTAATCATATCTCAGTAGGTTTTGAGGTGTTTAGCATCAGTCTTAGTAAGGACATTAGAGAACAGCAGATAAAATTAGGTAAAGCTAATATATAATAGCACAGATACTGCTATGAGAGGTCACCAGCTGTATATCAGTTTTGGAGCAGATACTTTTTCCTGTAGTAATTAAGGTCTCTGCTGGAAATATGTACAAAAATATATTTTTTTTATCACTGTAATCTCAAACACATGCTAGTCATCCTAGTTTTTATAAATATTCAGAGTATGTAAGCCACTTTCATTTAAAATTCTGAATGTCACATTTAAATCTTCCTTCTTCTGAGAGATAATATAGTAAACTGTATTTATAGCCCAAATTCCAGGAACATTTTTAAACTGCATATTTCTCAATATATATCTGAATTGATGATTCAGTTTATTTCTTATCATGCTTTCCATTATAGACATCCTATTTTAAAGGATTTTAAACATTAGGACAAAAATCTTTACTGAGTTCAAATGTAAGATTTATTCTAATCTTTAATAAATGTTTTCTTAATAAAAGTGGTTCAGGTTTTAAGTCGTCACAGAATGCACAAAACTTAGTATTTTAGAATAGAATCTTTGGAAAAATAAACTTAATTTCATTTGTATGTGGTACAACAGTGCCTCAATCGTATTTTATACTTTCTACTGCTTAGAAAGTAAAACCCATATAGTTGCACTTAACAATACTAATAATATGAGGAACTCAAATATTTAAGAAATTCAGTTAAGCAAAACAAGCAAAGGCTTCTAGACAAAAAATTAAATTATTAAGATTAAGAAGAGAAAAATAAGAAAGAACACTGAAAGAGAAAAAAAGACAGTGATATTGGAGCTCTTCAACTACTGGTTTGGGGGGGATTCTTCTCATTTCACTGTTAGCATGTTCTACACAGACACCTACATCTAGATTCCCTCGTGAATGCAGAAAAATAGGCAATCTTACAAAGTGATCCACGCTGCCTGTTTTAAACACCCACGTAAGAACAGGATGAATCACATTCTAAATGTACCTATTTCCCTCCAGTGGAACATAGGTAATCTAGACTGACTAACTGTGATACTGATGTTATACGGTAAACATCTGAATTTGTGCAGATGGGCATTCAAGGCATACAGGTGAGTTCAATTCCAATTCAAGCCATATGTCCTGTTACACTTAAACATTCACACTGGAACCTTGATTCCACAAAGCATATATTGGGGTTTTTCATATTCTTATTGTCATTAGTACATACTTTTTAACACTGTTTTAAGTGCCATCAGTGTAGAAGTGCTCTGTAATTCACTTATAACTAAAGCTAATACTGAGATTAAATAAAATAAGCATTCTCTCACAATTCTGTCTCTGAAAACTTGACTAAGAATCATTCTTGTATCTGACAAATGGGCTCCACATAAAACAATACCAGTCAAAGAACAACTCCAGATTTCTTTTTATTCAGCAGCTTCATAGATGAGACACTTTCAGAGCAGATCCTTGTGTATTGAATACTGAGTGTGTAGAGGAAACTGATGTGTACTATTGAATGTTACGCAAGACCCTAATCAGGGATATCCATGTTTTTAAGGATTTTCTCTTGATCAACATAAGGTAGCTTCACTGTAAGTGAACCACAGTGATTTCTAGCTTCCTCAAAAATTGGTGGAGAAAAAAATAACTAAAAACTCTCAATCATTCTGCCAAGCAGGTAGTTGTTATCATTGTCTGGCAGAGGTGAGTGCTTAAAATAAGCAACCATATATATCTTGCTGGTTATCTTTTGTGAGGAAATAGTCCATTTTAACTGGGAACAATAATTGTGTGCTAGAGCTATGAAAATTTAAACAGGTGATTCCTTCTTCTGATAGATTCCAATTTAATTGTACATTAAGAGGCAGAAGGCTATAAGGGAATATGAAAAAAACAGTGAGATAAGACCTATTGACATGGTAAATTTTTTATATACTAATAGTTTAATATTGAATATTTTTTTAATTTGGTGTTAAAAAGTTTTTTGTTAATTTGTTAGTGAGAGTCGAGTGTTTTGATTTAATGTGTAGTGATTGTTCGCCTTTGCATTAAAATGAGATGTGCTTGAAAGACAATGTATTTGTGATGGCTGATGGATTATGTGAGCAAAACTTCTCTTGGAGTCAAGTATGTTTTATCTGAAATAAGATGAGTCATGAACATAACAAAAAGAGTACACGAAGTCACGGAAAAATGAAATACTTTAAATCGTCAGAGAAACACTTTCTCTACCAATGATTCTGTAAAAACAGTCTTTGTGTTCAGTCACTTGTCGTGTACTGAAAATCACTGATCACCGAGTCCCTATGAAGCTCAAATCAAAGTCAATCAAAAGACTCACATTGAACTTGACAGATTTACCATATCTTGTCTAAAAAGTTAAAATAAGGAAAACTATTAAAATACAATATTATATTTATTCATTATAATATTTATTTCTCTTAAAGCAAGTATTTCCATTGTTAAAATTAAGAGTTTTAAGGTTAATAAGTCTTCCAGGAACTCTGGCGAATAATAGAATTTAAACACCATAAAGGGACCTAAATCTCTTGTGCAGCTTTGCAAACTCTACCATTTCATTTGAAATTAATTTTCAAGCAAGGTATGACTTTGAATCACTTCCAGGAATGATCTGACAATGAAAGTTTAGCTCAACATACTTATAAGTGCAAAGGGATTCAGAAATTAAAAAAAAAAAAAAGGAAAAAAAGAGAAATAATAAAAATGGTTGAATCTTACCTCTTTAACTCACATCAGTAAGAAAGTGGGGAGACATGAATTTAATGAATATTGTATTAGATTTAGCTCAAGTCAAGAAGATAGAGAAACAAGAAAACTTTTGGCCATCAGGAAAGGGAACTGACAATTAAGAAAAACAACATAGCTAAGAAAATAAATGAAAAGCAACTCTGAAGAAAATAGTACAATAACAAGCAATTAATTTAAAAATAATACCAGTAATAAAAGATACAATTATATAGAATAAGTATATAAAGGTGTGCTGCAAATTATATGGCAAAAGTGTGGACTGTGAAAAATGACAAGAATTATAAATCCTTAAGTGTTAGGGTAGCTTATTTTGGTATTTTTGTGTTGCTAATATAACTTCAATGGTGTCAAAAGAATAGAAAGCTATGAATAGTGATTAGCAATAAAACCAAAACCTGGCTGTAAGGCTACCTTCACAGGAAAAAAAAAGTCTTTTAGACAGATGAGTACTAATCTAATTGAATTACACTACCATCTATTTATTGCTTCCAAAGATCAAGGCTTGTTTAGAAATCTACACAGTATTTGAACTGGAGGGCTATAGGTGACCAATGACACTTTAATTAGTTCAGGCGCTGGATCAATCAATTCTTTGCTGCTGCCTGACAGCTCAGATGCATTCGACATTATTGATCTTTGTCCATTCATTCATCTTCTCTCATTCTAAGTTGTTTGGATTCCTTAATTCTTTGTATTTTCACTGTCATCTTTCTAATCACATGCAAGCAAGTTGCTGCAATAGATCTTCATCTGTTTCATTTGTTCTTTTCTGTGACATTCAGTAGAGGTCTCCTATTAAAGTGTTATTCTAAAGATTTTTCACATGTGACATTCAGGGGTTTTTTGTGGGTCAGAGGTAAAATCTGTTTTCCAACATTCTCTGTGACTGCTGCATTTCTGAAGGGATGCAAAGAATATTTATCTAACAATTGTTGCTGGAGGACAGTACTGAATGATACCCTAAGTTTAGGAAAGGATTGCTTTTTAAATGATCACTAGATTCTTTGTTTGAAATACAGCTCAAAATTAAAATTTCTTCATGAAATCCTGATTTTAATAGGATGATTAAAAACCTACTACCTGTCCTATGGCAGTGTTTGATTATCTCTAATCCCTCATTAGACAGCATCCAGTGCACAATAGCACTGTTTCAGAGGGAAGTTGCATATGGAGTCACAGAATCACAGAATCACAGAAAGTCTCCATGGTTGGAAGGGACCTTTGAGATCATCAAGTCCAACCATACACACACACAAAACAAAAAACAACCAAAAAAAAAAAAAAAGGAAAAAAAAATCACAAAAGAAAACACCCAACCCAACCATCTTGGGCCCTAGAACATGCCCTGAACTGCCACATCTACACGTTTCTTAAATATGTCCAGGGATGGTGACTCCAACACTTCCCTGGGCAGGCCGTTCCAGTGCCTCACCACTCTCTCAGTAAAGTAATTCTTCCTAATATCTAATCTAAACCTCCCCTGCTGCAACTTCAGACCATTTCCTCTGGCCCTGAACCATTTCCTCTGGTCCTGAAATAATGTGGAAACAATAAGTTGAATATTATTTGGAAGAAGACCAGCCAATACTTACTTCCAAAGTCAAAATATCTATTATATATGCTCTAAAAGAAGTACAAAATCCAAAACCTGTTTTAAAAGCTAGTCTTCATAAAATGATGTTAAACAAAGCTACCTTGCAATCCTAGAAAAACACAGACTTACACTGTATATAATGCTCTGACATGTTAATAGCACTTTCTATTTCTTTTCTAAGAAGTAGGAACATGATCAGTATTGATGATAGACAGGGAATATCATCTATGACGGCAGTTCCTATCTTCTGACATAGCAGTGTTACCATAACTTTGCCTTGGTGTTGTTCTGAGTCACACTATTTTTTTTTCACTGCTTTTGCTTTTCCCATCTTTTCCTTCTGTTCGAAATGATTATATGCTCAACATTCAAGAATAACAATCCAAAGGTGGGAAAAACTTTCATTCATATCAGAACCAGATAGTTCTATTAATAATGAAGCCTAATTAGGCTACACTCAAGCTTTCCCCAGATACAAAGCATTACAATATATGTCACTGAAATAGCAAAGAAAATAATTATGACCTTATCAGTTCCTTCCAGCATGACTCTCATCTCTCAAGTTATTTTTAGAAGAGATGCAAATAAAGTAATGACATTTAAAATAAATATTGAAGAAAATTAAAAAAAAAATGAATAAACCATAGTGTAGTTGAGAGAGTATGGGAAAGACAACCAAAACCACAGTACAGATATCCACTTGCAGTTTTAATGTCAAGGAATTTTCAGGCAAAATTACTAGTTTACTAGTACTAGATTACACTTGTTTCTCATCCTCGCTTGGTCTGTGTATGTATACATATACACACATATATGTATAATGTTGTTGTAACCACTGATGCCTTACCCTGATAACCTTTAAAGGTGTGAGGAAAAACAAATCAGACTTTTTTTTTTCTTTTTACATCTGCTATGTCAATCCCAATAATGACATTATGTTTCTAATGTTCCAGTAAAAAAATTGAGTAATTATTATTAGTTCTTTGAGTAAGCCAC
>JAOXJK010000001.1:173126977-173140254 GCA_025774025.1 Xenus cinereus | reverse complement strand
CACAGGAACTTGTCCAGGAGGGTTTTGAATGTCTCCAGAGAAGGAGACTCCACCACCTCTCTGGGCAGCTTGTTCCAGTGCTCTAACACTCTCACAGAAAAGAAGTTCCTCTTCATGTCTGGGTGGAACTTCTTATACTCAAGTTTGTGCCCATTTCCTCTTGTCCTGTCACTGGGTACCACTGAAGAAAGACCAGCCCTGTCCTCCTGACACCCTCCCTTTAAGTATTTGTATACATTGATTAGATCCCCCCTAAGTCTTCTCTTCTCCAGACTAAAAAATCCAAGTCCCTCAGCCTCTTCTCATAAGAGAGATGCTCAGGGCCCTTAATCATCTTTGTGGCCCTTTGCTGTACCCTCTCCAGAAGTTCCCTGTCCTTCTTGAACTGGGGAGCCCAGAACTGGACACAGGACTCCAGATGGGGTCTCACCGGGGCCGAGTAGAGGGGCAGGATAACCTCCCTCTACCTGATGGCCACTCTCTTCTTGATGCGCCCCAGGATGCCATTGACCTTCTTGGCCACAAGGGCACATTGCTGGCTCATGGTCATCCTGTTGTCTACCAGGACTCCCAGGTCTTTTTCATCAGAGCTGCTCTCCGGCAGGTCAGCCCCCAACCTGTACTGGTGCATGGGGTTGTTGCATCATAGAAGATTATCAGGTTAGTTTGATCATGATTTTGCTTTAGTGAATCCATGTTGGCTACTTCTAATAGCTTTATTTTCCTCCATATGCTTTGAGATGACTCCTAAAATGAGCCATTCCATCATCTTTCCAGTGACGGAGGTGAGGCTGACCAGCCTGTAGTTTCCCAGATCCTCCTTCTTGCCCTTTTTGAAGACTGGAGTGACATTGGCATAGACATTGCATAAAATCATAGAGTGGTTTGAGTTGGAAAGAACCTTTAAAGATCATCTAGTCCAATGCCTCTGCCATAAGCAGGAACACCTCCAACTAGATTAGGTTGCTCAAAGCCCTGCCCAATGTGAATTTGAAATCTTCCAATGATGGAGCATCCACAGCTTCTCTGAGAGGTTCACATGGGCTCATTCCTTAAGTCTGTCCAGGTACCTATGGATGAAATCCCTTCCCTCTGGTCTATCAACTGCACCACTCACTTCATTATCATCTGCAAACTTGCTGAGGGTGCATTCAATTCCACCTTCTGTCGTCATTGATGAAGATATTAAATAGTATTAGACTGTGTAAGAACTCTTGAGGTGACACTATTTGTTAATGGATTCCACTTGGACATTGAGCCATTGACTGCAATTCTTTGGAGACAGCCATCCAGCCAATTCCTTATCAATCTTACAGTCCATCCTTCAGTCCCATGCCTCTCCCTTTAAGTGGCAAGAATGGTGCATTGAACCCCTGCCAAAGGCCTTACAGCGGTCCAGGTAGATGACATCCGTAGCTCTTCCCTTGTCCGCTGATGCAGTACTCCTTCATAGAAGGTCACCAGATTAGTCAGGCACAATTTGCCCTTGCTGAAGTCATGTTGTCTGGCTCTAATCACCTCTGTCTCATCCATATTCTTTGACATGTCTTTTTCTGTGATCGTAAGATCATGGGCACAGAGAAGAGGCTTTAGGTTTTAGGTAACTAACTCAAAGTCATAGTTGGATGATTATTTAATTAGTCTCAATTAATGTTCAAGTAATTTGAAAAAGTATGTCACTGTTTTACCAAATATTCAGCTTGAAACTGAAGTAACAAGAAAAAAGGTAGCTGACTCTTAATTAATTTTTCAACTTAAATGCTATGGAGTAAGCTGAAAACAGTAAAAAAAGTTTTGATAAGAGTGGCAAATTAAGCCAGCAGCCAAAGAACTTAAATGGATCTCTGTGTGTGTGTGTGTCTACTCTTACACTGTAAGGATATGCTAAAGCCCCAAATTTTATCACAGATTTTATTTTTTCCCCCACTTCCACTATCCTCATCTACTTTTAGAGTCTTTCTACTGTGAAGCTTGCATTATTCTTCATTTAATAGATACTAAGAAAAGTTGTAATGAGAATTATTTTTTTCTGAAGAATAGGAAGTATAAGTATTAAATAATGAAAAGGAATGAAATCTCTGGAACCTTCTGCAACAATCTTCAACTTCCTTTTTAGTAAAAAGAAATAACATTTATTTATTCCATTTATTTTTTTGTTCAACTGTATCATTGGAGGCCCCACAGGGCTATATTCAAGCGTTCATGATCTATTTCATTACAGCTTTTATTTCACAATTTTCAAGGAACTTTGATTTATTTCTTTTGAAAACAAAAAGGGCTACAAGCCAGTAACGTACAATAAATTACTGTGTATTATCTTTCTATCACTGTTCATCTTCACATTGCTCTAACCTTGAGCTTTACAATCCAAAGAGATGAACTAAATATGACTTGGGGCAGTAGGGGGAAAAAAAGAAAAAAAGAAAGAACAAATTGTCAGAAAATAGATAACTTGCTAAGCTATCCATTTCAATTCATCTTCCAAATGTGTTCTATGTCACATTGCTTGACCTGTTAAAAATCAGAAAGATAATAACTACACATACTTTACACAGAGGAAAAGAACTAAGAATGCTCCACTACTTTCGGAAGAATCCATAAGTAAGCAAAAATTAAATTTGGAAAATAATTATAACTTCAAAAACCCAACCTCATGCGAGATAACGAGATAGCAATTGATCCCTCTTTAGTCAGGCAGACAAAGTATAGGACATCTAAAACTATGTACTAAATACCTAACGTATTCAAATATATACAATAATTGTGATAGAGAGCGCAAACAGTCCAAACAGAGAAGTGCATAGATTTCAGTTAAAAGTGAAGACAGCTACTAAAGCTAATGATCTGTACCTTTTAAAACTTTATGAAGGAATTACATATTCACAAACTGAGTAAAACAGGTTGTCTACTCCAATTTAATCTAAGCAAACTACACTGGCTTTCCAGCCCTGCCTCTGATTCAACATATCTGTCTTCTCTCTAACAAAGATTAAGGGAAAATTTTACTATGGTGTTACTCATCTTCCCTCAAAGATTCAGCCAGTGAAAGGTAAAAATTAGATAAATAACTTCCCCAAAATACAAAACAACTACAGATGATTATGCAGAGTTTTACAGCTCCAGCCTTTAGAAGTGTACCACCTCAGGTTGATATGGGATACCTGTGTTGCAGCTCTTCCTTTAGTCTTCACAGTGGACTTTGCCCATTCTTCCAGCAAATGATTCTCCGTATCTATAGAGGAGATCAGGTGCAGTCTTTGATGCTTAAAATGCTCTGGAATGATTTATTCTAATCATTTATGCCAGCTTAGAAGGTTACAGAACTGGCTGGGGGACTCTGATGTGTTTGTTACTGTAACGCACTAAATGCTATTCAGCATAAAAACTCCCCCTCCTCTAACTCCATCATTTCAGAAGGGAAAAAAAAAACAACAAAACAAGCAAAGTAAAACAAACAAATAAATATCTGAAGCATGGAATCAACTTGTTAAAAACATGATTATGAAAATTTTTTCTAAATCTTCTCTTACTCCTCATCCATGGCTTTTATTGTAATGACCTTGTCCTACTACTTTTTTCTTTTTCCTTTTTTTTCCTTTTTTGTTGATTTTGAATTGCATCCAAATGAATAATGGCATCACTACTGATAGGAGTAAATAAAAATAAAAAGATCCCTTAAAGATTTGGCAAAATAAACCAGAAGTTATTCCAGTGACACTTGAGGCAGTAACTAAATGCCAAACACTTGAAGATAAGGTAAAGCAGTTTTAGTTTTGTCTTTGTTTCTCGCTGTCCGACTCAATTGGCAGTAAATTAAATTATTTTGTCTCCAGGTTGACTCTGTTTTGCCTGTGATGATAACTGGTAAGCGATCTCCTTGTCTTTGTCTTGACTCATGAGCTTTCCCATCTTATTTTTTTCCCCCCATCCTGTTGAAGAAGGGGAGAGAGAGAGTGGCTGGATGTGCATTTTGTCCTTTGCCGAGGTAAAACCACCACAATTAGGTAGACTTAGTGCTCTTGGTGGGTTACGTGGGCTAGTTTGCGCTTTTGTAGTAAGAAATAACTTTGTACCATTGTGTGGCCAATCATTAATTTCTCCCTTATTTCATCTTAAAACCACAGAACAAGAAAAGCAGGATGTATGAATGATAAGTAGATCCCTGACACTCATATTTATTCCTATTACTTTTCAGATGGAGAATGAAATGCTACAAAACTTCAATGCATAAAAATCACATGCATAACATCTCAAAAATACATTTCTTAAAGAAACAATTTCTAAATTAGACAATAAATGAGCATAAATGAGAAAAAGGAGAAAAATCTGTATTATTAAGGTTGAATGAAATGAGTATGTAACAATTAAGAAGATAAAAACATTTTGTATACATTAATTTACAGTTGGACTTGATGATCTTAAAGGTCTTTTCCAACTAACTCTATTATTATTTTTTTATGATTCTATTCTAAAAGAAAAAAAAAGAGAAATAAAGTTGAATCATACAGAAATATTTTGTCTTGATTTTGTCTTAATGCTATTTCCATTGGAATTGGCATTAAAATACAAAACAAAAATCCTGTGATTTAGATACAGTCAGAATAACACAGCTTCCTGTACAAGCTGAGATAATGGCATTCTCGTCTTGCCCTGTGGAATCTGAATGTCATGAATTCCTGGTTTGAAACATAATTTAATAAAGGTCACTTACCAAGGCAGAAAACAGGGGAGATAAGGAAAAACCCTGCGTAGCACATCTGCTTAGGATGAACTGATCTGACACAGTTATTAATTATCAGGGATGCCTTAGGGCTGGAATAAAGCTGTCAACTCAAGAGCAAAATGCTTTCCCAAAGTTAGAGTCTTTAAAAAAGTGTAATAAACCAAGAAATGTTCAATCAGTTCTGCCAAATATCCTTTCAGAATCTGTGACAATATTAAGGTAAAAGACTAAAATGTGTTAGCAAAGTCTTAATCAAATGGGAAAAAGCTTTTTATCTGAGATAAATTGTGTTTGATTCAGAGGAAGTAACTTTGTATTAGATTTATGAAGGCAATGATCTAAAATATTGGCTAACATTTTAGCATCTGTTAAAGAAATCAATTCATATATGACTTGGGACTTTGGTAGCTTTAGCATACACAATGATTCAGATAAGCTATATCTATAGTATTTACTCAAATAGATCAAGCCTGTTTTCAAATGGCTTGGGCTGTTGTGGACAAAAGCAGATTGTGGAGTAATCTAGGGATGTGGAACTTATTAATCATATCTGCACAAATACAGTCCTGTGTTATTAATGTAGTTTAATCTTGACATTTTAGCCTGGAAATTTTCATCAAATTGGTTTGGATGATATCTGTAAATTTATATTATGTTATAACATATTATTTCCCAAAATATCTATGATATCATATAGGAAATTAATGTGACTGTGCTAATAGCACTTACCCTTTGAGGAATACTCGAACTTTGCACATAATTGGACAGGAAAACTCTTGGGAAGGCAGGTAGGTAAGTAAGTAGGGGTCATGACATCAAGGTACAATATTTGACAGGAACAGGCCATACTGTTTGTCAGTGATTTGTAAGGCTTAGGTTACTGTTATTATGAGTAATGACCATATAGACCAAGAAAATAGGTAAAGGAAGGAATATATTTGTATAGTTGCTTTTACTTGTAATAAAATGCAGGTAACATTTGGGTATCTTAGTGATTCTTAATGAGAAAGGTATGTCTTAACAACAAACTTTCCCTTATGTATTCTTTGGTTCAGTTATGTTTCATTTTTTAAAAATCCAGATGTCTGGGAATTTTTCCCAGAAGTGCACTTTGACTGGCTTAATTGGCTATCTCTGTATATGTCTGGGGACATTTTTGGACCTTGAGATGAAACTTTACAGCCTAGTTCACGTTTAGATACATGAACTCTGTTTACCCCTAAAACAGACAGATCACACCAAACTCTTGGGAATGGTCCTCAACATATATTGTCCTCCACACACTCAGTATATGTCTCAGTTATCTGAGACATATACTGCCAATTAGTCTAAGCAAAACCATGTTGGGGATCAGACTAACAGTTAAGAGGTACGACAGTTTATGGGCCAGTACTTGATCTCATGATCTGGCACTGTAGTGGGGGTTGTGTGGGATCTTTTGTTTGTTTTTAAATGGGATAAGTGTGTGATATCTAAGACTTACTGTATACCATTTGAACCATTCTGCTTATATCAGCAGCTTTTAAAAGTTATCATGCCACAGTTAAGTACTCTTTTGGTAACCTCTCTAGATCTTAGCTATTTAGATTTCTTTATGAAAGCTTGGGCTGCATAGATCCATAACAGCTGAGAGAACTACTAGAAGGACAAATTGCTTCACACAACACCTTGTCAAGAAGATAATGTTGTTGTTGGAGACAACAAAGGTGTTGGAGACTCAAATAGGAACTAAGAAAATTCATGGAATTAAAAAAAAAAAATTACAAAAGGCTATACCATCTATTGTGCGAAAAGTACCTAAACTACAAACTGATGGCAACTACTGCTATGTATTTGCCTGTTCTCATACCCTGTGCTACTGATCAGTGCTGGAGAAAAGTCACTAGGCCAAACAAGTATTTTGTTGACTTCCTATTGCCATCCTAGTATTAGTATTCATCTTGTGATTTTTATAACAATGCATATAACATTTTCACAAATGGTTTAAATTATCTTACTTCAGATCCTACAATATTCTGGTGGTTGAAAACTTAACACTGTGACTGCCTTGTTTTGTGTGATTATCCTTGCATTTGTGTTAAGAGTTTAGAAGAAAGCAAGATTTTTCATTAACATAATTAAAAATGATGAAATAAAATGTGACAAACTTTGCAAAGTTAAAATGCAGAAAAATATATACTGTAGAGGATAATTGCTGAGGTATTTCAAAATACCAACTAAATTAAAATTAAAATCACAGACTCTCCGTGGTTGGAAGGGACCTCTGAGATCATCGAGTCCAACCACATTAAAAAAGCCAAAAAAACCCCCAAAAAACCAAAAACCAAACAGAAAACCACACACCACACACCAACCAAACCCCACACCAAAACCAAAACCACACACAACACCTCACCACATCACACCTGCCCACAAACCAATAATCTTGCGCACTAGAGCATGCCCTGAAGAGCCATGTCTACACATTTCTTAAATACTTCCAGGGATGGTGACTACACCACCTCCCTGGGCAGCCTGTTCCAGTGCCTGACCAAATTCACAGGACAAAAACATTTTCCAGACTGACAAAAAATTAAATGCCTAGGAGGCCATGCAATTATATGGGAACTGCTGGATTGTCTGGTTGGGTTTTTTTTTTTTTTCCTGTGGTAGGAGTTTAATAGGTTTGCTTACTGAGGGCTTAAAGCTACTCTAAAATAGAGTGTGGTCACCACATATGATAGGATGCATTTGTAAATCCAACTTAATCATCTGGTCAGCATTTTTGGGGGCAGCTCTTTTTTCCATCAAGATCAGCTCACTAACTCAAACACATTCTTATTTTATCGATGTGATTTTAGCAGTGGTGTTATACGTAACCTAATTAAAAACCGAATGCATTTATCACCTAGGCAGGCTGAGGTGCAATAGTCTTGTTGTTGTCTCTTGTGAACAAATTAGAAGTGATAATTCAAAGCATTTTTAGTAATACTGACACGGTGGGGATTTTTTTGCCTATTTCTAGCCATATTAAAACCACCAGCAAAAAACACACGGTACATAAATGTGCATGTTTATATCATTTGGGAATATTAGAAATTTCTGCCTTTTCATTTTGTTTTGGTTTCTCCATTAAATTTAAAAGGAATGAAACTGTGTGAAAGGACAGAGTAAAGGCAAAAGATGAAGAATGTCTATTTTGAAGTCCATATATGAAATTAAAACATAAAAAAAAAAGATTTTAATGTCATCTTGCAGAATTGGCTTGTTACCCATTGATATCATAATTTGTGATACATGGTGTTGTGGTTTGGGTTGGACTGACCACTGAAACAAATGACAATCACCTTTTCCCACAGGTGCAACACCTCTATGATTTTCCACTTCTGACCCTGCAGCGGGGCAAGTAACAAAGTTAGTTGACCTTGGTTATTGTAGCAATAAGTATAAGCAAGATCCTCTTTGCATACCATTCCTTGGCATAAATCACAAATAGTGAGGTCTTATCTTTCTGAGAACAGTGTCTGGAGGATATGCTGCTAATTTTCAGAGAGTTCAATTAGTTCAAAGAGGCTTAGTTAAAAAGTAAAATTACTGAATAGAAAATTGGTTTTATTTTACCTCAAACCAAGACACTGGTTGACTTTATATCTGTTAGAGTCTTCAGCAAAATCTGAGGCAGGATGTCTCTGAAAGATTGGATGCAATTTATTATCAACAGAAGTGAAAGGCACATTCCGTGCTTACATCGGGTTATAAGCAGAAGACAAAAACAGTTTAGGCTCACTCTACTTTAGTGCATTCGGAAAACTCAGCCTAGAGTTTATGTGTTGACAACACATTTTCCCCCAAACGTCTTTTGTTCACAGTTAGAGTCAAAATTCTGAGCTAAGCGCACCTTTGATTTGACCCAGAGTAGTTGTGCACAAGACAGCACATTTGGTCATAGCTTGAGCATTTGAACAATATGGGAGCAGTTTAAAAACCCTTCTTCTTGTACTCTTAAGAAATATTACCCACAATCCAGTCACTAAACTGCAAGCCTTAGCTCGTTCATACTATGGACCCATCCATTGAAAAAGTAGAAATCTATGGAGGGATAACAGTGAAATTTAAGTTCTTTTGATTCAACAAACTTCAGGCATAAAATGAAACACCACTGAAGTGGCTCCAGCTGTAATGGTGGTGCTTTCAAAGCTTTTTCCATTCACTCCTGGGGCACATTGCCAATTTTCTTCTCCTTTTCGTAAGCTGTCAGAAAGTCATGCAAGTGTACAGTGTTTTATATTTACTACAAGGTAACAGTTAGGCAGCTGAAACCCTTTAAACAACAAGTTCCATTGTATTTATCACAATTAATTAAAAGGAAAGAACAGAGTAGAAACATGTGTAACCTTCATCAGGTTCAAAGAGAGTAGATTGATGTTTTAAAGATTTTCTTACTGTTCTGAAAACTAGATCACAGGTAGTTCAGAGAGAACTAAGGCTCTTTCCTTAATAACAGATGAGAGATTTTGAAGCCCATCAAACCCCACTTCCCCTCCCCAGTATTTTCTTCATAATGCTTAGCACTTACATAACACTTTTCATCTTCAAAGTGCTTCACAACACATTAACTAATTAATCCGTTGAGCACGCCTAAGAGATTAGTAGAAAACGATGTGATCTCTGGCAGCCGTGCGAGAGCCTTGAGCAAGGCAATGAATCCTGCATCCAATAGGGATTATAGTCAAGGTCTCCTGAAGTCCGCAGCACCCTGAACTTATATGCTGTTGAAAACTTAAAGAAAATGTAAAACTTTTTAAAGAGTAAAAAGCCACATTCAAAAAGGATAGGTGGAATTGAAGGACAAAGTTCAAATTGGCAATCTGGAAAACACTCACTATTACTCCGTAAGCAGTATATCTTATTCATCCTATAAAATCTATATACTCATATAATAGGATCCTTAAGTATGTCTAACTATCCTGCTTGAGAAATAAGAGTCCTAGCTTCTGTCTAAACCCTGCCTTTCACATTTACAACAGTAGTGTAAACAGGACAAGGGCATAGGGTTCAGCACTGGCATGCATTTCTCCATAATACTAAAATCTTTGTTCAATACTTGCTGGCCTTTTTTTCTAAGGTCAACTTACATTCTCACAAAAAACTGCACCTTTGTTGACAGCAACACAGTTTGAATGCAACCATTGTATTCTGAGAGGTAAGAGAGATAATTTTGTAGGAATAAGCATTTCCAAGCCCCAAGACTAGAGAATGAACCCTGATCCAAATTCTGTTATTAAGATGGATGTAGTCATCAATTGCAAAATATATGTTATGGCATAACAATGCCATAACAATGGCAAAGATCCTGAATGCCTGACCTGATGCTGAGAATATTGTCAGTGTACTTCAAGAGGATTGCTTGATAAACGGCTGTAATAGCTGTAGGAGTGGCAATCCACCTTATAATAGCCTGATCACTTGGTTTTGTAGTCACGCTTATACCTACATGATCTTTTCTTATTTCACAGAAACATCAAGAGAAGGAAAGGTGATAAGTGATTTTGCAGAATACTCAACAAAGTGGTGGTCACAGAGCACTTGTAAAATACCCGAGTTTTAAATAAATCTAGGTTTACAATTCTCAGTTCTATATGAGTATTCTGCATTAAAAATATCCCCCTTTTCTTTCTTGCAACAGTGTTGGAAATAGTCTTGAACAAGTCTTGCAGAGCAAATTTATAGAATTCTGTTCTGCAAGGATTTATTCTCAACAGTGAATTTTGAAAGGAAAAGGAAATTTTTCTTGAAGCCTCTTCTTTTCAGTTGTAGTCCCCAGAGAATGACAGGAACTTGAATTTCCGTCTGTGCTCAGTATTTCCTGCTGTTGTCTCTAGAAAGCTCTCATACAATCAGTTCAGTGCTCTGAAATGCCTAACTCCTCCTGTATACTCTTCAGAGAGATTTAGCTACCTACTTTCAGGTTTTGAGTTCAGTGCTGAGAGACAAACACCTAAAATGTTAATATGTGCTGCCTGATGACTGCTGCTCAGTCACCACATAGCGTCCCGTGCATCTCAGCTCCCTCTAATGCATCCTGTTCATTGTATTTCAGGTTATTCAAGGGACTAGAAACTGCCAAGGATGATGTTGTCTCAAACTGCTAAGACTGTGCTAAAACCATTTGAAGTAACACAAATTCAGAATGCATTATACTCAACTCTGTGATTTTATGTTTAGACATGTACTTTTCTCACATTCTTTTCTCTCTTCCTTCTCTCAAGGTGTTGTATTTATTTATTGGATATAAAATATAATTTGCTCAATGATTTTACGTGAACATTATTGCTTTAATTCCTTCCAAAGGGCATACCATCGTATCACACCACATCATTCTGTAAAAAGGTTTTTATGGTGAGAGCGGTCAGATACTGGAGCAGGTTGTCTGGATAGGTTATGGAATCTCCATCCTTGGCAGATATTCAAAACCTGACTGAACACCATTTTAATCAACCTACTCTAGATGACCTGCTTTCAGCAGGATGATACTATTTCCAGAGATGACTTTCAGCCTCATCTATTCTGTGATTCTACTTTCAGTTTAGAACCCAAACTGGGCACTTTCTGAAGAAAAGGAGAGCAAAAGACTGCGGCACATCTTACCACAGAGCTTAGTTCTAAGTTCTGGGGTTGGGTTGGTTTTTTTTACATACTTGTTACTAATCAAGTATGTCTGCTTTCAAATAAGATAAACTCTATTGACTGCAAACGTAGTTCTTCACTGAGTGCAATGAAAATGTAGACAAGTAGCGTGCACACAGAAAACCCAATTGTAGACAGAAAACTTGTTTTGGCTACTGCTGACCAGTGCTCGCACAGCATCAAGGCTGTGTCTCCACAACATTCACAGAATCACAGAATGATATGGGGTTGGAAGGGACCTCTGGAGATCACCTAGTCCAACCCCCCTGCCAAAGCAGGTCCACCCAGAGCAGGTTCATAGAATCATAGAATCATAGAATTGTCTCGGTTGGAAGGGACCTTTAAGATCATCTAGTCCAACCATCAACCTAACTCTGATAAAAAAACCAGACAAACAAACCCCCCAAAAAACCCATCACTAATCCATGTTGCACAGGAACTTGTCTGGGATGGCAAGATATTGGGAGGGGTCACAGCCAGAACTGCTGACCCAAACCAACTAAAGGAGATATTCCATGCCATATGATGGCTGCTCAGCAATAAAAGTAAAGATAAAGGAGGAGGATGGGGGCACATTCATTAATTACAACATTTTTCTTCTGGAGCAACTGCTATGTGTACTTGAACCCCTGCTTCCCGGGGAGTGGCTGGACATCGCCTGCTGATGGAAGTAGTGAATAAAATCTTTCATTTTCCTTTGCTTCTGCATGCAGCCTCCACTTTTGCTTCATTAAGCTGTCTTTATAATGACCCACAACTTTTTTTCCATCTTATTTCTCCCCGCTCCATCCTGGCAAGAGAGGAGTAATAGAGCAGCTTGGTAGGCACCTTTCGCCCAGCCAAAGTCAACCCACCACAATACTTAAATTTGGAGTTGAATTTCATATCAAGCATTGAATTAATCTTCTTTTCTGAAACTAGAATGACTACTGTCACAGCATAAGACTGTAAGCATCTCTTTTGGGGTCAACAGGTTTTTCTTTTAATTATTTTTACCATTCATCCAGATTAATGACGCATACTCCGTACTCCACTAATCTGTAGTTGTAAGAAAACAAACGTACTTCACAATAAAAAGTACAGAACACTGACCTACATCAAGAATAAAGCTGGTTGAATTAAATGTAAGCTATATTTTAAAATTCAGTTGTTATAAGTTTTCAATGCTAGCCTACTCTTTTTACAGGAAGAAAAAAGAAAAAAGCTTAAAGGTTCAAGAGGTCAACAAAGATTTTTACTGAAGATCTCTCAAAATGCAAAAAAAAAAAAAAAAAATATTTCACCCAGCTCTATGCTAGACTGCTCAAATTATGTGAGACTACAAGAAAAAACTTTATATATACCAAGAAACCGAGATGTAAAATACATAAATAAATTTTCAGATAAGGTTATCTGATAAATGCTATTTTTTTCCCTTCTGCTTAGCCAAGTGTGTAAAAATGTATGGTTTTATATATTGTACAGTGCAGCAATAGGATTACCAGATAGTATTGTCTTACTGATTAAACAACACGTTTTTGTGTGTTTAAATAAGGTCCCTTAACCTTCTTTTCTCGTTTTTCTTCTTGGAAAGAAAGCTAATGAAATATCTGTCACATCAGTTCTCTGTATTAGTTTTTAAAAATATATTTCATTTTATTGTGCTATTGATTACTGGAAGAGACCTTTTCCATTTTAAACTAACTCAGATAATATTTTAGGTTTTTTATGGAGCAAATGTCCAGCTCAGTCTCCAAAAGGATTACACTGAAACTGAGCAAAAGCCAAGAATATCATTACAACTAAAGTGTAGTGCAATTTTTAGCAGAAATACTTTATCTTTTGTTAAAAATAGATTTAGGGCAACAACAAATATAAAAGAGGTCCTTATGTGACTTTCAAAATCCAG
>JAOXJK010000001.1:173096686-173109063 GCA_025774025.1 Xenus cinereus | reverse complement strand
TAGAGCACTGGAACAGGCTGCCCAGAGAGGTGGTGGAGTCTCCTTCTCTGGAGACATTCAAAAACTGCCTGGACAAGGTCCTGCGCAACCTGCTATAGGTAAACCCACTCCGGTGGGGTGGTTGGACTAGATGATCTCCAGAGGTGCCTTCCAACCCCATATGATTCTATGATTCTATGATTCTATGATTTTGCTTATTGTTTTTTAAGTCTTTACACAGATTTCGCTTGCAATGATTGCTGAGATTCCACCAGCAGATAAGGGAGAAAGTGCAAACAGAGGAAGAAAATACTGCTTCAGACAAGAAAATCTTTGTCAGTACATGTAGAAATGTAGAAATGCAGATTCATTAGAGCAGTCATCTGCATCTTCCTGTATAATGATCCCTACAGATTGATGGGCCTTGATGCTGTCCACCTGTGGGTGTTAAGAGAACTGGCTAATGTCAATGCGAGCCCTCTTTCCATAATCTTTGAGAAGTTGGAGAGATCGGGGGACATCCCAGAAGACTGGAAGAATGTCACCCCCATCTACAAGAAGGTCTTAAAGGAGGATCCAGGAAATTATAGGTCCATCACTCTTACTTCAGTCCCTGAGAAAGTTATGGAACAAATCCTCCTGGAGGCTATCACAAGTCAAATGAAGCAGGTGACTGGGAAAAGCCAGCACAGATTCACCAAGGTCAAATCATGCTTGACAAACCTGAACACCTTCTACAACAACATAACCTGCTTAGTTGATGTGATACAAGCAGGGGACATTGTCTACCTGGATTTCTCCAAGGCCTTTAACACAATTTCCCCCAGCCTTCTCCTAGAGAAACTGATGTGTTACAGTCTAGACAAGTGGTCTGTGGGTGGGGAACTGGCTGACAGGCCGCACTCAGAGGGTGGTGAGAAATGGCTCTTTTTCATACTGGCAGCCTCTCACAAACGGGGTTCCCAGGAATTGATATTGGTCCCAACACTGTTTAATACCTTCACAAGTGATCTGGATGATGAGATCAAGCGTACCCTGATGAAGTTTGCCAATGAAACCAAAGTGAGTGGGGAAGCGGACATGAGAGGGGAGAGCCACCCTGCAGGAAGACCTTGATAGGCTGGAAGAGTGGACTAACAACAACATTATGAACTTCAGCAAGGACAAGTGTGAGGTCTTGCACCTGGGAAAACATAATCCAGGAGTGCAGCACAGGCTGGGATCTACCTGGCTTAGGGAAAGACCTGTGGACCTGGGGGTCCTGGCGGACAACAAGTTCAATATGGGTGAACAATGTGCTGCTGCTGGAAAGAAAGCCAACAGGATGCTGGGTTGCAACTACAAGGGCATAATCAGCAGAGATAAAGTCATTATCCCACTCTACTCAGTGCTTCTCAGGCCACACCTGGAATACTGTGTACAGTTTTGGTCCCTGTATTTCAGTATACAAAAAAGAGGTGGACAGTCTGGAGAGGGTCCAGAGAAGGGCCACAAAGATGATCAAGGGATAGGACTGGGAAGCCTACCATATGAGGAATGGCTAAGAGAGCTGAGTTTGTTCAGCCTTGAGAAAAGAAGACTTAGTGGTGACCTTATCACCACACTCCAGTATTTAAAGGGTAACAACAAAGAATATGGGGACTCCCTTTTCACAAGTAGTCACATGGAAAAGACAAGGGGTCATGGGTACATGTTACTGCTGAGGAGATTCCAGTTGGATACAAGAGGAACATTTTTCACAATGGGAACAATCAGCCATTGGAATAATCTCCCCAGGAAAGTGGTGGATTTTCCAACATTGAACACTTTTAAGATTCAGCTGGATAAGATGCTGGGCCATCTTGTGTAGACTGTATTTTTGCCAAGAAAGGTTGGACCAAATGATCTTGAGGTCTCTTGCAACCTGGTATTTTATGATTCTGTGTTAAGGAAAAGTTGTGGGAGGACCTCAAGTTGGCCACATATTTGTAGTATATCTGCTGTCACTTTTCATTGAATAAGAATCATATAATCACAGAATATCCTGAATTGGAAGGGACACACAAGGATCACAAAGTCCAACTCTTGACTTAACACAGGGCAACCTAAAAGTTAAACCATATATCTAAGAACAGCGTCCACATTTGAACACTGACAATGTGTTCTATGTCTCTAGGAAAAAAAAACCAAATATCTCTTTCTGTGCATTAATTTATGGTGTTGGTTTCATATTTGTTCCTTTTCCCTAATCTCCTTATCTTGCTACTCTTTGTGGAAGCCCTACTGTCTACTTCTCTCTTCTTCTCATCTCCTCTCACATTGAAATCCAGAAGCTTGTTAAACCGGTGCATGTTCAGCTGGTGTCAAGAAAAGCATAATCCCTTTCCTCCCAGAGAATTTCATCTGACCAAGAATACAATAGCTAAGAAGCTGCAAGTAACTGCTTTCTGTTTTGCTGCCATCTATACCTTTTTGCAAAAATGTAACATAGTCAATTCAGAACAAACAAGTCAAAACAAATACTATCAATCTGATGGGTTAATCGTGTAAATCCAAATACATAATTTTCAGGCTTAGCCAAGTAATATTTCTGAGAAATATGTACCAGCAATCTTCTCATCTGTATACACAGAAAAACAAGTACCTCACAAAATACGTACTGAAGCAAACATCCATCAATTTCTTAAAGTAACTGTACCAGAACAAGCATTAGAATAATGATGTTGGTCCTAAATTTATTACCATTTACATTTTTGTCCCAGAAGAACCCTTCAATGACTGACAAATGTTCGTATTAACTTCTCTTTTTTTTCCCTTCTTTTTTTTTTTTTCCCCTCCTTGTTCTGGAAGTCAACATAAAGAGCTGCTGCTAGCAGCAATATGTCTGACCTCTTCACTTGATAATGATATATGAGCAGGTCAATATTTTCTAGGCACTATACATTAAAATTTTATCTTCAGGTAATGAAATTTATGGCTAACAGTTTAAATAATATTAAAAATATGCAGTTTAAATTCCACATTAAAAAAATAATTAGAAATGACAAATGTAGACAGTTATGATCCTGTTGATTCAAAATTTTCCCCTTAGGAGTCCTTAAGGTGTTGGGAGGTGAAATGCAGGAGTTTTTTTTAAGAAATTTATTTTAGTTTATGTTCAATCGTTTTATGCTACTTATAGTGTCACTGGCCATTGTTATGAGCAGTTGCTTATCTCAATTATAATGTAGCTTCATAACTGATTTATTTTAATCTCGTCTTCATTGTTTGGACAATAATGTGTCTAAGGCTAAAAATGAAGCTTTCTTCATCTTTATCTGCCACTGACTTTTCAATATTTTCTTCACAATAATACTTAAATGTGTATATATATATGTTCTCTTATACCTAGTCTACGGATTTTTTTTTCTCATAATCTGTGTATGGGCACTGCCGTGAGTCCAATTTCTTGCTCTGTTATGCCATTTATATAATATCCCATATAGAAACGTAATACAGCTCTTTTGGACATATCATGTTTTCTGGGCCTTTCCATCCTGCCTCCAGACTGGACTGCAAGGAAGTCACAAGACAAGAAAACATTTTTCCAAATAATATGCAAAGCAATGACAGAGGAAGAGACTGCAGTATCTTACTGGGTGGGGAGACTCACCGGTGAACAGAAAGAAAGTAATGTTTAAGATGATAGATGATTTCTCTTAAAAGCTCTCTAGCTCTTTTCATACATGCAGTGAATTGTATGAGAGAAGTATTCAAGCCTAACTTCAGGCCCCTTTTTGAGCAACCCAAGTCAGAAGCCTAGCTGCCTTAGGTTTGGTCTATAATCAGTAGTACCTTTAAAAAGTAATTCGCATCTGAATTTCAAACACTCAGTCATATTAAATACTGTGGCTAAGATGCACCACTCTTCATTTAATTTCTTAACTCGGTGTGGCAGCAATGCTGGACAACAAGGAAAGTTCAGCTCCATCAAGCCCTAAAGACTGAGAGTGCGATTTCTGGTGCAAGGTTGCCATTTTTCCTTCTCTGCCTCAAATTTCATCATATAGCCTGTGTATGTTAGTATAACTAACAATGACTTAACTTCATTCTAGGTTTGACTCATGAAAATGTGGCACAGACCACAGAATTATGATGTATCTTTTCAAGGATACCTTGATATAATGTATCCTACTGCATTCAATCAATTCATATAATGATGCATTCATTATGAAGTAATAGAATACAGCCAGCTTTGTGTCTGAGGTATCAGGAAAATTCAGAAAGACATAAAATACCAAAGTGCTGAAGTGTTTAAATTGCTTTGAATTTGCAATCAACTTCACTCATCAAATGCTTAAATTACTGTGACAAAGATTTAAGTGAATAATTCTAGAGAGTAAGCAACAATGATGGAATAGTTAACTGCCTTACTAGCTGATAGATTTAAATGCATTAAGAATGGGTGAATTTTGAAGAAGGGACCAAGATCCACTTTAATGTAAAATTAACAATTATGTAAAAAATTACCTTAAGTGAGGCTTTGAAGAAAAGATGTCAGTGGCTAAACAAAGTTCACTGCTCTGGATTTCAATGGGTCCACCAGAAAGGCAAAAACAGTATCACCTGAACCACAAGAAGGGGCTGATTCTGACCATAAAAGGCATTCTGAAAGAGTAATAGCATGAGAGAATGCAAACTTCCATGTAATATATCTACACTCTACAGTAAACTCAAAGATCTTATTTCATCGTGTTTTATTTTAAGCGCTTAGTTACTCCTGTAATGTGAATCATGCCTTTGGTTAGGTTATGTGATAAGATGGTTGTCTTCACACACAAAAAGGAGCACAGGGGAATAATGACAGGTGCAGCAACCTGAATGATACCCCCATCAGGCTACTACCAGGCCCACCGTAGGAGTAACCTAGCCCAGCCATGTGATCAACCCAAAAAGGGCACATCTCCATACACACAAAAGGTGCACAGAGGCACAGTGGTAACCAGGCTAACCCTAGCATCCCCATTGAGAAAGAAGCCCCTGCCCAGTTCCTCCTAGGGCTCTCCACAGAGGATCTTGTTCTCATGGCCCAGGTACAAACTGTTAGATGGAAAAGGAACTGTCTGGATGCCACATCCAAAGAGTCTAATGAGTTGGATCAATGTCCAAGTAGAAACCAATAACAAGTTGTGTCCCTCAAGGGTTCATGCAGGGACCAATACTGTTTAATATCTTCATCAATGACATAGAAGGTGTGATTGAGTGCACTTTCAGCAATTTTGAGGATGACACCAAGCTGAGTGGTACAGGTGATACTCTAGAGGGAAGGAATGACACCCAGAGAGACCTTGACAGGCCTGAGGAATGGACCTATGGAAATCTTGTGAAGTTCAACAAGGCCAAGTGCAGGGTCCCGCATGTAGGTTGAGATAATCACCAGTATCAGTATAGACTGAGGGATGAATGTATTGAGAGCAGCCCTGAGTATCTGGGGATACTGGTGGACAAAAAGCTGGACATGAACCAGCAATGTGCGCTTGCAGTCCCGAAAGCCAATCCTGGGCTGCATAAAAAGAAGCATGGCCAGTAGGCCAAGGGAGGTGGTTATCCCCCTCTGCTCTGCTCTCCTCTCATGACACCCCGTTATGAGGGCCTGTAGCGGTAGGAAAAGAGGAACAGGTTTAAACTGAAAGAAAGTAGATTTAGATTGGATATAAGGAAGATTTTTTTACAATGAGGGTAGTGAGACACTGGAATGGATTTACCAGAGAAGTCATGGGTGCTCCATTCCTGAAAGTGTTCAATATCAGGTTGAACAGGGCTTTGAACAACCTGATCTTGTGGACAATGTTCCTGCTTATTGCAGGGGCAGTTGGACTAGATGAACTTTAAAGTTCCCTTCCAGCCCAAACCATTCTATGATTCTATGATCTCAGCAATTTGTGGAGGAACAAGTGTGGGAAAGCAAAGGAATGAGGGGATAAAAGTGCCTGTTTCTTGTTGAGGTGGCTGATCAGTACACTTGTCTGGCCATGCCCTGTACCTGATCAGCACTGTCTATCTTGTCTTCTGATTAAACTCCATACCTAACTATTTTCTTGAGTGAGGGACTGTCTCTTATGTGTGTGTGTGTGTGTGTATGAGAGTCAAAATACCAGCATATGGAGTCAGACCAGGAATCTGTATGTTGGTGGTGTCAGCATCTGGAGTGATAATAAGTCTACAAGTGAGTGCTACTGAAGGGCAAGTTAGATTAGATGGCAAGGAGGTTAAGTTGCCAGGGGTGGTGGTTGTGTCTCTAGGAGTGAGGTCACGGGAGGAACTGGTTATTGGAAAGGAGTCTCAGCCAGCTGCTGGAGAGACTGTGGGGTCTGGGTCTCTAAGGGTGAGATAACTGTGTGTGTGAGAGAGAGTGGACATACCAGCAACTGGAGTGGGGCTGAAGACTTGGGGGCTCCTGTGTATGGGTTCTAGAAAATGGGGATACTGGGATCCAGGTGCAGCTACTGGGGAGACTGAGGATCTGAGTCTGCTGCTGGAGGGATCCACACTTTCCTTGTGCACATGTATATGTATCTGTGTGTGTGTATATGTGTATATATATATATATGTATTCCCCAGTGATGCATCTTCATTCTTCAAATGAGAAGGGGAGTAGGATGAGGCCAGTGGTGCTATTTGTGCACACTGAGTGTGTCTCTCTATGCTGCTCTGTGTGACTGGCCGTGTATATGTACAAATAAATACACGTGTGGGTGTGCCTACAGGGAACATTTGTTCAGTCTCACTACTGGTTGGACCTGGGGGCACGGGGCTGCAGCAACCTCACCTGCCTTGTGCTTCTGGATTTTGTAAGTCCCTAAACACCTTTCTTTCTAACTGTAAAGACAGGACCCTTTAACTACTCCAAACCTGACACCTCCTTTCATCACCTACACTTTTATTTGAAGAATGTTAACATAAAACTCATAGGGCAAGATGAAATATGTAAAATCAAAATCAGACCTGTTCTAGTATTTATATATATATTTCATTGATAGCATTAGTTATTGCCACTTCAGCTCCCTAAATGTTTTTGTATTCATCAAAGAAAGTGATACTTATTCTCTTTCTTGGATGTTGTGAGGGATAATTAATTCTTCCATAACATCCAAATTACTAGTACAACAGATTATATTAGTGGAAGCCATGCCTATTAAAATAAAAGTATTATCTTTTAATTTAATTGTCATTGATTTTGTATGTTTAAACCAAATCTACAGTATTCCTGGAGTTCAGCATTTGATGTATTACACTAAAAGTGTTCAGATCTCATTCTCTCAAGTTCTAGAAATTATCCAACGTGTGTGTTTATAGCAGATAGCTGATGCTCTGGAGGAAGTGAGTTTTACACCTTGGAAGTGTGTCACCTTTCTGCTTCAGTGCATTGCATAGTTTTAAATCTCTTAGATCGCATCATCTTGTGTAATGTCAACTCACATTGACTTTTCTGCATGACACAATATAACATGATGGGTGGTGACACAGAAAATGTAATGCAGTATGACACATCAGGAATGCAAAGGGTACTGCAATTGGATAGTTGGTGTCAATTTAGATAGGAGGCTTCAAATCCAAAATGAATCTGGCAGACACTAATGGACTGAATGTTACAGTAACTACTGTATGTGTGAAACTGTGAATTCTGCAGTTCATCATAGTGCATTGAACAGGTGCAGAAGTCTGAAATATTAGGAAGAGTGAGTATTTGTAGCTGACATAGGTATGCAGGTTTAAAATGTACTCAATGGTTATGTATTACAAATTGTCCCTCTCTCTGCTTTTTAACCTTTTCTGTAAACATTACTTGTTTATTTTTTTTTCCTTTTCTAAACTGTGGGCTACCAAAAAAAAAAACCACACCAAAAAACCAAAAAAAACCCAAACCACTTTTAAATACTCCGTACTGCTTAATTGTTTGGACATTCTAATGAATTTTCTACCAGATAAATTTTCTGCAGAAGTAGGAATTCCTAATAATTTTACTCACAAGACAGTCTGTGCCTTTCAGGCTGTGGTGTTGTTTTACATTAACAATGCAGTGTAATATTACTGTATTCTATTTGGTTCCTTTTTAGGATAAAAACAATAAAAAGTACAAAGAAGAAAAGGAGAGTAGACACAAGTGTACAAAATACCTCGTTCTGTATCAGATGGCTGTGAAGCGATATAAGAAGTTCCTAAAGTTTTGGTTCATTTTATTCTCTTGTCAAATCATCTGTAGGGCTGAGACTCATTGTCTTGTTCCCCTAGGAAAGCCTTTTTTTTTTTCTTTTTTTCTTTTCTTGTCGCAACAGATTTTCTGCCATGTGTTAGCTATTGCTATGGTTCAGCTCTTTTACACGGCAGGGGCTCAATAGTTTTCCCAAAAGATTAAAAGAATTTTTAACTATTATAGAACTCTCAAGTTTTCTTATAATCTGTGCTCCAGAAGAGGAGGGAATTTATAAATGTGTATTGACAATGATTTTCCTCACAGAAAGAAGCATTAAATAATCTGTGATCGGTCTCTAGAAAAAGACTATATAGGAAATGCAGTGCTTTCATCTTTGGAGCATGGGAGACTAAAGGTCAGCATGTGGGACAGGTGTCCTTTAGGGCCATACTTAATATTTTAAAAGTAATAAACAAACATAATCTCAGAAAGTCTCTTGTGCAGAACAGCAACTCGGGGGTTATCACCAAGTCTACTTTCCTGCTTGGCAAATGGGAAAAAAAGAAAAAGAACTCAGTGTGCTACAGAATAGAGCTGAAAACTAGGGTGCAACTGACAAGGGTGATGCACTGTAGCTGATAAGACACGAAGAGAGGTTTAATTCCTTTTTTGTACTATGTAGTTTTAGCCCTTCAGCAAAAGATCTTTACAGTGGTAACTGCTACCCTCCTCCAATCATTCTTTCTTTTGTGACACTCACAATTTTTTTGCAGTTTTTTCCCCACTAGCGTAATAGGACAACTAACAGTTAGAGGGAAAAAAAATAAAAAAAATTCCCCTTTAAGTGCTTTTACCAATATTTCAAAGGCAAACACAACTGTTTCACTCCTTCTGAGGAAAAAGAAAATCAGCTTTACTGCAAGTTTCACCACCCGATTTATTCCCCTGCTCAGTTTTTGCAGTTGCCATTGTTTCCCATGAAGTTAGAGTACCATGTAATTTTTGCAAAATCTCATGCAATGTTTCCTGGTGAATGTTATTTGCCATCATCGTTTTGACAGGATCAATACCATGATGTGTTATAGATGAGACCAGACAAAACACTAAAGAAAATTTTAGGGACAGTCTCACTCAGCAGCAGACCATCCAGAGATGGTGATGGTCAGTCAGCTGTTTAGCATCACTCACCCCAAGAAGGGTATTTACAAGCTCATGGTTCGCTGCAGGTCCCACTTCTGGCATGCCATCAGCTTGTTGCCTGAGGCCCTATGCTGAATATTTCTGGATCATAACTGCATTAGCAGGCCACAGCAATCTTTTGAAAAGAAGCGACTCAGCAATTGTAACCTTCCTATTTGTAGAATCAAGTCTGAAGAGGGAGGGTGGTAGTGTGACTCCATGCCCCTGCGAGGTACTATCTTATCCTAAAGATATTGATTAGCTTGGACATGACCGACGTTAATCTATTAAAGTACTCATGAAGTGGCAAGTAACTATCTTTCCCTGATCATAGGTAGGGTAAGAGGATGAGTCTGTATTTTTTAAGTTGTTTTTGCATATTGAAATATGTTTCAGGAAACAAGGAAAAATGATCATCCACAACTCATGTTTTCTGATGTTCATATTTCATTGGTCCTATTCTCCAATACCTAGAAATCCCTCCAAGCTGTGTAGTTACTCTCAGCATGTGACCTAACACTCCAGGAGCCATAGCGTTTTTGAGTTTTCATATCTGCCCAGACTTAACTTAATGGCTGGGATTTCTTCCTGTTTTATTCACTCCTTCAAGTCATGATTAAAGAATCAAGTCTTCTCATTGTTTCCTTACACATGATATGATTTCTCTCATTCTTTTTTTGGTTAACTTTAAGCATAAAATGCAATTGGACTATTACTCAAAGAAATACACATGCTGTCTATGATTTTGTCTAAATGGTGCCAAGGCACTGGCCTCAGAAGGACAACAGGTGAAAGGAAAACTGTTGTAGGTAGGGCAGCACTTCTGTAGCACTGGATGTACTTCCTATTTCCCAGAACTAATTACAATTTTTTTTTTTCCTTTATGACGGAATCCCACCTTTATTCCTTTCAGACTAGTGTTTAGCAGAAAATGACCCATATTGTCTCTCTTTGAAATAAATTGGGCTACCACTGAATAGCATTTTGTTGTCAACAAAGAATGCAATTATAGCACTTCCTTTAATCTTGAATCCCTCATGAGATTTTCACTCTTTACAAGAGAGGTATATAGTATATATACTTTACTACAGTGCCAATGAATGTTATTAAATATAAATAAATTGACTCACTAGACTGATTACAATTTGTTACGAATTAGTAGTTCTTTCACATTTTGATATCTTACTCATCTGTGACAGCTGGATTTATTTTACTTACCTTTAGGGGTGGGATTCAACTACAGAAAGTAAAGTATTTAATATAAACACCTGAAAATATATGCTTCTGTGAAAGAGAAGTGTCTAAAAGTAGTGTAGCCAGTGCTGATGAGGGATTTGATTCAGTTGCTCAAATACAGTCAATGACTACTATTCAAGATAGCCTGTGGTATCCATCTTGTCACCCAGCAGCAACTCCAGGCAGGCAGTTTTCTCTTAGGTCCCTTGTCATATATACCAATCCAATGCAGGTCTTGCTGATATATGCAATGTCAGTTCAAAAAAGGGAAGTGCAAAGTTCAGCACCTGAGAAGGAATAATACCAGACAACAGTATATGCTTGGAGACAACCAGCCAGAAACACCTTGGCATGAAAGGATCTGGGGGTCCTTGTGGACACCAAGTTGTACATGAGTCAGCAATGTGCTTTTGTGGCAAAGAAGTCTAAGGGTAGACATGCTGGCATTAAGTAGAACATTGCCAGCAGGTCAAGGGAGGTGATCCTTCCCCTCTACTCAACACTGGTGAGGACACCTGGAGTGCTGAGTCTAGTTCTGGGCTTCTCAGTACAAGAGAGACATGGACATGCTGGAAAGAATCCAGAAAAAGGCCACCAAGATGACTAAGGGGATGGAGCATTTCTCCTATGAGGAATGGCTGAGAGAACTGGGACTTCAGCCAGAAGAAGAGAAGGCTCAGGAGGGATCTTTTCAATGCATATAAATATCTGCAAGGAGGGTGCAAAGAGGATGGAGTCGGGCTGTTTTCAGTGGCGCTCAGTGACAGAACAAGAGGCAATGGGCACAAACTGAAACACAAACTGACCAGGAAACACTTTTTTACTGTGAGGGTGACAGCAGTGGCACAGGTTCCTCAGGGGAGTTGAGGAATCTCCCTTGTTGGAAACATTCAAAAGCTGTCTGGATGTGGTCCTGGGCAATCAGCTGCAGGTAACCCTGGCCGAGCAGGGGTTTTGGGCCAGATGGCTTCCAGAGGTCCCTGCCAACCTCAATCATTCTGTGATTCTGTGATATCCAGTGATATGAAATAACCCTAAGTACTTATGACTGAGTTGCAGTTATCACTGGTGCCTAGGGAGGTATTATCCCATTCTACAGTAAAAATATAGCATTTGGTCAAACAATCCCTTCAGTCCTACAGTTTATATGTGTACATGGGATCTAACCCCTCTAGGCTCCCTTCATACTCAGCAGAAAGAAATAGGCACCTCTTTAATGTAGATTAATTTGTGCTTTGATAGACATGTAAGTTTAGAGCATAATAACCTTACCCTAAAATGCTAGTCTCTCCATTGACTATAAAGGGAGTTTACCAAGAGACACTTGAATGTAGGCATCTGCTGATCAAGTCATATTTGTTCAGATAAATGTGTCCCTAAGTTACTATAACTATGCAGACCCTCATTTAATTTTAGCAATTTGTGGTGTGAAAATATTCTTACTCTATAACGGTGAAAGAAAATGGGCTATATGAAAACAAAATGCTCATTTTCATGCATGCATGCATTCAAGATACAAATCAATTGAGGTAGCTCTTAAAGTAATAGTCATGACAGTCATGGTATTTATGTATCAAAGACTGTGTGCAATGGCTGGGCAGACAGACTTTTTATCGGGTTTTTTTTTTTTTTTTTTTTTTTTTGAGTGACTCCAAGCTGATCAGTCACAGGCCAGATATGAACTGAAAGCTGTGTAGCCGTATGGCTACATATTAAAGTTTAATTACCTCAACTCTAGTCTTCCAATCTTGACTCTGTCTCCCATAACATCCTCATTAGAAAATTAAGGAAGTGTGGGCTAGATGAGGGGGCAGTGAGGTGGATTGAGTCC
>JAOXJK010000001.1:173075706-173096419 GCA_025774025.1 Xenus cinereus | reverse complement strand
TATTCATCAATGACCTGGACGAGGGGACAGAGTGTATCCTCAGCAAGTTCGCTGATGATACCAAACTGGGAGGGCTGATGGACACTCCAGAGGGCTGTGCCGCCATCCAGCGTGACCCGAACAGGCTGGAGAACTGGGCAGAGAAGAACCTCATGAGGTTCAACAAGGGCAAATGTAGGATCCTGCACCTGGGGAGGAAGAACCCCAGGCACAAATACAGGTTAGGGGTGGATCTTCTGGAAGGCACTACTGAGGAAAAGGATCTGTGGGTCCTAGTGGATAGCTAACTTTCCATTAGCCAGCAATGTGCCCTTGTTGCCAAGAGGGCCAATGGAATCCTGGGCTGCATAGGGAAGAGCACGGCCAGTAGGTTGAGGGAGGTCATTCTTCCCCTCTACTCTGCACTGGTGAAGCCACAACTGGAACACTGCATCCAATTCTGGGCTCCCCACTTCAAGAGAGACAGGGAACTACTGGAGAGGGTCCAACGTAGGCCACCTAAGATGATTAAGGTACTGAAGCACCTCCCTTACAAGGAAAGGCTCAAAGAGCTGGGGCTCTTTAGCCTCAAGAAGAGAAGACTGAGGGGAGACATCATCTACGTTTACAAGTTCCTAAAGGGCAGGTTGAAGGAAGATGGAGCCAGACTCTTTTCAGTGGTTTCCAGTGAAGGGGCAACAGGCACAAACTGGAACATAGGAAGTTCCATTCAAATATGAGGAAAACCTTCTTTGCGGTGAGGGTCACAGAGCCCTGGAACAGGCTGCCGAGAGAGGTGGTGGAGTCCCCTTCTCTGGAGATTTTCAAGGCGCGCCTTGATGCAGTCTTGAGTAATGTGCTCTAGGCAATCCTGCTTAGCAGGGAAGTTGGACTGGATGATCTCTAGAGGTCCCTTCCAACTCTGACAATTCCGTGGTTCCATGATTCCGTGATTCCTTGCTCTGAGAATGACATTCTGACATATCATTAAACTAAGGCAATTCAGACTTTGGTTCCTGACCCAAGACAGAAGAAAAAGTAAGTCTGAAACTAACTGCAAAATTAGCCTCTTGTTGGTTGAACAAAGTTCTTGACATCCTGAAATGAACTTAGCTGTGGAATCTCAAAAGTGTGCTTTAAATTTTTCACAGAATCACAGAATCTTTGTGGTTGGAAGGGACCTTTGAGATCATCGAGTCCAACCATACAGACTCAAACCTCGCCCCCCCCCAAAACAAAACACCCAACCCAACAATCTCAGGCACTAGAGCATGCCATGAAGTGCCACGTCTTCACATTTCTTAAATACCTCCAGGGATGGTGACTCCACTACCTCCCTGGGCAGCCTGTTCCAGTGCCTGACCACTCTCTCAGTAAAGTAATTATTCCTAATATCTAATCTAAACCTCCCTTGCCACAACTTCATACCATTTCCTCTGGTCCTGTCATTATTCACTCGGGAGAAGGCCAACACCCACCTTTCTACAACCTCCTTTCAGGTAGTTGCAGAGGGCAATGAGGTCTCCCCTCAGTCTCCCCTTCTCCAAACTAAACTTTTTCTTTAAAAAGAAATATTAGATATTATTCATTAAAAACAAAGTAAAGTTTTGTACATGTGATAGAATTCAGAATAACATGTGTTTATTTATTCATTGTAAGGCATTATCTTTATCTCTTGAAATAATTCAGAGGCATCCTTTTGTTCCTTTCATTGACTGCCATCAGTGGATATACTTTTCTACAAATATATAATTTTATATATTCATTGAAAATTGTTAAGATTATGTTCTCCATATGTATTTAGTGTCCATGGCAAGGTGTTGACATCTGGTGGCTGAAGGGGTTTGTCTTGAAGGACTGCAGCACATGGGGAGGATCTATGCTGGATTATGGAAAAGTGTGAGGAAGAAGGAGAGGCAGAGAGGGGTTGTTGTGGACTGACCACAGACCCCAACTCCCCACCTCACTATGATGCTCAGGGGATGGGGGAAGTAGAGGAGTTGGGAATGAAGGAGTGAATTTAATCCCGGGAACAGGGGGGTGATTGGAAACAGAGTGTTAATTTTTGGTTTTGTTTCTCAGTATCCCAAACACTATTAATTGTCAATAAATTAAATTCAGTTTCCTCAAGTCAATTCTGTTTTGCTTGTGACAGTAATTCATAAGTGATTTTTAAGTGATGTCCCTGTCTTTGTCTTGACATATGAGCCTTTTTATCCTAATTTCTCCCCCTGTCCTTTTGAGGATGGGGAACGTGAGAGCAGATAGATGGGCATCAGACAGGCAGTCAAGGTCAACCTACCAAACCGTATCACCTCTATGATGACCTAAGTGATCGTTATGCTGGACTTTCTAGAAATTTCCAGAATTTTCATAAGACAATAACGTACAACTTTTAAAAAGCAAACAGCTGAATGGGTTTATGTTATTTTTATTTCCTAATGTTCTGGTCTATATGTTTGTTTTATAAGACTGAAAGCACCTGCAATTATTTTCACAAATCATCATCACAGGTTTACACCAGGAAATTACTCATTGTGAAGTTATGGTACTAATATAAGGCTAAATCTTTCTTCTAGCTATACCTTTGCTGACTGCTAACTGCTTGAAAAAATATTTAAAAGAAATTGTGTTTTGTTCGTAGTATTCTCACCCATCTGGGAATCTGCTGATAAGTATTCCACATGCAATGACCAAAGAAAATTCCCATAATCACGGTCAACGTTCCCGAAAATAAAACCATGTTTTTGAAGAAACAGCTTAATCAACTGAGCTACTTAACAAACCTATGGAAAAATTTAAGGCTGTTAAATATTAAAAAAAATAAGCAGCTCTAAATCATGAAAAACTCTAAACTAATACCAAAACAAGCTGCTGTAACAAAGCAGAAGTATTATATGAAGCAGATCACTACAAAGGCATTTGAAAGAGAGTCAGCAATAAATGCAAAATGCTGGATTATCCTTCCCTCCTTTAATAGTGAAAAAAAACAGTATTGAATTGAATGGTGAAAGTCACTTTTATTGTAACAGCATACAGCCTTCATTCAGCCCAGAGAGACCTGAAGTCTTTCTTCCAAGGAAAATAAATGTAGACGTTGCAGTCTCCAACAGTTAGTGCACATTTTGGGAACATTGGAGGTGATTACTGTCTGACAGTGCTTTGACAAACACACTACTCATCCAAGGTTTCATAAAAATAATAATCTGTGCACCATGATAGTCTTGCAAAGCTGAAAATTGTTTAATATATCAGGATGGTATTCAGAAGATGTACAGAATCATAGAATATTTTGGATTAGAAGACACACTTAAAGGTCATGTAGTACAACCTCCCCTGCAATGAGCAGGGAGATCTTCAGCTAGATCAGCTTGCTCAGAGCCCCATCCAACCTAACCTTGAGTCTTTCCAGGCATGAAGCACCTCTCTCTCTGGGCAACTTGTTCCAGTGTTTCACTACCTTCATTGTAATAAATTTCTTCTTTCTGTCTAGTCTTAATCTATTCTTTTTTAGTTTAAATCCATTACCCCTTGTCCTATTGCAACAGAACCTGCTAAAATGTTTATCCCCATCTCTCCTGTAAGAAAATGACTTTCTACTTTAAGAACTTTAACTTCTAATTGAAGTACTGAAAGAATGCAATACGGCCTCCCCCTGGACCCTTCTCTTCTCCAGGCTGAACAACTCCAACTTTTCAGGTTGTCCTATGAGGACAGGTGTTCCATCACTTTGATCCTTCTTGAGTCCCTCCTCTGGACCTGCTCCAACAGGTCCACATCTTTCCTGTACTGAGGACTCCATAGCTCTACACAGTACTCCAGGTGGGGTCCCACATGAACAGAGGTGACGGGCAGAATCGCCTCCCTCGACCTGCTGGCCACGTGTCTGTTGATGAAGCCCAGGACATAGTTAGCTTTTTGGGCTGCAAACTCACATTCTCAGCTGATGTGCACTTTTTCATCCACCAGTACCCCCATTAATGTAAATTACTGTAAATTAACAAAGTTTTGTTTTAAAGCCTTCCAGAACAGAAAGATCCTATTTTTATTTTCATAGTCAAATGTTTAAAATTTTTCCTTTAATGCATCTCAGCCTCATTTCTATAAATTTTTGATGTACTAAGTCTTGATATTCCATTTTCTCTTCAGCTTAAAGTTGACTTTTGTTCCTATTTCTTTTTTCTGGTATTCTTTTGCCACCCTTATGTCTTTGTTCTGTCTCAGGCATTTGTTACTGAACATAAACAGAACAATTTAGATAAAATAAGAACTTACCTGGTGCATGGATACCTAAATGTAAATAACAAGCAAAATCTTACATTTCAGATTCTTGGCTAATTGATGATAAATATGAGACAGACTGCCACTTGTGTTTGTACCATCACTAATGAATTTTGAATAACTCTGAAATTGTAAGATATAGTCATGATATTTTAGATTCATACAAAAGAATAACCTAATAAAGCTATTTTTCCACTTGTGAGTTGTTGTATTTCAGAATTTGAAACTGTTTCAGTGCTAACAGGCACAAAAAAAAAACCCAAAAAACCAAAGCAAAACAAAGAAAAATGCACTTGCCATACTTTCTTTTCCCCATCAGTGCTATTATCAAGCTCTTTTTATTTCACAGACAAATGTTTCTTTACAAAAAATGAAACACAAAGAAACATACAATTATATATTCAGAACACAATAAAAATAGAAATAATTCTCAGTGTATACCTGAAAAACCAGTGCAGGGACAAGTCCCATTGTCATAGTACCATATATCAACTGTGTCTAGCAGTATGAGTCTCTGGAGACATGCATGATGCTTATGTAAGTAAAGTATTTCTCATCTAAAAATTTTGGTTTCATCCCTTAACAACTTCGCATGACTGCTGCACAACTTACAAATAAAGGTAACAAATTACATCTGTAAGTCTTTGTTTTTATTAAACAAGCTGTTTGTAAGGGTAATTTCTGGTTGTGTTGCAGCTCCAGTGTGTCATGCTAACCGTGGTCACCTCAGTGTCTTGCTGGCCACGGCTGTCCAGAATATGTGGGGATTAGAGTTGTATTTCAACACCAGTAATTTGTCAGTACAGTCATGACATACAAACACCATTAATGTCAGTGGTTTCTTTCTGTTCTGTCTTCAATTGATTTTCCTAAGTCTCATCCTTCTCATAATTACTAATTTCTTTCAATTGCTGCAGGCTAAATGAAATACTCACAAGCAGAAATGTAGGTTTTATTTGTTTTATTGTCAGCTGTAGTAACTGATATTTTCTTGAAAATATGCTAAGACTAGTGGTACAGGTGTTAGGTGACTTCTCATTTATCGAGGTTATCCAGAGAGTAGAGCAACATCAGTGCTTATACTTTTGATCAGCTTATTCCAATGTGGTCTAGAGATGGAGTATTATGCATATATTCGTACTTTCATTGTCTGTTGCAGTGCATTAGAAAATCAGTTCCTTAGAGGAATGTTGTTGCTGTATATTATTTCTGTTATCAACATCTTTCAATAATATTGACAATTCATTCTACCACTGCCCATTGCTACACACAATGAGGCTGCTCTGGCTGGGAAAGACCTTTTGGTATCAAAGAGATCCTTGGTTCAAGATGGAAGCATTGGCATTTTATATAAGCACAACTGATTGGAAAAATAATTTTAGTGCCCAGAGAGTCAAAAAAAGGTCACAGAAAGCTCTGACCATTTAATGATGACTATTAATTTTTTCATTACAGATAAGCAAGACAGTAGTGATAGAAATAGCTGCTATATCACAGGACATTACTAAGACATTATGATATATTTGAAAAAAAAATAAGAGGATATAATAGTGGAATTTCTTCAGTCTAAAACTGCAAAATATGTTTGGAAGGAAAGAACAAGATGGTAAAGTATCGAGTTTATTGAACATAACAGCACACAGACATTAATTGAGGCTATGCAGTCTCAGTTTACATGCTCAAGAACAATAACGTTAGGTCAGGTGATAAGGTAAGATATGTTTTAATACTTGATATCAGGAAACAAAACATCTCTCATGTTATTGAAAATAAGACCATGGAAAACAAATTACAGACAAGATCTTTTTGAGTGAGTTTCAATCCCACACTCATTGCTTAGTACCCTTTGTGCTTGGTAATAACAAGGAAAAGTCCTGCATCTTGAAAATAAACTATTCTTTTCTTAAGATGAAAGAAAATTATCTTGGACCCAGCATTAAAAAGATGTGAGTTGTTGCCTTTAGAAATTCTTTGCTACTGCAACCGAAATTCCTTTCTGTAAGGTGCAAGGAGCCTGCAACAGTTATTGCTGTTTGATTGCCCAGGCTTTGTGATAAAGACTTTTGGCTTGTTAGCTTCTTCCACCTAGCATTTATCTCTTCAAAGCACTTTATTCTTTTCAGACTCTAATCCACCCATTCTTCATCCATGCACAAACATCACTCAAATACCCCATTACCTGTGAAACTACTATGTCTCTCTGCCTCTGAAAGAAAGCTGACTGGAGATTGAGGTTACTGGCACACTTTTGATATTTTGGTCCATACTACCCACCAAATATTTCAGAAGAATTCTATAGCCTAAGCTTTTCTACTCCAAATGCCTATGAAATAGAGGTGAAACAAGATAACCTACCAGTTTATTTGCATATAACTATTACTTCTAGCAGCTCATACATACAAGATTTAGCAGGAGTTATAGCTTTTAATGAATAGCACCATTGTAGGAAAAAAGGAAAACTAGGTTGGATTATATTAATCCTGTAGCAAAAGCAGTAAAATGACTACATTTTCTTTTAAGTGGCCCTTCTATATTAAGGCAGTATTTTTTCAGCATAGTTTCCCTTGAACAAAAGTAAAAAGAAGATAAAATGAAATCACAGTTACCACTTTAAAGGTATTGATTCAGAAATCTTCACATGGATCCACATACAGAAATGACCATTAATGAAAAAATCTCCATCTCTTGTATGTGGGGACTGAGAAACAATCACCTAAAGTATTGTGACTCTCACTTTCAGACTATCAATGGACACTCTCCAAGGTTGCAAACCTGTTGAATGGCTTGGCAATAGTCAGTTGTCACTCAGCATAGAATCATAGAACACTTTGGGTTGGAAAGGACCTTTAAAGGTCATCTGGTACAACCTCCCCTGCAATGAGCAGGGAGATCTTCAGCTAGATCAGCTTGCTCAGAGCCCCATCCAACCTAACCTTGAGTCTTTCCAGGCATGAAGCACCTCTCTCTCTGGGCAACTTGTTCCAGTGTTTCACTACCTTCATTGTAATAAATTTCTTCTTTCTGTCTAGTCTTAATCTATTCTTTTTTAGTTTAAATCCATTACCCCTTGTCCTATTGCAACAGAACCTGCTAAAAAGTTTGTCCCCATCTTTCCTGTAAGCCCCCTTGAAGTAAACAATGCAATACGGTCTCCCTGGAGCCTTCTCTTCTCCAGGCTGAAAAACCCAACTCTCTCAGACTGTCCTTCAAGGACAGGTGTTCCATCACTTGGATCCTTCTTGTGTTCCTTCTCTGGACCCACTCCAACAGGTCCATGTCTTTCCTGTACTGAGGACTCCAGAGCTATACACAGTATCCCAGGTGGGGTGTCACAGGAGCAGAGGTGACAGGCAGAATCACCTCCCTTGACCTGCTGGCCATGCGTCTTTTGATGCAGTGCAGGATAAAGTTAGCCTTCTGGACTGTTCAAGCACATTGTTGGCTCAAATCCAGCTTTGCATCAACCAACACCCCAATTCCTTCTTGTCAGGGCTGCTCTCAATCCCTTCATCCCAAAGCCATGCCAGAGGATGCCCATTTGGCCTTGTTGAACCTCATGAAGTTCACATAGGCTCATTTCTCTAACCTGTGACATACAGGTCCATTTGGATGGCATGCCAACCCTCAGGCATATCAATGACACCACTTGGCTTGTTGTTGTCTGCAAACTTGCTTAGGGTGCGCTCAATCCCTTTATGTCATTGATGAAGATATTGAACAGTAGTAGTCCAAGTATGGACCCCTGAGGGACACCACTTGTAATCGATCTCCATCTGGGCATTGAGCTGTTGACCACTACCCACTGTGGAAGTGACCATCCAACCAACTCCTCATCTACTGAACAGTCCACCCATCAAATCCACAACTCTCCAATTTAGAGAGAAAGATGTTGGGGGACTATGACAAAGGCCTTACAGAAGTGCAGATAGATGACATCTGTAGATTTTCCTTGTCCACTGATGTAGTCACTCCATCGTAGAAGGCCACTGGGTTGGTCAGAAAGGACTTGCCCTTGGTGAAGCCATGCTGGCTGTCTCAAAACACCTCCCTGTCTGTCCTCCATGTGCCTTAGCATAGCTTCCAGGAGGATCTGCTCCATGGTCTTCCCAAGCAGAGGTGAGGCTGACAGGTGGTAGATCCCAGGATCCTCATTTCTACCCTTTTAAAAAATGGATTCAATATTTCCCTTTTTCCAGTCACTAGGGTCTTCACCTGACTCATGATTTTTCAAATACTATGGAGAGTGACAACTACATCAGCCAATTCCCTCAGGACTCTAGGTTGCCTCTCATCAGTTCCCATAGACTTCTATATGTTTGGGTTCCTCAAGTGGTTATGAACTTGATCTTTTCCTACACTGGGAGGGATTTTGCTCCCCTAGTCCTTTCCTTGAGTTCCATCCACTCGACCAGTGTGGGAAGAGAAGTTGCTAGTGAAGACTGAGACAAAGAAATTGTTGGGTATATCAGCTTTCTCCTCATCCATTGTTACCAGTTTGCCAGTCTTGCTCATCAGAGGAGGTACACTCTTTTTGACCTTCTATTTCTGGCTATAGAAGTCCTTCTTATTATTTTTTGTGTCCCTTGTCAAGTTCAGCTCCATCTGTGCCTTGGCCTTCCTGACTGCATCCCTACACAGCCAGGCAGCATCCCTATACTCTTCACAAGATGCCTGTCCCTTCTTCCCCTTCCTGTGCATTTTCTTCTTGCCCTTTAGTTTGATCAGGGACAGCTGAAGTCCCCAAGCAGGATGTGAGCCTGCAAGCACAATATCTCCTGTAGACGGAGTAAGAAGTCTTCATCAGTAGTCTCCTCTTGATCTGGAGGCCTGTGGTAGACACTAACCACAAGGTTTCCTTTGTTTCCTTCATCTCTTATTCTTACCCATAGGCTTTCAACTTGCTCATGGCTGTTTTTCAGAGACAGCTCTTCACACTCAATCCATTTCTTGATGTAGAAGGCAACTCCTCTGTCCGTTTTTCCTCACCTGTCCCTTCTGAACAGCCTCTAGCCATCAATAGCTGCACACCAGGTTTCAGTAATGGTAACTAAGTCATACGATTGACATAAGAACAAATCCGTTTGCATTTTCTTGCAACCATTCTCGGATCAGATAATTATGACAACTTAGTCCAAAGATGACAAAAGCTTATATTTTGTTCCTTAACAAGGTCTCTGTCTTAGGCACTGGCACTATTCTATTTTGAATGAGTGAATAACTGAAAAGACCATTTTCACTTTAAAAATGAAAGCTATTTATGGATCGGGAAGATGGTCAATTGATATCTTAGGTCTTCCCTCCACCATTAAATTTATGAAGGATCCTAGGAAGGATGTTTTCTTTAGTAAAATAAAACTTATATTTTACCAAAAGCAATCATACTGAAAAATAATACTAAATTCTTGCTTGATGCAACTGTATATATTTAACATATTCTGCCTTCTGCATGAAAAATTCATCATTCTTATGAAATAGAAAAAAGGTCATAAAAGGCCATTTCAATTAAAATGTAGTTCGTGGCAAATTAGAGTTTTCTTTCCCTCATACATTCTCAGGTAGATAGAAACCTCAAAACATAATGTGGTTTTAAAGTATTATTTTTGGAAAGTATGTGTATGCGGTGGTATGCAAATGAGTGGTCTGGTTGATTTATCTTCACTTTCTAAATCTACTTTTGCAATCCATGCCTTCCAATCTAAAAACTCAATCTGCTATGTATGAAAAGATTGAGAACAATAATGAGTTATCTACATAGGCAATGACTATCCTAAATATTCCCTATTTAATTCCCATAAAAATTATCCGTGCACAACCTGCACAGAAGAGAAAATTACTTTTTTTTTTCTTTCCCTGGAATTTGGTTTAGACATAGCCTCGGGTTTGGCACAGTCACTGGAGATATCATATATCCTATTTTCTAATAGGTAACAAATTCAGATCTGGTTCTTCTAGTCTCAGTGGAATTTCATGTTGAGAACATAATTTAATTCTTCCCTTACAACCTTAGAAAAGGAAAAAATGCTGATCCACTAAAAAGTCTCAGCTCTATAGCTTTGTTCTGTTTCAGTGAAAGTAGCAACATTGATACTATCCTACATTTGAAATGAAAACATTCTAAAAAATTAAAACACATTAGAGCACACTGAAAATCAGTTTTCCTCCAAGAATATGATTTTATTCCCAGTAGTTAAAATATAATTATCAAATAAAGCTGGGATTGTTGTTGCATTTGGGAATGATATTTACTTTACTTTTATTATCTCTGCAATTTTCAAAATGTTAATGTATGCCTACATTTGCAGATCAAGTTTATTATCTTTAAGTTAATTATGTTTCCAGTTCAGATATTTTACTTTTGTTAGATTTTACTGTGATAGTTAATTATTCAATCAGTAGATGTGACCTTGTTCCTTAGCACATAGGGGGATATATATTTATTCACAGAAACAGACTTTTACATCCTAAATTAGATAATAAAAGTCTCGTTGCATTCTGGCGCTATACACTACTACATTTAATCTTAGAAATGTGGCATTATCTCAGTAATATCATGCAAATGCCGAAGAAAAGAGATGGTTTTATAAAGCATCAGAAAGAAGGAAAAAACAGCAGGATAATGTTAAAGGATTTCAGACCCTATATTCTTCTATAACTGTTTGATAAATTAGTTTAATACCAATGTAGTAGCTGGCAGTACAAAATAATGCTAATTTTACTATCTTCAACTTTAACTTTCTTTTTTAACTATTTCAATTCAAACATCCACAAAAGCTTGTGGTGTGTTAATTTGCATGTTATGTAATTTCTTTTAGAAATAATTAGTGAGGAAATTCTGAGTTTGGATTTTTTTTATTATGTATATTACATTACATTTTCATTACATTTGAGTGATGGAACTATGAGAATATAAATTTAGACTTTATACAATGACAGCTACACTAGATGCAATTTTAAAATAAATTAATAGTATTACAAATGAAAAAGTTTCTATGAATCATTATTGTTTAAATGCATTACTGAGCTATAATTAGTATATAGATTGGACACAGCTATATATTACTAAAATTTTATGTCATGGCATAATTGCTACAGAAAAGTAACTTTAATTATAACATTAAGAACTCAGATACATAATGGCCTAATTATAAATCAATCAATAAATAAATAAAATGAACATCACTCAGTCTTTACAAACCACATACCAACCCTTCTCTCATTTTGGTCTGTCCAGTCTTTCCATAAGAAGAGTCATATAAGCTGATTCCTCTGAATATCTTCTCCTCCCAAATCTCTAACCTCTCTAATACAGTTGTCAGGGATCAGAACCATTCCACTCACTGCATTAAACATGTAAAGGGGATGATGAGGGGACTGGTTAAGTATAGAAGCAAAGGATTATAAACGGATGTGAACACTTGCAATAATTTGCAAAAAAATACTCCAACATCCTTTGAAATGTTTTCATTTTTGTTCAGCCTCTGGTCACTCCTGCAAATCTATGTTTGTTGGATACGTAATGTAGCAATGGAAAACTATTCCACGGCAGGTAAGAGAGAGTTAAGGCAATGAAGAGATGGCAGAGACACAAAGGCTTTTGGAAGCAACCCATTAGAGTCCTACATAACCAAATTACTTAGTTCCCTGTCTATTTACAAGTTTTGCTGCCTAACTTTCATGTTTAACTCATTTCCAAGATTTATTCTGGAATAAACCATCCAGTTGGCTTTGAGACAAAACCCAGGGAAAGTACTAAAGAGTGCTTGCCACAGACACCCCTCATTTTCAGCAATGAGGAAGAGGATGTACCGGTTTTCTCTCTCTTTGTGATGAATCTATATGATTCTTTATACAGCCCCAGGAAGACTTGCCCAAGAAGCACATATTTTTGGTATCTTCTGCAAAATATTTCTCTGGGAGTTGAGAGATAGTCCGTCTCCCTTTTGTCAGCTACTATGAAGTTTAAAAACACTTAATGGTATACCATAATGAACCAACGTGACTCCATGTGTGACTCTTGGTTTGATTCCTGCACAAACTCATATAGGAGAGTTGTGGATGCTCCAGTCCCTTGAAGAGCTCAAGGCCAGGTTGGATGGAGCTTTGAGCAACCTAGTCTAGTGGAAGGTGTCCCTGCCTATGGCAGGGAAGTTAGAACAAAATGATCTTCAAGGACCCGTCCAACTCAAACTATTCTATGATTCTATATCTGACCTACACCTGACTGCATTTTACATTAGAATGCAATGGAACTAATGAAAGATGTTTTAGAAGTGAGGTGGAGGTGCTGCAACTAATAGCTGATGACAGACACACCTCTGTAAGATGATTGGGACAAACCCACTCTCATCACTGTGGGAGGGTAACACTTAACTATCCATCAAGAGAACCCTCTGGAATAAACAGAGGTGCTTGTATGTGTAATAATCTAGTGTGCACTATTTATCAGGTTCTTTCATCTCAACCATTTTTGCTTAAGATCAGTTGCTGTAGTCCTTCACACAGAAAAGGAAATAAGTACTTGGTACAAGTAACACAAGTGGTGGTGCAAAATTCATACTTTTTAATCCTGGAAGACTCCACTTGCTTTCTCAAGCACTGCTGAATTTACGTATCAAAAAGTCTTTTTGAAAGATAAGAAATATTCCAGGAAAAAAAAAAGTATGTGAGATTGTGAAAATAATGTCAGTTATTATGATGTTAACTGTCCGTTAAAAACACATTTCATCAGAACTAGAGAGAGATTGTCAGCTCATTCCCATGAATGAACCTATTTTGTATTCATTTTTAAATGATTATTCAAACAGACTATGTTATTATATAACACAGATTTAGCATCCATTTGTCTATTAAATTTTACTGAACATAAAATGTGAGGTTTTCATATTGGATAATTTTAATTATGAGCAGTGTGATATCTATACCTGAGATCAGAGGGTCTATTTTAGACATATGTTTCACCATCAAATGAGTTGTACCTAGTAATTGTCTGTTTCTTGCCATAGATTATAAAGAAAGTTTGAATTACCTATTAATGAGTAAATACACTTATTTTAGGGTGAAGAAATCTTACGCAGCTTGTCTGAACCTTCTAATAAATTATGTTTTGTATGCTCATGAGTCTGCTTCCAAACAGGACTCTGTTGTTGCAGATAGGACTGAGACTCTGAGTTATCCAATTTATAGGAAAGAGAAGAAAAGAAATGAATGTGAGAAAAAAAAAAAAAGAAAGAAGAAAAAAGAAAAGAAATAAAAAAATGCTGCAAAATGAATTTTCTTATGGCTCCCTTGCAGTTTTAAAATGGCACATTAAAAAAATAAAGAATATTGATGGTCCCAACTAGGATATCATCTCATGCTTGGAAACATCAAAGTATTTTTTTAAGTCATTAGAAAAATATAAACCAAAGTTCATTTGCAGCTTCATCATGAATACTTATTACAAAATAATCACTAGATGTAATAATATTTTTACATTATCTTATCATAAAATGACTTACAAACATATTAAGATCCTTTAATGGATGGTAATATGAAAAACTGATGAAGCAGTATGCACATTTTCTTAAAACAGTATATGTGCCTGCTATACTTAATGTATGACTTTAAGTTATTAAGTGTACTATAGAGTGCCATATAACTTGATAAATATAAAGAATTATGTACACAGAACTGCACATACAGTATAAATAATTTCCCTGAGGAGACCGGTGACATAATAATAAACCTCAACAACTCAGCTCAAATGATTTGTTAATGTCACAAGTAGCCCCAAATGGAATTACAGTTTCTTACGTACACTACAAGTGTATGTAATTTTTATAAAATAAAGTAAAAGAAATCATTCTTTCTGATCAACGCTACTAGTTTAAAAATAAATGTAAGCAATATTTTCTCCTTGCTGTTCCCTCAAACTGCTTTCCTTCCTTGCCTTCCTCTCTAGTCCACTTTTGTCACTTTCTTATTCCACTGTTTCTTCTGCGTCTTTTCCCCTGATTCTCTATCCATATTTCTCAGTCTTCTCCAGCAAATAATATTTTCAATCAAATTCACTTCTTGCTATGAATTTCCCTAGAGAAGGCCATGAATCGATAGCAGATTAATGTTATTCAGAACCTTCAGCAAGTTACTAATAAAACTATTGAATACTCACGAAAGAGAGACATTTCTTTGCAGAAGAAAACACATTCAAGAGTATTTTCTAGGGACCTACATGGGATAATCCCCACCCAAGAAAAAAGAATGGAGTAATTCTCTGTTGTGTTACTTCCCTTTCCATCAATGATTTCTTATATAAGGCCTTAAAAATGAGAACAGTTTTCCCTTCTTCTCTCTACTTCCCAGAACCTACAGTTTAATGTGTTTCCTTCCCTAACAGAAAAACAGCCACTACTTTAGAGTTTTAAGGGAATAAACTCAGATTTCACTCTAAACAGGTTATTTCCCCTCTCACAATCCATAATACCAAGCAACACCACACCTGAAATAAGTATTCAGCTCAATATTTGATTATTTGCTCTAAGTTAGGGAGCAAATATACTGAGGTGTATTTGAAATGAAATGCTATTTCCTACTGAAATATTTTTACTGCCTACAATATTTTATTATTTAAACTTCAAACATCTGTTCAAATAAGAATGCAATGTAGAACAACACCTGTGGCATACATACACTATAGTAATCTTCTAAAAGAGTAAAATTGAAACATGAAAAATTTCTTATGCACAAAACCTAAACTTTTACTGTACTAATCATATAATAAACCTATATGATTGATACTTACAGTCATTTTTCCTGAAAACTTACAAAACTCAGTAAATCTCAAGTAAAATGTTCTACTTTTTCAAAGGCAAAACCCAAAATTTCTGTTTCAGAGAAATACATCCAAAGTACCATTTGCAGTTCTTCAGGTTTCAACCAGAGTGTAGTAGAGCTAGCGATGGTAGAAAAGAACACCTGAAAAGATGAATTTGAAGGAGTTTTTTACTTAAGAAATGATACTAAAATGTCATTAGTTTATAAGGAAGATGACTGAGAGGAGGCAGGACTGAAATTTACAGAATCATGAGGACAGAGGGTAAGATGAGTATAAAGCTATTATTGACCAAATCTTGCTGTGTTAGACCTCTGAGGACATTTGATGAAAGGAGGAAAAATAAATTTAAAGAACATAGAAGAAATTTCTTCTCTTATACAGCAGCTAATATTGAACTTCAGGAATTTTTGGTGCTGGACAACAACATCAAGTTCAGAAACGCATTAAACAAACTTATGGACAGCAAGTTCCTAAACTATGCCATACTATGCATACTACAATGGTTGTGAACGCTCAAGGGAAGAACAAGAGGAAGAACAGCAGAAAGTGGTCAAGTTCATGTGCTCTACCTAAGAACCATCACCTGCTTCAACCATAAGAGACAGAAAGTGGTGTGGATGGTTTCTTTGTCTGATTGAGGCATGAATAAGCAGGACATGTTTTCTGTTTCTGTGTAGTGTCTTGAAGTATTTTTTCTCATTTTCTCACTTTGTCATTTGTCATTTTATCAAGATGTATGCAAACTTCAAAAGCAAAATGTGGTACAAATTTATACCATTCAGCCTTAAGAAAATCTAGGAAGAAAAAAAAAATCATGGCCGCTATGGAAGAAATTTTTTTTTTCCTTTCAGTTTAGGCAAGGAAGATTGACCAAAACAATAACAAATAGTGGCAGGTAAAGTCCGGGTTAGCTGAAGTAGTCCTGTACTGGAGGTTGTCTGTTGCAGACAGAGTACCAAAAAATTATGTAATGAACAGCTTTAACTGAGCTCAGAATGAGAATTTTTATTAGGTTCAAACACAAAAAAACCTGTCTTGGAATGCTACATCTTCTTAGTTGTTAGTAAGATTGTTCATCTTGAACAAAAATGATGTGCAATAATTACTTAGTTATTCTAGATAATCAAAATCCAAATTGTTCTGGAAATTATACATACTTTTCTAGTCATGGAAGTTATAGAGAATTTACAATTTATATAACTTCTATGGTGTACTAAAATACAGATTCAAAAATATAATAAATTGCAATAAATTGTGCTTGTAAATCTCCAAATACACACACACAAAATCTTGTACCACATTTTAAAAAGGCGGCATTTATTTGCAAAATATAATATCCAATAAGGAGCATTTTTATTTCTTTAATATTAGGTATTAAACTACTATATTTTGTCAGAAAACTATATAGACAACATGGTTGCCTTTAATGATTTGTAGGTGCAAACAAATGAGACACCAAGAGACAAAAAGCAACAAAGATTTTTTGAAAGATGAAACATTTTAAAACTTCTCCTTTTAAAGACCGAAATTTTGAAAAAGCAACAATAAAAGCATATTCTCATATTTGTGTTTTCTTGCTAGATTTCTTCAAACTGCAGGTGGGTGGAAAGCATGAGCATTCTCTTTCCTTCTTTTTTTTTTTTTTTTTGTCTAAAAAATCCACCAGAGAACATCCTCTTCAAAATTCAATTCATCTTCTTGAGTGTTAGTGTTTGCTTTGGGAACTTTACATTGTTGGATTGTATGGTATATGTTTGTAACTATATATCTCCCCAATGAATTCACATCTGAAGAGTCTGTGCATGAACTATTCTACCTAAAGGCACACATAACATTCACCTCATCTGGTCTTTTAAGTGAATGTCAGAGTAGAGGGATGCACAGACTTAAGAACACTTTTCTTTTGGTAACTTCTTAGCTATTTTGACAGAGCTAAATGAGACCATCTTGAAGAAAAAAATTTAAGATCTTCAGAATATAAAAGTTGGGGATTTTTAAGTCATCACTTGAATAATATCCTGACCAAGGAGAAAAAAGGTCATATGTAAAGAAATTATTTAAATCAAGCTACAGTTGTATTAATTTAATTCATCCGGGATATATTTAAAATTATTTCGTGAAATACAGGTCATTATTTCATCAAAAATCATTCTACCCAGGAAAGTGTTGACATCTCAGCTTCTGGTTTCTGGCCTAAGACTCATATCTTTTCATTGTACCATTAAACCAGCAAATAAGAAGGGAAGAGATTGTTTTTCTCCCCTTATCCCCCAGTTTTTGATATATAGGCTTAATAATCTCTAGAATCAGTGTCCTACCACATTCCACTTTTCAGTGGAACTTCAAATTATGAGATTTTCATTGTATCTGAGTAATTTTGTGTAACTTGCAGAGCAACTCACAGGGCTGCTAAAATGATAAATTTAGGCAGTCCAATCCACTGATGCACAATTTTTTTTCTATTATAAGTATGTTTATATATAAATTTGTATGCACAAATGTCTAGAAACAAATACGCACAACTATGTAAAAATAAGCAGTAATATGTAGTCCTCACTGAAAAACTACTACCATTCTATTGACCAGATAACCTTGCAATATCAGGGGCTCATATACTCCAAATCTGAGAATGAAAATCTTTTAAATTCAAGCTATTTTCCATTTGTTCTCAGTTCCCTTGTATAGTCACCCTATAAGGTTTCCTGTTCTTTATACAAGCCTGGTAATGTCTGCTACCTCTCTTGAATGACTCAGTGTGAAATAAGGCAGTATGTTGGTGCAGTGTTTTTTGTTGGTTTGTTGGTAGATATGGGTTTTTTTTAATTGAAAAAGGACATGTTCGTTTGGATGAAATAAGACATGATGTGGTATTGAAAATAGCATGGAAGTTAATACTAATATTGTCATAAAATTAGGTAAAATCAAAGAAAGAGTAGAAATTTGTTTAATTTTTAACTTTTGGTATTGTATTCTTCTGAAAATTTTGTTATATAATTTGATTATACTTAGTTGCTTGGAAAATCAGTCAGATTTCCTATAAATGCTGTTTCATTATTATTTCATTATATTATTTCTATGGCATTATTCTTTTTGCAGGAATATGTAGCATGCATTCAATTCACAATTTTTAAAAACTGGTAAGTAATTTTTTTGATTCATACATATGTGCTTAGGCATTAGAGCCAACAGAAGATTAATCCATACAATATATTAAGTTGTGTCAACTTAGAAACTCCTTACCTACTCAGCATGGGTAAGGAAGATGAAAGAAATCACTACACCTAAAGCACTTTGAGAAGTGAATCAATCTTCTCAAATCCCCAAGTAGACTAGCACAGTCACTATTTCCAACCAGAAAATTGATCTTATGCAAAGATGAAATGAGTGCCTGATTGACAGGAAAGGGTTTATACAGCTTTTCAAATGTCCTCAAGAAACAAAGGCTAATGTGCAGATTTTTTTCAAGGCTGCCTTTCCCAAATGCTAGCAGGGGAAGGGAAATCCATAAAAGCACCAATGTCTTTGCTGCAATTCTAAACAGTAATGACTTCATCCATTGTAGATGCCTTAATGCCAGATAACATTTCATTATGGAGGAGCACTAGCTATTATGTAGTATGTAATCTAATCTGAAAAAACACCTTTAAGTGCCTGTCTATGGCTGACTTCTCTAAAACTTGTCACAGAATTAGAATAATAGAATAGAATTATAGAATCGTCTAGGTTGGAAGGGACTTCCAAGATCATCTAGTCCAACCACCAACCATCACTAAACCACCCTAAGCATCACATCTACCCATCTTTTAAATACCTCCAGGGATGGTGACTGAACCACTTCTCTGGGCAGCCAGCTCCAATGCTTGACAACCTTCAGTGAAGAAATTTTTCCTAATATCCAGTCTTACCTGGCATAGGTTGAGGCCATTTCTTGTGCTATTACTTGTTACTTGGGAGAAAAGGTCTATCCCACCACTCTACAACCTCTTTTCAGGTAGTTGTAGAGAGTGATAAGATCTCCCCTCAGCCCCCTTTCCTCTAGCCTAATCGACCCCAGCTCCCTCAACTGCTCCTCATAAGACTTGTTCTCTGGACCCTTCACCAGCTTCATTGTCCTTCTCTGGACTTGCCGCAGAACCTCAATGTCTTTCTTATAGTGAGGGGCCTAAAACTGAATACAGTATTCAAGATGGGTGCTCACCAGTGCTGAGTACAGGGGGACAATCACTTCCCTACTCCTGCTGACCACGCTATTCCTGATAACAAGCCAGGATGCTATTGGCCTTCTTCGCCACCTGGGCATACTGCTGGTTTATGTTCAGCCAGCTGTTGACCAGCACCCCCAAGACCTGTTCTGCCAGGAAGCTTTCCAGCCACTCTTCCCCAAGCCTGTATCACTGCATGGGATTGCTGTGACCCCTGGCACTTGGCCTTGTTGAATCTCATACCACTGGCTTCAGTTCGTAATGAGTAATAGTGAGAGAAGCAAATGTAAGCATCACAAATTTTGTGGGTTAATACAATACAGTTTTTTAACCATTTGCCTACTTTTCAAATTCTGGATATGAAAAATGAACATGTAATTATAAGTTGTGGTTAGCAATAATTGTAATTTGAACATTCAGAGAAAATACCGGAACTTTATAAATAAATATTTATTTTTAATGAGAATGTCCAGCTTCAATGTGTTTATTTAATGTTCATGGGTCAAGAATAGAATGTCTGAGTTCTTTTTGTGACTGTCTTTTCTCAGTGTTTAGGTTCAGACACCACAATCAAAAATAATTATTTTAGTGTCTGGGCTGTGAAGCATTTTCGGTAAATGAGTGTCCCTGTCTGTCTCTGATGTTCTGTGCAAAGTATATATCTCATTTTGCAATACCTAAGCAAACCCCAATCTATGTAGTACAAAACAATTTAGTACCCTATTTGCCATTACAAACAATGTATGCAAGAAAACTGGCATAATTTCTATCACCAATTAAGAGGTTAAAACTGCATCTTACTTCAGTAGTGACAGATGCTTTGTGCATACTGAGCTGTAGTAATCCCATAGTATTTGAATAATTGGTATATTGAACTATTTGTTACATTACAGCAGAGAAAATAATGGGGCCCATAACAAGGAATACTATCAAGATTTTCCTCTTGCTAACTTAAAATTTTAAAACTTAAAAATCCCATTAATGTAGATGCTGTTGTGTTAGATTAGTATTGCATTATTAAGAGCCACAGAAACTAAACATGTTCTTCAAGTTGTTTAATGAATCAGGAGAGAACTTAAGCATGTGTTGTCCTAGACTGGAGCCACTTTTCTCTATAATAGACTGGAAGATGACAAGCTGTTCCAGGGGAAATGGCTGAAATGCATTTAAAATTTTTTGATGGAAGCTTAAATGAATTTCTCTATCTGGACAAATTCAACATGGTTATTAGTTATGATTCTTTTTCTTACAGTACTTGTAGCTGCGAGATCCAAGGATATTGACCAGACCTTGTCTGTAGGTAAAAGTGGTATCTTATACAAAGCCTAATAGTATGGCCAGAAAGAAGTAGAATCATAGAATCATTTAGGTTGGAAGAGACCCTTGGGATCATCAAGTCCAAACATCTACCCTACTCTACAAGGTTCTCCCCTACACC
>JAOXJK010000001.1:173045181-173068327 GCA_025774025.1 Xenus cinereus | reverse complement strand
AAAAGTAGGTTGGAAAAAAGGAAGTGAATGGAAGGGAAAACACTGAGTGAATGAAATGAAGGCTTGTTGCCTCAAATTTATACAAACATACCACAACAACAAAAAAAAAAATCATTAGCTGGATCTATAATTTGCCTACAGAATTAATTCTGTGTAAGCTTTAAGGTACACTTTTGACAAAGTTGCAAAATGAAATAATTTGCAAGAGTTTAAGTTTGCCTGTCAAAAGTCATTCTACTTCAATCTTTGTTGTCTTTTTCTTACTGGGGAATTTTGAAAGAGTGGTACAAGCTAAACAAGTGAAAATGACAGGTATGTAATATGATTTAATATTTACTGGATGATGCTCTTGCATTTGGACATATAAAATGAGATTGCATTTGGTAAGGTTTGTGGATGCAGGAGAAAGCTATTTAAAAATTTTTTTTCTCTGAAATCTAATTTTCAGACTATTTCTATTTTTTTATTTTTTAAAAAAGACTCGTTTTTGTGCTTATGCCATGCCATCCTAGAAGTGAATTTATGAAAAAATATAAACGTTGCTAACACAAGAAACAAAAAAGGTCTCATCTCGAAAGCCCTCATCTTTAAATCTTACAAGCTCCTTACTAATAAATATATTCTTATTACTTATATTTTTATATTATGTAAAAGCAAATAAAAGAGTTGTGACTCCCCTAAATATGGTCGAGGAGACTACTAAAAGCCATTATAAAAAAGAGTGATTGTGTTTCGGAAACCTGTAGGGATGGCACAAGCACTTCTTCCTTCAGTCTCCTACTTCCTCCGCTGAAACAATCTTGCAGGGAGAGTAAGACTTAGAGGAAATTACTTTACAGTGATTTTGACCCTGCAAAGAAAAATTTCCAAGCGAGGATAGTCCAGGGATATATCTTGTTAGAATCACTGTGTTTAGTTGCTCTTCATGGAAATTTCCAAACATCTCCAGCAAAGCGTGACCTCTAGCCATCCCAGCAGGACTTCATTTCAGCAATGAAAAAATATCCTGCAGGACTGTTTTTTGCTTTTTTTTCCATCACCTAGATATTTCTTAAAGCAATAGAGTGAACCACTTGGATAAAAAAAGTGTGCACAGTGAGGAGGATGTACTCTCTTCATTTTATTTTACTATTCTGTTGATGTACCCTTCAGTACAGATATTGGTTTCATAATTCACCTTTCACATATATTTCATGTAGTTTTCACCTCAGCTTGGAGGATTTTCATTCAAGTGTTGACCTGACCTGACCCTTTTGAACTTGTATGATCTGACTATCACAGCATAAGACAAAAAAAATTTTGAAACTGTAAAAAAGAACTCAGTTTCATTTATGCACTATAGATTTTTGCTTAACTTCTATTTCCTTTTCTCTTCCATGCTTGAATGCCACATGACAAAAATGCAGTCATAAGTCAAAACTAGACCATAAACTCCTAGAACATTAGAAGATTATGTATTATGAAAACTTTATGCTATTTATTTCAGTACAGAAAGACTAAAGAAAGTGGGACTGTAGAATAATTCATACATATTGTATGCTCCATCTGTTAGTTATTTGGTATTGTTTAATTGATGAATCTAAGGAGTTAACTCAAGCAGAAGCTGACAGCATATAGGGAAGATGGGAGACAATGAGTTGACAGCAGCTGTTCCAGCAAGTACCTGAGACAATGCAGAAAACTAAATGCTTTGAAGTCTATCCCTGCCCTCCTGCTGAGCTGTCAAACTGGTTTGATCGAGCTCCAGTCACAGGTGCAAACAGAAAGATTTTCATTAACTTTATAAAGGGACACATTTCCTAAAGCTGGACTCAAAGGTTAGCTGAAACCAAACTTCTGCACCTGAGATCTTCAGATAAGTTTGGTCTGTGTAGGTGTTCAGGTAAGACAAATATGCAATATATCTTTTCTTGTATTGGAATGTCTATTTTAGCTGTTATTCCCATTTTAAATTCAAACGATATTCTATTTAGCAAAGGTTGTTTCAGATCACTGTATTAACCAATTCGTTACAGCTCTGAGAAAGCTTGCAGGCCTTAAATCTATGTAGACCTACTCATTAATCACATAAAGCTCAGTAAAAGGATTAGGTCAAAGATAACATGCAGTTCCACTGTCCTGCATGCCTTGACTTAGGTAGAGGTCAAAAGTACAACTAGATTCGGTATCATGACAAGGATGACCTACATGTGAATACATAATGAGAGGGAACTATGCCAGTAAATAGAAGAGTGCTGTTCCAGCTAGTGTGTGAAGTGAGAACAGACATACTCACAGATCAATTACAGATTCAATGAAAGAAAATTTCAAGCACTAGGCGAGGCCTAGTATTAAAACTTTGCATCACATAAAAACATGGTTAATATGTGATACACAGCCTTATTCTTGAAAATAAAATCTTTAGTACTTAGTAAAAGTTCTTAAAATATACCTGTAGTTCTGAGATGGTTGCTTGCTTAGCAGTTTTTACTGTTTAGAAGTATAACACTGGGCTTGCGAACACATCATTTGGTGTATTTTTCTTCTCTCATTCAACCTTGAGAGAGCTACAAGGGCAGAATCTATTTGGTGACAGTGGGATTCATTTAATCAAAACCAGACATCTAAAGTAGAAATGCTTATGTCTGAAATAATCATTCCAGACTCCCTTCATAGTTAATAGTGGGAAAAAAGCACTTATAGGGTATGATTTATACTTGTAGGGTATGATTTATTTTATTCTAACATAGTCATGTAAAGTAGGACAGAAGAATTCCATGTTATTGCCCAAGACAGCTTCCAGTTACTGCAGAGTTTAATGACACTTAGAAAGAAATTAACATGTTGAAGTCAGAAGGGCTGCAGAGTGTTAAAATCTGTGTAAAAGTCTTAAGGAGCAGTTTAAGGTCCTGAGAGGCTCTGCCTGTGAGTGGAAGTTATAAAGCCATCACGTGACAGCGTGGAGCTCCGTGAGACCTGGGGTGTCTGTCTCAGGCCAATGGACATGGTTGCTGTTTTCCCGTTTGAAGGTTTGTCCACTTGGGAGGCTGAACACGTATTGCAGAAAGGCACACACACACTCACACAGAGGACACTAACACAGCTGGCCACACTTGTGCCATAGAGTGCTGCCTTTAACAAGACCCACATAAACACTACCAAAGCTCATGTAAAACAAAGTAGGGACGGCACAGTCCTGATCCTCATCTCTGCCTGATCCAGAATGAGTTTCACCAGCGAAAGCACACATCTGTGCCCTCTAGATTCACACGCACACCCATATGTGGATCCCTCGAATATCAGTGTGGACTCGCAGCTTGTCTAATAGTCCTGGCCAGATCCTGGGCACTCATAGCAAGTATACAGGTGTCCATCTACTCACTGGGTAGTCCAGCATGATCTTCACTGGCAAACAGATGCACACACTCGCACGCTTGAGTCACAAGCATCCCAATACTCGCAGATCTTTCAAATATCATTATGGGCTCTTAGTGTACTTAATATCCATGCCTGGACCATGGGCACCCTTACCTACACAGACTTTGAGTCTTAAGCAGAAACAGGCTTTCCTTCTATTTGTCTATTAGTTCAACTTGACATTGCTACTGAATGACACACGTACATCGGGTTGAATTCACTAGGGGAAAATATACACTCTGGTCCCTCCAGTTGCTGGCGCATAAACTTTGCAGCACTCATAGATGGGATAAATTACGCAGAAAGATATTTAAGAGAGGATTTAATGAGACAATAAGATAGATCACAGTGATCAGGTGCAAGGCTTAACCATACAATCACACTGACCGGTGCTTGTTTGCATGCTGGTTATATCCTTTCTCTTCCCTCTTTTCCCACACTTTCTCCTCCCTGATCTGCCCTGATTCCTCCTTTCCCCACCTCCAGCCCTCCCCTTAAACAGCCCAGTAACAGGTTTTTCACAGTTCCACAAGCACCTTCTGGTAGCCCATGATAAGTGTCACAAAGTCCCACGGGGGACCTCTCAAGTATCCAGTAATGTTCACGCTAGTCTTCTTTCCCCTTTCTTATCAGTTACAAAGTTCAGGTCAACTCCATTCAAAGCTAAACCTGAGTGTTTTCTTAATGGCTCATCAATCAGCCCGTGAAGATTTCTGGTCTTTGTTATTGTCTTTGTTATCACCTGCTCCTCAGGTTTGTGTAGCTGTGTGTTTAATTTATCAATTTCTTTGTTATTTGTTACTTCTTTTATACCAAATAATCCTTAACCAGATAACTTAATGAACCAGATGCTTTCACATTCCACATTCCCTTACACTGCCCAGACTGATTTTCTAGTGCCAGTTGATTCTCACTCTGTTCTCTTATCTTTACTGGATGTTTATAGGAGCATGCTCTGACTCCCATTTGAGGCATAAATCCATGTTTTGGGTGCTTTTTTTGTTTTGTTTTATTTTGTTTTGGTTTTTTTTTTTTTCTCAAATGGAAACCAGAGATAGACAAGAAATAAGCTCTGCATTCAAATTCTTATGCATGCTCATCTCTTTCAGACCACATAATCTGATTTTGGTTTATTCTTAGATGTCCTGACCACATGTAGTTTAGAATTGACTGGAAGATTCACACAATCAGTAGGCAACAAATGGGTCAGAAAAGCAGCCTATTGCTGACAGGGAGCCCAAAGGAGATCACTGTAAAAGAGGTGTCACCAACAAGAAAACAAGCTGCAATTGTGAATGAAAGGAATTAAGTGTTTTTAAAAGAAAATGATATTTTGCTATTACTGCTGAAGTTACTGTACCCACTTGTTGGATGTTGAACTCATCATTTTTCGGTAATCCTGGACAAATAATCTCTCAGAAATTCTTTCTTTTTCCTTGGACTCTTAATTATTTCTGTTGAGCATTGTATTTAAATTGTTCCACATGGTTATGTTTAAGTTCATGACCAAGCAAGGATTTGTTATAAGGTAACTGGAAGGAATTTGGATGCTGTAATTTCAAAAGTACATTTCTTACGTTATCGCATTTGCAGTAGCCTGTCTGGATATTAACGCTTAGTTCTGGGTTTTTTTTTTTTTTTTTTTCTGGTTGCTCTTCATTAGCTTACTAGTAATGCTGTTTCTCAGACAAAGTCTGATTCATTACTAAAGCCCTACTTAATGACTACTTTTGGACTAAAGTAATATAAATCTTAGACTGAATGACAGTCATACAGTCATAGAGAAATGCAGGCTGTAAGGAAGCTGTTGATGCCACAAAAAGGATGGGAGAAATGAAGGGAGACAGCTTATGAGGGAAAGCCCAGGGAAATTTCTGGAAAGTTTGTCCTGTTATTCTGACTGTTGCTGGGAAACTAAATTAGAGCAATGACAGAAAACTCTTCCCATCCTAACAGTAATATTAATCCAAACCTCTTCTTTGATGATAGTAGCAGAAGCAACCAATCTAGGTTTCCAGGAATCTGTTATATGGTGGGATTTTTTGCAGGAAACAACAGACTCTGCTGTTGTCTCAAGAAACTCCTACTTAATATTAACACATAACATTAGTTCTTGTCCTTTCCTTCCACCTACATTTCTACAATCTTGAACTACACAACACATTCCTGCACCCACACACTATATGCTCAAATCAGAATTACAGTACTTGCAGAAAGAAGTTTGTCTCCTTGTCATACTAGTATATCACTTATCTCAGTAATTGTATTTGCAATCTAAAAATTCACATTACAGGTTCCTGTTCAGTTTAAAAATATTTTGGAAATATGGGATTGGAGGAGAAAGCCTTGATTGTTGTGTAACTAGAAGTGAACTCTTTAATAATTAGCTAATTTACTAAGATTCAGGTTAATATCAGTTAAGACTAATGACAACAAGAAAAATATTGGAAGGTTTTTCAGGACCCTTGCTAATATAGGTCAGAAACCAGTCAAATTACAGGCCAAAACTTCTTCATATCTAATTTATGCTCACTCCTTCTGGATGAATATTATCTTTAAATAAGTCATTATCCTTCACTTCCTTTTCCCCATTACATTAATATATGGATAAAATTAATATTCCGTCTTTTTTGTTGTTGTTTTGTTTTGTTAGGTCAGTACAGATCTTTTTAATATGTTCTTCTTTTCATTTCTTAAAATATCCCTTCCCTCCATTATTCTCAAAGCCCTTCTCTATACCTGTTACTCCTTAGCCTCTTGTATTTATATGATGTTTACTTTTCATATGCAAATTTCAAATTAGTTCCTTACACAATGACATTAATACTTCCTTATCTGTATTAGGAATACATTGCTATAGAATCTATAGCAATGTATAGCCAGGCTTTCCCAGCTACCTGACACTTTGCCTGCGAGTAGCTTGGGGACAGAAAGGAAAGAAAACAATGCATTTCAAATGACAAACTGGCTTTCTTTATGTAAAAAATCATAAATGACACATCACACTGAAGACTCAAAGGGCTGCTTCGTATACTAAATGAGTTTTGCTCACATAATATTGTACATTCAGCCTTTGAATGAGGGCACATTTAAACAGAAGAATTCAATCCAACCTTGCTGTTTCATATTCAAAATGCTTTTTAGTACTAAAAAATGTTGGGGAAAATATCACTGCCCAATAAACTTAGTGTCATCCCCCTTCACAAAACATAGGTTGGAAATATAGTATATAAAATATTTTACATAGCTTTGTCTGCAAGTCAGATACTTTAGTTGTTTTCATTACTTGAGTTTAACAATTCTGTTACAGAACTGGAACAAATTAAATAAGAATGGTCAGGATACTAGTGTGTTTATTTTTTCTTTTTCACATCTGCAATATGTACCAGTAGATAGAGAAGACATTCAATGCTTGGTTTTTAGATTTCAATGACATGGATTTTTGTCTGTGTGAGATTCAAATATACTCATTTTAGAACAAAAAGGAATGAATGAAAAGAAAGACATCTTGGACCACAAGATCTGGATAGTTATGAAAGGATCAATAAAGGGATATGAAATAAAATTTAAAAGGTTGCTATTTAATGCATGAAAAATAGATTCAAGTGACTATAAGTGGGAAAACTTCAATAATTTAATGAAGACGTTTTAAAATCTAATGCAATGCATATTTCATACATTAGGAAGTGAAAGCATGGTGAAGTAAAAATGTTAAGTGTGAAATCAGACATTTCGTTGCTAAAAGGTACAAAAATAACATGGGTGATACTAGTAAAACATACTCTGTATTTGTATGTCATAATGATATTCTGAAGGTTTTGATACAGTATTATTCCAGAATAGTATTGTACTTCAGGATTTAGTAACATACAAGGAAGTTGGCATACAAACAGATAAACTGAGATTACTATATTAGCGGCATCATACTCTCTACATTGAGAGATTCCTTCATCACCCTTTTGTAAATCTAAACAGGAGGTAATCCACCAAGAAAAGCTCTGAATTTTAAAGGTTGTTCACTAGTTTACAGAGTAATTTCTAAGAAGCAGGAAGAGAACCACTTAGCAAACTGGGAAGTTTTTTACTTTTGTTTCAAAAAGTTACATACTTAATACTGACAATAAAAATAAGACAGAACACAACATGTAAGCTTTAAAACTAAGTCATAAAAAAAATGAAAAGCTTAACAAGAAAATGTAAATGTACTCATTTTTATAGAAATAGTGTATTTTGGTTTAGTCTCATTTCACTCTAAAGTTTAAAATAAATATTCAGAAAAATCTTTATTATTCTTCATCTTTAAAAGGAATTGGATAAATAGTAACTTGGAAATCATCTTGATTGTCCAATCAAGACAAGTCTTCTTGCACTGAACAAATACAGAAAAAATAAAGGAAGCACTTCTTGGTGGGAGGCCCATGCATGTTAATATGAACAAGGTTGAATGGGGTCTGATAAAGCAGTTCCAACAAGATTTCCATGGTTATGGATATCTTTTCAAATGACAAAGTACTTTTTCTGGAGAATTTTCACTATTAAATCAAATATAATTCATACCATGTATAGTCCATATAATAAAATATAGTGATTAACTAATTTTGTATGCCGAAATGTCTAATGTATGGTTAGAAACTAATTAGGAATACAGTATTTCTTCCAGTAGAAGCTCTCTATTGTAGTGATTCCGCTTCTTTTTTAATCAGTGTGCTAAATTAAGGCGGCTTTAAAATATTTCATACTGAGGTGCCGCTACATAGTTTATGTTAATGTAAAAATAAAAATGATTTGTAAAGGAAAGGGTTTCAAAAGTTTAATAACCTATATTTAAAAGGATAGTCATTTTTATTACTTGCATCAATTTCAGAGTTAAGGCACATTCTGCAATTATTTATATGGTGCATATCAGTGATACTTCAAATACTGTCACCCAGGTCTCTAAAATGTTAAAAAATATTATTTAGTAAATTCAGTATCAGGAGTTTTATAATCCTACTACTTTAAGCTAAAAGGATAAAAAAAAATCCCTTACTGATAGTTCCTACAAATAGGAAATGACCATGTGGTGAATAATTTCCGTAGGAAGCTAGAAGCTATGCTGACACAAAAAAAAAACCCTTATGTGTCAATCTTTTTAACTGTTTTGATGTAAACTCTAATAATGTCTTAGCTGTCCTTGAAAACTTTGTAAACATCTTAGGTGACTGTCCTTCTTGATATTATTTAGATTGCTACATTGGTCTCTTTTTTATTACTGAAATTACATCTATGTAATTGAAAGCAAAGTGCTTATTTTGCATTTTACCTTTGCCTACTCCTGTAGATCCAAAATATTAAAAAAAAATAAGGAAAAAAGAAAAGTGTCTATGATTAAAAATAAAGTCACAAAGAGGAATATGGCTATTGCGGTTTTATAATAATTGTCAAGGCTCTGAGGACCCCAACAGCCCTGCCTGTCCAGTCTCCACAGGGCTTCCCCCACCCTGCCTATGACCCATATATGCCCCTGGGGCCACCAGCCCCTGCATGAGTGACATGGCAGCATGGCCAGCCTCCAGCTCTTCACAGCCCTACCCTGCCCAGCCACGGGCCCCACCGAGCTGGGTCCACCCATGAGCCCACATCTCAGCCTGGCCTCAGCCTCTCCCCATCCCCATGGAGGTGCCTGATGCCTGGAGCTGGTATTGCCCCAGTGTCTTCTGGCTGCCCTACTCCTGGCTGTGGTGGTGGGATGGCCCCTGGCTGCCAGGCCTTGCCCTGATGGGCCATGGGATTCCCCATTGGGTCCCTGGCCTTCACTGTGCCCTTATATAAATAAACGCCTTACAGTGTTCAATAATAGAAACAAGAGATTCAGGAGTGTGTCAAGGTAGCAAAAATCACCTATCTGTCATACATTTACTTATATCCACATATCTGTGTTTTAGGAGTTCTGACAGGACAGTTTTAAACTGACCATGTTCTTTTTGACATCTAAGGACAGGGTACTTATTTTGGTTAAGAAGTGATACTGGACCTAGAATCCTTCTGGTGCATCAAGTATGTTGTGAAAATTTTTCATAGAATTTGGAATCCAGTTACCAATCGCTAAAGTGTCTACATGACTGCAGATCTATGTATATACTATGTCTTTATGACTTCATGGAACTGCTCATCTTTAGCTTGAAAGCTGTGAAGGCATCTCCTCAGTTTACACTGAAGAGCTGACTAGTTAAAAACTGCAGAAAAGTACTAAATGCTGACTTTGCTGCCTTCATCTCATATAAACTGCCTATGTTGCCTTTTCTGAAAAAGTCTGCATCCATGTCCTTACAAAGTTTTAGAAATTGAAAGAATTGTGCTTTTTCCTCTACCAAAAGGCATTACGCAGCGCATGGTTACCTCATATGAGAACTTTTTTTGACTTAAAACTCCCCATGAATTTTAGCACACTGCCAACTGAGTCTTCAGTCATCATGGGTTAATTTCACAAGCAGAACACAGATATTATAATCCCCAACTAAGTATCAGTAATTCTTCAGTGTGTCTATTTAAATTTAGAAACAGAAAGTAGACGCTAAGTTGAATTGTATATAAAGACCTCTGGCTCAGTGTTTCTACCTTGGAAAAGACTGTTTCTTGCCTAATGGGATTTAACATGATTTGAAGTACAAGTCTTCCCTTAGAAATATGGAAATTAATTTCTTCCCTAGATCCCAAAATTTTTAAATGAAGTCCTGGAATTTTAGTTAGAATTCTTACAAAAAAACCCCCCTATATCACAAACAAACACACCCCCCCCCAAAAAAAAACCACCAAACAACCCGAAAAAACCCCAAACACGGAAAACAGAAAAATATCTAGGCATTTGGGCCTTAAGATACCTTTTTGGAAAGCAGAATGTGACAGTTCAAAACCTTCTAAGAACAACTATGGATGTAGAGGCATACAACAGGCTATAATATTTTTAAAGTGTACATGCTTCTTTGTGTAGATAAAAAAGAAGAATTCTCTGAAATTACTGAAATAAAAATCTTATTTTCTATCTCTTCTAGTTGTCTCGTCGTGGCATGTTCTTCTTTTAAAGGGTTTGTACTTTTCAGAATGGCTTTCAAAGTAAATATATGATAGATATCTTTGTCAAAAAAAGCAGCTTGATTCCATGTTCCATTTACTGTAGGTCAGCATCTATGGTCCCTGGATGCCTGGGACCATAAGGGCTCTCTCAGCAGTCCCAGGGAACAGATTGGCTATATAAACAGCACCAAACCAGCACACACAGAAAAAGAGAAACCCTGCTGCTTCATTATTTTTCCTGCAGCTGTATGGGCTGCCTCGTGCCTCACTTATAGTTTTATAGGGAGTAATCATATTGAGAACACCTGGGGTGACATGTAATTACAGCATGATTGTGTGGAAAAATGTGGGTCTATTCAAATTTCTCAGGGGCTATAGACAGCTGGTTCCTTTTAATTCTTACAACAGCATGTGTTCTGTAACAGCTGGAGATGTGTTTTTCTATTCAGCCTCATTTGATGGATTGATCATGAGGCAGGTGATCAGCAATTTCTAAACTGTAATCCAAACTCTGCTACTAACTTGCTGTTAGCCTTGGGCAAACAACTTAGGGTCAAATGCAGCTGAAGTATTTAAACACCTAAAGAATGACCTATGTAGAATATAGATATTTGTGTCCAGAGCTGCAGTTTTGAAATCCAAGTTAATCCTGTCTAGCTGCAGAAACATCCCAATACAGAAACTATAGGGGAATGCTGTTTTGTTATATTTCTTTCTTAAAATTCTAGACATAATTATTCATAGTTTGTCTGCAATCTTCGATTCTTTCCTCATATTTAAGGATGATCAGCAGACAAAAAAAAATAATAATTGCTGGACTCCCTGAGATATCAATCCCATTGAACTCTTGAATTCTAAAACTCCAACAGAAAAAAAATAATTGCTCGAGCAATGATACCATTGGTTTCTTTTGAAATATGACTACAGGAGAAACCTATTTAAAACTGTTTTTATCCATAATCGGTTCTCTTTTCTGCCTGGGGGAGTAGAGTTGCATATCTTCCTTTCCTTTCCCTTTTGTCTCCCCTCCTAAAAACCAAAGACATGCCCTATCCATCAGATTATAGGCTTACTGAAAATAATTCAAGATTTTCCAATCCACAGAGCAAGAAAAATTGAATATGATTAGAATGTAATAGTTTTTCTTTTTAATGAGAACCCCAGACTCTCTTCTTTGACACAAAAAATTGCATATTTATCTTATTCAATGACTACTTAATATCAAAAGCCTGAATATAGTTATCAAAACCTAATATCTCTTCTTCCCAGTGCATGCTTGAATCACTTTAGCTACTAAATTACATTATCTCAGGTCTAGTAAGTATTGATTTTTTTCTAATTATTATACGGTGAACAGATTTTACAGAAAGGGAAAATATTGTTTTCCTGTTCTTCCTCCATCATGGGAAATGAGGGCTTGAACCTCTGTTAGATAAAGACGACAACGAACTAGATGACTTTTACCATGCATTGTAAAGGGAATCTAGGAGCTGAGCAACACAGCACGTAGCTGCAGATTTATAGCCCTAGCAAAACAACCCAGAGACCTGTTTCACAGGACTCAGGTTGTACATTGCATTGTTTATCTTCAAAAGAGTAAAGTCATTTAGGGAGAAGTCCAAAAATCCTATATAAATCTGCAAAGTGCCATTTAGTTTACATTTATGTGCACAGAGCAAACAAAATAGTTCACAAAATAGAATCATAGAATGGTTTAAGTTGGAAAGAACCTTAAAGATCATTTAGTTCCAACCCCGCTTCTGTCAGCAGGGACACCTCCCACTAGACCAGGTTGCTCAAAGCGCCATTCAGTCTGGCCTTGGACACCTCCAGGGATGGGGTATCCACTTCTCTAACGCCCCCATTGTAAAGAATTTCTTCCCAATATCTAATCTAAATCTACGGTCTTTCAGTTTAAAACCATTACTCCTCATTCTATCACTGCACTCCCTGATAAAAAGTCTTTCCCCATCTTTCCTGTAGGCCCCTTTTAGACACTGGAAGGCTGCTATAAGGTGTCCCCAGAACCCTTTTTCCCCAGGCTGAATAACCCCAACTCTCTCTGCCTGTCTTCATAGGAGGGGTGCTTCGGCCCTCTGATCGTTGTCATGGCTCTCCTCTGGATTTGCTCCTGCAGTTCCATGTCCTTCTTATGTTGGGGGCTCCAGAGCTGGACGCAGTACTACAGGTGGGGTGTCACAAAACAGAAGTAGAGGGGAAGAATCACCTCCCTCAGCCTGCTGGCCCCGCTTCTTTTGATGCAACCCAGGATGTGGTTGTCTTTCTGGGCTGCTATTGCACATTGCTGGCTCATGTTGAGCTTCTCATCCACCAACACCCCCAAGTTCTTCTCCTCAGGGCTGCTCCCAAGTCATTCTCCATCAGCCTGTACTTGTGCCTGGGACTGCCCTGACCTTGCACTTGGCCTGGTTGAACTTCATGAGGTTTGTATGAGCCCACCTCTTGAGCCTGTCCAGGTCCCTCTCAATGGCATCCCTTCCCTCCAGCGTGTCGACTGCACCACACACCTTGGTGTCGTCGGCAAACTTGCTGACGGTGCACTCAATCCCACTGTCTGTGTCACTGACAAAGATGTTAAACAGCACTGATTTCAATACTGACCCCTGAGGAACACCACTCATCACTGGTTGACATTTGGACATTAAGCTATTGACTGCAACTCTTTGAGTACGGACATACAACCAATTCCTTGTCCATTGAGTCGTGGATCAGTTAAATCCATGTCTCTCCAACTAAGAGACAAGGATGTCATGTGGGACAGTGTCAAATGCATCACACAAGTCCAGGTAGATGTCGTCAGTTGCTCTTAATCCACCAACGCTTTAAGGCTATTGTAGAAAGCCAACAAATTTGTCAGGCACTATGTACTACCCTCAGTGAAGCTATGTTGGCTGTCACTCATCACCTCCTTATTTTTCCTGTGCCTTAGCATAATTTCAAGGAGGATCTGTTCCATGATCTTGCCAGGCACAGAGGTGAGATTGACTGGTGTGTAGTTCCTTGCATCTTTGAAAATAAGAAATGAAAACTCCTGAAGAAATAAAAACTCTTGATTTTTTAAGAATATATTAAAGCATATAAATATATACTTTATATATAATTTAAAGTAATGCATTCATACATTTCGTAACTTTCACTCAAAATCATGAGAAGCCTTGAACAATATTTCCATAATTTTGCTTTGATAAAAATTTATCCCATAATTACTTTTAAATTGAAAAACCGTGTTACAGGTGTCATAGGCAAGACAGAATATTTGACAACTCATAGTAGATTTGGATAATGGGGTGTATTTAAGAACTAACTAGATTAGAGCTTTAACCCCACTTATTTGCCCTGTACACCCGCTCACTAGCCTACAGCATCTTGTTTGCGAGGTCTTAGCTTAGCTTTCCTGCAGGAAGATTGCTGTTGTATAGGTATGTGTAGTGCTACTGGTCACACTGGCCAAGGTCCCTGAGCGTTCCCTGAATTTCATCTCCATGCAGCTATCTGATTTCTGGCATCTTTCCTCTGAGCCTACTTCTAGATTTTGGGAATGCCTCTTTTTCGGCCCCAAACCCCAGGTTTTTCTAGTCTAAATAGTCAATGTACAGAAGCATAATGTGTCATCACCTTCCTTATTGGTGCTTCAGGACATACCATTATTCTTTAATACAAGGTGTACCAACTTTACAGCCAGACTGTACTCATTTCAGCTAGCAAGTATGAGGTTTATGATTGATAATTCAGAAAACCAATTTTGGACTTCCACTCACCCCCACATATATATAATTATCTGCCACCTATTCACAATATTTTGCCTACAAAAAAGGTAAAATGAGAACTTCTGTCATATTCTTTCGATATTTAACCAGAACAATGAATGGAACACTCCTGAAGCAAAGTTTTGGATCTCATTCTTACATGACGCTTGAATTTCGCTCCTCTTAATATTCCCTATAATACTTACTGTTCACTTTTTGACATCACTATACTAGTTAATAATTTTTCTTCATGAAGAGCTCCATGCCACTTCTGAATGCAGAAACTGGGTCTCTGTATTTGTTTTGATCAAATTTAGTGTTTTGGGATTTTTCTTTGGTTTGTTGGGGTTTTTTTAGATGAAACAGAAACTTTAATTCACACCCTAATCTACTGTCAATTGTTGCCAAAGAAACAGTGGGGAGTCCTATTACTGCCAAAGCAAAAAAAGGAAAATATTCAGAATTTTGAAAAAATATTTGATTTTTCAATGTTTATTCTAAACAAATGGATTCACTGAACCTCTTCAGACATCACATAGCTATACTTTTTTTTTGGTGCATTAATAATTCGGATATATTTCTTTAGCTACTGAAGAACAAATTACACAGACTATTAGTTTACCTTATATATTATTGTTTTCTAGTCCTGGACATAAATTAGATTATTTCTCTGCCTTTAAATCTTGGAATAGTATAATTCAAGTTTGAGAGGGACCTCAGGAGGTCTTTATTGCAACTTTCTGCTCAAAGCAGGATCAGTTGAGGGATCAGACCAGGTTGCTCAGGGCTTTATCCAGTCAGGTCTTGAAAACTTCCAAGATTGGATACTGCAATTATTTTTTGGTTGCTTTGTCATTCGTTTGAAACTGGGGACTCTGAGTCTACGTAAGTGAGGATTCTCAGAAACAAACAGTAGAAACCAAAGAACATCACCTTTTCTCCTGCATCTATTCATGACACATAATTTTTTTATTATTATAAGACCAAAAGAAACGAAATTGTTACTGCCTTCAGACTGAATTGTTGTTGTTGTCATACATGTATTGAATGATTTTTTTTCTTTTTTATTTTATTTCTGTACTTCAGTTCTACTAGTATAACTTTTGGGGGTTATGCCTGACCATTGACTTTGACTTTTCAAGTTCGCATTGGAGAGAGTCATGGTCAAACTATATCAGTGACTATGATTAGAAAATTTTCTTTGATCAGTATAACCAAGGGACGTCAAATAAAATGCAGATGAAACATTCAGCTGTGACTCAGTTTTCCAGAGATACACAAAGCATCTTATAATTTTTAGGCCCTCAGTGAGGGAACCCCAAATTTAGAGATTCTAAATGTAAAAGCCCAAATGAGAGACCTATTTGCTCTCTGGTCTATTTGCTGTACATGTGAAATGGATATTTACTACTGTGTTTTAAATGATATATGCAAAAAATAGACATATTTCAAAGATCAGTACTGTCACCAGTAGCCCCCTATATATCCAGCACAGATTCACATAATGATATAGTAATCATTAAGAAAATAATAGAAAAAAATTAACTAAAGTATAATCATCCTTAATTGCAGACATAAGACTACAAAAGCTAAAGCTGAATAAAAAATCACAATGTATCAGTTAAAATTTCCTGGCAAGTGGTTAGATAACTCAATGAGGACTTATTTAGTAAATCAGTAATTTCTGAAATCGGAGGTGTGGTAGAATTACATTAAGAATTGATTCACTCAGTAACTATTTCATCATGGAGTTAACAGGTTAAAGTGCTTATAGCTCATGGGTCGCTGTTGCTTAGTAGGTAATTTAAACCTTTAAACATTCAAATGTACTGATATTTTCTTCAGAGAGAAAATTAATCACAAAAGCGCTTTGTGTGAAGTTGTAGAGAATTTTGACATGGTTCAAAATCAAGACAAAAGTCAAGCTCGAATGAAGAATGGATCTCATGCAATATGAAATATTTACAGCTCCAGAGATAGTTATTCTGATTTTAACCTCATTTTATCAGTAATGTTCTTCTAATCAGAAACAGACACACATTTGTCACAGTAGGACTCATACTTACATCTAGTGGTTTAAATACTCTGTTTGAAAGGTAGAAACTAAAATGATAGAAGACAGAAAAGAAGTAATGTCCTATACAAAGTGGTAGGAATCTGACTTGGCATTGTAATTCGGAATGTTCAGTATATTTCAGATGAATGTCCAGATGAACTTCATTCATCTTTGGAAAGCAGACCAACACAGAAATCTTGGATCTCCTGAACAGCAGTTTCAGCTAGACTAACAATTTTTTTATTATTATTTTTAAAAAGTGAAGAACTGTCTTCAGTTTCAGTGATATTTAGCTTTGTAGTTTTCCAGTCTATAAATGCTCTTCTATACTGAGGGATTTTTTTACCAGTGTTTATTTTTAGAGGAACATTTCTACTTCTGAACTGTGACTGGCAAAATTGTTTCTTACTTTGCATAAAATGAAAGGTCAATCGGTAAAAAAAAAAGTAAAAATCTTTTATTTCATCATAAGAGACAATGTATTTATTCTGGAAATTTTACATGCAGTCCTACTTTTCCTGATCAGAAGATTGGAAGACCATTGAGGAATCAGCTATTCACATAACAGTTGACCTGAGTAGGGTCAATTCTGTGCTGGGCTGTGCATATAACCTGGCCTGCAAGTCTGTGTTGTGTTGCAAAAAATCCTTGGCCACAGGATAAATTTAGCCAGCTGATAGCCACAGAGATACCTGCAAGCAGCTCCCACTTGGTAGTTACCAGCTACCACAAATTAAACCATCTGCATGTCCTTGCCTTTATCTAAAAAAAGTTCATATGTGAACATTCTTTTTGTTTGACAGAATATATAATGAATAGAGTTGTTTTCTTTTAAGAAAATTGTAGAATGACTCAAATGACCAAAATAGGCCAACCTTTCCATGGACAGGATCTGCACAGTGTACTGTGCCCTGATCAGAAGCTTATTTGATGCTGCACAGCTCAGGGTTCCCAGCATCTTGAGGGTCATAAGATTATCTGTGCTATTCTCTCCTTCTTTATAGTGTTAGCTCTAATATATATAGCATGCTAAATGGTACTTAACTGAGTCTAAATGGTACTTAACTGAGTCTGAGTGCCTTTCTTACTGGGATCAGAGCAAAACCGCACTTCTTGGTACAGAATAGGAATGCAGATAATCTCTAATATATTTTCATCAAAGCTAATAGGCTGCCAGTGGTTGCTGAGTGAGACAGTTCATAGCAAGGGTAACCATCTATATTCCTATCCCTACCGCAAACAGATGCTTTGGTCTTGATTTACATGACATAGTAAATATAAAATAATGTAATTTCTTTACTTATTTCTGTTGTTGTCAAGTACCATTTTTTAAGGTTTACAATTATGCACATAACTTTAAAATTATTATGCACTCAAACTTGAAGTTAGAAACATTATAATTGTGCAAATGAAGTTTGTGGAAGTAACAATTACACCTTTAAATAATGTTGTAAAAGTAGTAATTAGTAAAGGAATTATCTCCACAGTGAAACAATGAAAACATTCACTGAAAATATCAAATTTTGTCTAGCAATTATTTTAAACACTTTCCCAGTAACATTTGGAACACCTGCATTGTAGGACAGTCTCACTGTTAGGTCTCTGAGGCTGGTTAACCAGTTACATATGTATATGACATCCTCAGAGGATTAATTGAAAATTAAAGTTTGCTCCAGCTCAAACTTCTGACTGTGAAACTGGATGTCAAGTACATATGGTCAGTTTCCAATGTCTTCATGCCTAGTGTCTCACATTTTTGCAGCTTATTTTCCCACTTATTCTGTGGGAATCTCTACTTGTGAGGACCTGCATGTAATTTAACCTTTTTCCAGTATGGGTGAATGAGTCATGGATCACATACAAGTGTTCATTGGCTGGTAATACTCAATATAATCTACATGAGAAACATATAACGAGTAGTCAAAGAACTTTTTTAACTTCTTGATGACTATTAAAACAATCCCTAGTAATGTGATTGAATGCATCTAGAAGACTGAATGCATCTACAAAATTGAATGCAGACCTGAAATTAGATCTTCCAACACCAATGTTATTTTCAAATGATGTCGGAATTCTGTGATAGGACACTTTCTTAGACTCAAAATAGGGGTACCCACATGCAACAGCCTATTAACACCAGTCCCTAGAAGATGCCGTCAAGCCACAGGTTGTGATTGTTCCAGACAGCACTAGTTAGCACAGATGAAAAGTATTTTCTAAGAGTTGAACAGCATACAGGATCATGTTCCAATGCTCAGAAACTTTCTGTGGCACTGTTGTTTTTAGCATAGACATAGCCTAAGCAGCTAGGTGCAGATTAACTTTGACTCAAAAGGCAATTAAGTACATTCCAATGGGACACTGTATTTCAAGATTAGTATCTGCAGCCACTCAAGAATTTATGGAACTGTTTAGTCAGCTGTGGGAATTCTTTCTATTTCAAGTCAGTAATATTGTTTTTTCCTTCTCAGCACATCTTTATTTATTTATTTATTGCATAATCATGACCTTATAGAGGCCTTCCTTCCCTTAATGTATTCCTACAGCATGTAAAAGATGTCTCAGATCTAGCTTTTATATCAATGACTTTCTGTTGCAAAGAGATTAGACTTGTTTATATTTCTTGCCACACATGCATGGCTGCTAGCATACTTTACATCACTGATTTTAAACTTAGCTTTCTCAACATGCTCTTACATTTTACCTAGTTTAGAAATAACAACTATTTTTTTTTCAAGTTTACATCTTTAATATGTACTATTAACTAGTATTCTGATATTTTAATGTATTTTGGTGTATCGTACATGGTTGGATCAATACCCACAGCTTTATTCCTAGGAAGCCAGGAGCAGAGAGTGACATAGAGGAGCCCACTCATTTATTCATGAGCAGTATTTCCTTCTTATTCTTCTCTTGAGTGATTAAGTAAAGATTCCTCCGTCCTTTGCAGCACAATTTACTAACATGTTGTGCTCTAGCAGAGACAACAGGGAGAAGGAAATCCACTTATCACTGCTGCTAACAGTTTTAAAAAACAAGAGCAAAGCATGCTACAGATGCAGACAGCTGCTCCAACAGAACAAAACCAAGTTGTGGTTTCCAAAGTATTTAGACATTCAGAGGATTCTGACCTTTTGTAAAGCACTTTAAAATCTACTCATGAGGACTGCTGTATGTTTGATATTGCTGTAAATTCTGCTCCTGTTGCTACCACAACTTTTGCCATGTGAAACTAGGGAAAATTATCTTTTCTGATCTGTCTGTACCATAGGGTATAAATGCAATAGACAAGATGCTTTGGTAGTCAAAATTAACAGGAAAAATAACAGGTGATTTTTTTTTAAATGTTGAGCAACTTCATAGTTGTTACTAACCTCAGCAGAACTAAACTTTTTGGAAACCAGGCACATATTTAGGCACTTTATATTTAGGCCTTTCTTCTCCAACCCCTCAGGATATTCTGTCTTTGCACTTGAACCTACAGTACTTTGCAATTCCCATCACTGTGAGTTAGAGAAATGAAGCTGTCCTTTTTTTAACTTTCTTTTTTTATTTCCCCCCTCCTCACTTTCCCTTTTGCTTGTGATGTGTGTGATTGCATTGTAGGAGGTTTGGCTGCCTAAACTTATTTTTACCCTACAGGTGACCTTCTACAAGTATTTCAGCCACAACACAATTATTTCTTTTCAAATCTGTATTGCACTGATAGAAATGGAAATGGTTTCAACTCAATTCTACTGTAGAATAAGAAGGATAGAAGAAGTGTATTACTCAGCAAATCTCAGTTCCATGAAAAGGCTTATTGAACAGCTAGTGAAGCAGAGACTAGGTTAAATAACTCACTGTCAGGTACCAGCTGTCATAAAAGATTAGACACAGTCATTGAGCACATGGAACTGTTAATTTGATTCAGCATTTGTATTCCTTTCTGGTATGATTCAAATGTTTCCACTTCAGCTGGCACTGAATGGACAGATTTCTCTTTATGGACTACTCTATAATCATTAGAAGGAACAGAGTAACATAGACTATTACCTTATACCATAGAAAAAACAAACCAACAACAACCTCCCAACCTCCTTGCTGATTGAGGATATTAGTTACTTTGTTTATTATGATAATGTTTGCTACACTATTGTACAAAAACCCGTGTCACATATAGGTAAAAATAAAAATATGCCATAAACCCTCTATTTCAAAGTCTCAGACTACACACAGAAAGAATTTTAGTGTAGGTGTTAATGGACCAGAACTCATAAGGTGATAACAGGGTCATAAATCCTAAAGTCAAACAGCTTTTATGCTAAGGAAATATTGTGTTTGCATTTAAGCTTTCTTTTAAAATATGTATGTTAATGGTTGAAAACACCTATTAAAATCAAGTAAGAGAATGGGCAAAAAAAATACTTTCTTGTGCATATTTTTATTTCAGATGTCAGTGGGAATTCCTTTTCCTACATTCAGTGGAATTGCTGGATACATTCAGTTATTTAATGACCGTTGATTGATTCACCAAGTCATAGGTTCTATATGACAGAATTAAATTTCAGGTATTTTCCACTCTGTGGGGCTATACTTATGAAAATGTGAGCAAGATGTGTATTTGAATCTTCCCTGTGTAATAAAGCATCTCACAGAGGATAGGTGATCTCCACCATTTCTAGTCATGGTTTTATATATGCAATTATTTGGTTATTTATTTATGTATTAAAAATTAGTATTAAAATAAATATTTATTTTTTTTGCCTACTAAATATCTTCGAAAAAGAACCAGTGAAACACATTTCACCTTGTTCCTATTATCTGACTAGGCATCTACATAGTAATAAACCTCCCAGTTCTCACAACTTGTCAAATTTAGAAGCTTTATTCCAGTTCTTTGAGAAGATAAAAACCGAAAGTGAAGCATTAATCTTGTGGATTTGCAAGCTGAAAAACATCTTACTTTGTATAACTTGTCTGTCAGACTATTCCTTTCATAAGGTAATCGTATTTCCTTCATGAAAGCACAAGAAGAAAAGGCAACACAAGAAAATTCCCATTTCAACTTTAAACTGCTGTCAGTAAATTGTTTAGTAGAATTAAAAAGACTGTCTCACACAGAAAAGCTTAAACTGCAATGAAAAAGTGCATAAACCCAAGGAACTGAGATCTAGTTTCTTTGTCCAGTGGACAGGGATGTGATAAGGTCATTACTTTTTCCTTAATAAGGAAATTGATATGCTAATAAAAGATATCTCGAGCAAATTAAATGTGCATCAACATATTTTTCCTCAAGATGTTAGTTCAGTAATCCTATAACGTCGATTGGAATTGACCCTGCCGTGACAGAATGGGAATGCTAACATGAGTAACCCTGCGTGAACCTACCAGTCTAGGAAAGGAAAGGTAGTAAATGAAATACAAAGGAGGAAATAGAATTCAGATGAAGATACCCCAGAGCCATCAGTGAGTCACAGTGTTGTCGTATCAATAGGCAGTCTTCAGTAATAGAGTTTCTGTAGAGAGTGTCAAAAAATATCATAGCTGATTACACCCACTGCAGTGTGAGCCGGAGCACCTGTTTTCCTGTAGAGAGATCAGCTGAAAGTACCAAATATTTCATTGATAAACCATTCCAAAGACGTCAGTTTGCATGCCTTCTCCAGTTTTCCTTTTGACTTTCCTCACCAGAAAACAAAATATTTTATCCATCAGTATGAGATGTTAAATAAAAATAATCTTCACATTCTTGCCAGATTAAAGAAAGGGTATATACTTCATTCTTTGAAATTTAAAGCAAAGAAATTAAGAAAAATCATTCTTCATATTTAGTGTAACTGTAATCTATCTAAAAATTTCATTTATTTTATAGGATAACTCAAGTACTGGCTACTCACATGCCATTATGTGAGTATCTTGAAGCTATCTTATATTTTGCTTTACTGAAACTCCGCAAACTTTTAGTTAGCTTTATGTAAATCGGTTAATTATTCATCTACATCTGACAATTCTTCTATGTCTTTACGTTGCATTGTAAATAACCACAAGAAGCTAACTTTTCTTGTGTGTAAGGTGTGTTTATAGAACTTTTATTTTCTTTTGCGTTTTTCTTTCCTTTTGTGAAGTCCATATTCTTCCAATAAACACTGGAAAAAGTCCTTTTCACAAATAGTTATTGTGATTTTTTTCTCCTCTGTTTATTGTTTAAATTGATGGACTGAGGAGGGGTGAGGTTTAAATTAATAATGTCCTCTAACTGTAGCAGAGTTCAAACATATCCCTTCTTAATTAAGCTCAAAAGCTCAGAATTGAAGCAACAGTATCTTCTTGAAGTAGAAAAAATACAGTATGAAAGGTTAGAATATAAAAATAGAGAAAAACATTTTACTGCTTTGAAATTGGAAGTTTTATTTTTCTCTCAGAAGTGCCACATATTGCTAAAATTAGAATCACCACTAAGGGTATATACAACTTAAACAGTTTCTTCTGACAAAAACATTTCTTGATGTTTTTGATAAAACAAATGAACATATTGTCCTGGATTACATATATAATATGTTTGAAGCTTTAAAATTGAAACAAAGTAGTGTCAAATCACCTCCTTTTGTATTGTTCTTTCCTCCTCTTTGAAACTGAAGGTGAAACCTCTCTCCCTTATTTCTCATTATGTACATATGGAAACTTAGTCAACTTAGAGTCTTCAGTGAAGGATTTGCATCTCAGGTTTGATCCTGTCATTGCTGGTTTAACTTTTGATTTATTATCATGTTTCTCTTTCCACAAACCATTTTCTGTAGGTGTACAGAAAAATTTCCTTTAAAGTTCTACCATAGTAGTTCATTTCATTTGCAGAAACAGCAGAATAACTTTGCTTGTGAAAATCTTGATAGTT
>JAOXJK010000001.1:173026139-173045081 GCA_025774025.1 Xenus cinereus | reverse complement strand
AACAACAAATGCCCTCTTTAACCCCTCTCCTCTTCCGAAAAGGAGAAAATAAAAGAATATTGATAATGAAATAACTTTGCTTGTGAAAATCTTGATAGTTGAAAATAAGTGATTAAATGGAGATTTTTTTACTGCTACCAATAAAATACACTGAAAACATGTTAAAAACAGAATTTTAGAATTAACTTTGTATTTAGCAATTACCTAACATCATGAAAAAATAAAATCTCCAAGTCACAAGAAGATGATGAGCAAGTCAAACTGCCTCTGAATGATTCTGCTGGGAAGAATGTCCTTTACTTTAAATACTCCTTTACCTGAGTAATGTACCAGCCTTGATAATTGTTGTTGACCATGGACCAAACGTGATCATTACACTTAAGAGAAGATTAGGCCCATTAGAAATATCACCAAATTCAGTAAGGCAATCAGTAAAATGCTCTTTATCATGAATAAAGGGGGCAAACCCCACTTATTTTGGAGCATTCCTTTTGAATTGGTGGCTGATGGAGAGAGAGATAGATACAAATTCAGAAACAATAGTCATATATTCTTCAAGTTTTCAAATAATCTCAGATCATGATTCCAGCAGATTCTGTATTTATTCATACAGTCTAGAAGCTCATAATACTATCTGTCCTAGTTCACAAGGAGGGTAAGAGTAAAGGGAAACACCAGGTGGCAGAACTGACCATTAATCCATTCTCATGTTTCTCTTATAATTTATTTTTTTTCAGGAAAAATTCAGATTTCAGATATATGTAGCAATCATCAGTCTGATCCAGTCTGATCCATCCATCATCTGATCCAGTCTGATCAATCAATCAGTGAAATGGGTGATCATTTTACTGACCTTGCTGGATCCTGGATCAGGAATTTAAACCATTTTGGCTCTTTCTAATGGTATAACAGATATTTCATCTGGGTAAAATATCTGGAAATTACTTTTTTAGACCTGAGTTCCAATGTAACCTCAACTCAAGGTAACCTCAGATTCAACAGAACCAGAATGTACCCACTGAACGTCTAACCACTTCAGCCCATTTTATTACTTTAAATATTACTTTAATGACCTGGGAATAGCCTCATGAATCAAGGCAGGAGCTCCAAAGCAAGAGTTGTCTCTGTCTCGCATCTCTGTATTTTCTTAAGTGTTTGCTTCTGCTTGAGACCCCCAAATAATAAGCTGGCAGACAAAGGCTCATAAGAAATATCATTTCTCAGTTCTTCCTTTAAACAGAAAGATTAATGGAGTTAGTAAGTGGAATATAGATGATTACATACTCCAATATGCATAAATTATACTTTTAATATGAGCACAGCATACACAATACCAGCTTATGAAATTATCCAGGCATATTACTGCACTGTAAGGAAGAATTTCTTCATCATTTTTAATTACTCCAATATCTTAGAACTTGCTTTATTAGCTTAATTATGTCACGCCTGTTAATAACACTAATGTGACTGGAAAAAAAAATATATAGGAGTTATATTGTGCCAGAAAGCATGTGACAAATAAGCAAGTAATTCTCTGCAGAAACACATTTGGTGAACTGCTTTGGAGAATTAAGTGCTGTATTTTTCTTAGAGGCTACAGCTCATAAGCGGTTACCTCTAACATTTACTCTATATAGTACTGTTTTAATTTATGGCAATCTCAATCAGATGACCCAAGATAAAATAAATGTTGGATTCCAAATTAATTTAGTCTATGAAAATCCCATTTGCAACATTTTAACTAAATTTTAGAGGAATTCTCTTCATTCAAATATAGTTACTGCCTTGTAGTGTATTATTTCACCCAGTACCATGATTCGGAAACTTTTCTTAAAACAATATTTGATTTATGTCATTAATGGAGCAAAGTTAGGATTTGAGACAAAGATTTTCAATGTAGAGATGCTTTCTCTTTATCTGTTATATTTACAAGGAAGAATAATTAAAAAAATACAAATCCTCAAATGTGTCTACTTCGTTCACTCAGTACAAAATTTACTTTTAGGTACCTTGAAAAGAAAGAGTAAGAGCAGTTGCACCTTCTTGTAAGAGGAAAGATTATGTGTCTTGACATATATTTGTCATATTAAACTCATAGATGGGCAAGTAGGAGCAGCAAAAAGGAAAGGAATATAAACATTTATTCAATATTTATACTGAAACAAAAGGAAATGAACACTATTTTTAAAAGTAGAACAAAAAGAAAAAAAAATTGCATTTAATTCATAAAAGCCAGACAGTCATTAGCTATATTATTAAGGCAATGTTGCCCTAAGTATAGACCAGGCTAATCTTTACACGTTTAAATAATCAATATAATAAAGAAATTATCAAATATCACCACGCTGTTTTTCCTTTCACCTGACTTCTACAGTTGTTCTTTGTTTGTCCCTCACTGACATTTTAAATTACCTTTATCTTTATATAGAATACGCACTATTTTTAAATAGTGGAATGCACATACTATATAAAATACACTTTGATGCCCATCATTTTTTTTTCTTTAGAAATAATTGCATATCCAATAACATTTCTACAAAATTATCTCTCCCTTTCACTTTCTTACTTTCTTCTGCAGTGTAACCAAACATAATGTGTAACTCCCCTGACATGGGGCTAATACATTAGCATTTTCACTTGATTTCATCAAGTACATTGCTACTTTAGAAAGTGACTCTGTGAAAAGAAGAAAAGGAAAGAAATTCACTGGGAATACATGTTTATTTTCTATGAAGGTTTTTTTAATGCCACATTCTCCCATTTAGGTAAACATTTGGATATTCCTTTCAGCCCTGCATGCTCAGCTTGCAATTTGAGAATCAAGTTGGCTCCTTTCCATCTCATCAATTATCGCCAATAATACAGGTTTTGCAGGCCAAATTAGTCCCTTGTTTGCACCTGTGCCCCCTAATGCCATCACTGGGTTTGCACAGCTGTAATTGCCTCGAATATGGTAAACAGCTCAGATGATGCACAAGGTGGAATTGGATCCACATATGAATCTCTTTTAGCTGTGTTGGCTGTAAGGTCAACTAGAATAAAGAGCAGCAAAACTTCCCCTTATGACTGGCGTTGGTAGATGCAATGTTTTCAGGAACAGCTCTGTAGTCTTATTGCTGGGAGTGGAAATGCATTATGTTACACTGCTGCAATGGACAGAAAACAAAAGGATTATGATTTAGATTTTATGCAGAAAGCAGAATTTGAATTTACTATCTGAGTAATACTTTGTAGTTTAAACATAAAATCAGGTCCATATTCACTTTTTCCAGATTTGGGGAGTTCAGATATGTAGTAAAGAGAAAGCTATCATAGATTTCTCTAAGATTTCAAGATAGTTCCTGATTTAAATGCTTAGAGTAGGAAGCGAGGTTTTACTCTTTAATCAATAGGATTAAAAATAGTTTTAGAGTCTTTAATCCACCAGATTTAACTTTTTACTGTTATCTGTATTAATTTTTTTTCCCCAAACCAAACAAAGAAATCCTCACACTAAATCTAGTAATAAAAGGTCTGGATTTTAAATTTTTTGACCATTTATTAAGTGTAATCATGTCTGGGTATTCTCTACAGTCACGATGAACACAGCATGTAGTACACAATATTCTTCCTTGCAGTATGTCAGAGAGCATAAACACAGAAGGCCAAAAGCCCTTAATCTCTCAGGCAAACCTGTCCGGGTTGCAGATAAAGGCCTCTCAAATAGTTCTGTGGTCCCAAAACACAATTCTTTTCAATCCAGCAAACTAATATCTAAATCAGCTTTTATAATTGCATCACCTGCTGCAACCAGAAAAGCAGAGCCTGATCCCAGCCTTCTACATCAAATAGAAACATTCTCATATTTAGCAGAAATATGTTCAGAAGCTTAGAAAACTGATAATATTTGAACGCCAGCTACATAAAGCTATATTTAAACAGTCTGATGTTTCCTTTGTCTCTGGGCATAAAACTTACACTTCTTATAACAGACTTCTGTTCCTTTGAACCTGTTTTCCCTTGATACCAGGTTGCAAAGGGCTATTCACCAAGGCATCTCTCCAATCATTAAGGAAAGACCTTTTGTGATATTTTTAATTAGTTTTAATCTTCTTCACATCTTCAAGCATGGTTATGGACACTCATTGATTTTAATTACCATACTGATAGCTTACTTCTTTATGCCCTCCTTATTAAAATGACCCTCTAGCATTTCTTTTGAAACATAGGGGTTTTTACTTTTAATACATTAATTTGAATTTGTTTGGATTTTCTGTGTTCAAGAGTTGATCATTGTAAAAAAATTTCATATTTATCATTTTGCATATACATAACAGTTTGGAAGCCAGACAAGAACTTTATAAAATGTTTTATCCTGAGTACTTATTTTGAGGTTTTTTGGGAGGAGAAGGGTGTTTGCATGTTTGTCACATAAATGTAAAGCTTGTAAATTCATTACATCCATGAAAAGAAGCAGAAATCTGTTACCAACAGCAGTGTCCAATATTAATTCTTATTTGCTCAGCTTCCAGCTAATCTCACTAGGGTGTTTATCACCCTAGAAACCAAATTTGTACACAGTAATACTCCTTATAAAGCACTTCTCATTAAAGTTGTATGCACCTTCTGTTCCAAAGGAAAGGAATTTTCCAGTTGACTGACAGAAATAAATCATATATTTTCCCAGTTTTTCAAATACACATTTCAGTTCTGTAAACTCCAGTCTCTGCTGTTTTCGACATAAAGATGTGCAGTGCTTAGCATAACACATTCTAATACCAGTGTAAGTATTCTTGCTTCTCCTCTCCTCTCCTCTCCTTTCTTCTCTTTCTTGAATAGGTCATACAAACCCTGCAAATTCCCTACTTTATTACTGATAAAACATGTTGAAGCAAGGTCTTACCCTGCCCTATACGAGAGAAAAATTTGAAGACACGCCATAAAAATATTTCTTTATTTGAGAATCAGATGCATCAAAATCCTTGCACTCCCTCAAAATTGTGAAACAGTAGCACAGTTAGAGGTGAAAGTCTTTCCAAAGAGAAAAGAGGTTTTAGTCCTGTTTTTTTGTTCATCAGTCAACAATTCTGAATAAAACATAGAGGAAATTTGACACTGTCTCTTTTCCTTTTTTTTTTTTTTCCCACCCTGAAGTAGCACCACACAGTATTTCTCCCATCTGATGTGTGATCTATATTTGTTGACACTAAGTCTTTCTACTGGGATACCACTTTTTGTGTCCTTATAGTTCAAATACTGCTGTAGATTGGGGGGTACCTGGCTTCCAATTCAAAACAGTAGGTTATTTACACAATCTAACAAGCTTCAGTTGTTCTCTAGCTAATAAGGTACAGACATGCCTCTTTTACTTTGCCTTTGAATCAGTGAATATTTAATTTATTTGGGAACCCTTTTACTTTTAGACTTATGTCCCATTTTAGGGACCTATGTTCTTATTTGTTTTTGACGCTTCTTTACTGGTAAACAACTACTTAACTTTTATTGCTGGTTTTATGTTTTCATTGATCCTTGTCTCATACCCCATTCAAAAGAAAAAATACAAAATAAATACAGATATGTAATTGCAGAGCCAAAGCAAGACTGTCTGGAAACTAAAATTCAAGGTGAAAGAACAGTTTCTAAGGAAAATAACAAATAAGGTAAGAAAAACAGTGGTATCCTCAAATGTCAGACTATGATAACTGTCATTACTTAAACTGTGTAGAGCTTCCAAGTTCTAGTGAAGGAAAGAACCTTGCTTTTTTAGGTGCTATCAATAGCAGTAAATATTTGTATTAATTTTTTTGTTTTTTGTTACAACTACTGTTCAATAGAAAGTTGGCTGACTGTGTGCATTATAAAGAACATTCTTCTTTCTGGTTTTGATTAGTTTGCATAGAGTCATTGCTGCAAGTTAGCTGTGAAATAACTCTTAAGCCAGATTTCCCTGACATACACTTTCCCTTGTTCAGAAAAAACTTTTCATAGAAGGAACAATTTTGAAGACTTAGTAATGATAGATGCATCAGACTGTTAAACGGGTTCTATTTCCATAATCTTTGGTAAAGGGAGTTTTGGCTGTAGCTCAGGCCTGACTTGGAGGAGTATCAAGATAGATCAGAATTACCTTGGTTTCAATCGTTTCTATTGTACCACATTTTCATCACCTAATACCGTAAATTTTGTTAACCTTCTAAAAAAAATGACAAATACACAAACAAAATTTCCTCCTTCTGCAGCCTTTTATTTCTGTGAGCCCTTAATGCCATATTCACCACTAGCATTTGCTGTGACTCAAAAGGATGATATTTATCCCAAGTGAAAAAGTGATTCCTGGAATACCCTTAATTGCAATGAAATAAACAAAGCCCTTTAAAGTTCATACCAGAAGTTGAACTAACATATAGAAGCAAATCTCTTTTATGCGAATAGACTAGATGATCTCCAGAGTTCCCTTTCCAACCCCATAATATTCTGTGATTCTGTGATTTTGTTAAATGCAACTTTCATTAAAATATGAAGTTCTGCATTAAGCTGAACTGCTGACTCTGCACTATTGGGCATTTAAAAAAAAAAATTAAAAATTAAAGGAATAAATGAACCCAGAGGTTATTATTATTGTAGAATAAAGCATATACAGTATGTATTCTAAACCACAGTGATTCAGATGATTCATCAGATGCCTGGATCCCAATCCACCAAGCATTTGAGCTACTTTTCTAAGCCATTTCCCTTAGTGAAAGTAGATTAAAGATTCTGACTCCTCTCACAGTGACTCTACACAGTGAAGTGATGACATTAAATATTTTTTACAGCTAATTTTCTAAGTGTTTATTTTCATGATATCTGTGTCTGTCTATCATGTGCTAATCTGTTTTTTATATAAAACGCAAATGAGAATCCAAAGCTTCAACATTCGGTAAAGCCGCAATGTTTTATGCTTTCTGATCTCCCTAACTGACTTTGGAATTACCCATTCTTATGTGTGAATATTTCCAGATATATGCCAACTGCACCAGGCATAAATGTGCCTGCAAATCATGTGCATTTTAGATTAAAAGAACTCATAAATAAATCATCTTCACACTGCTGTATCTCTGCGCTTCCCTAATGGAAGAACTCTGGGAAACATATAACTGATCATAGCTTTGTTTGAAAACTTTCTAGCTTATTCTGTTGGGCAGACTGTCCAATATTAGAGATTTCAAGGAGTTTAAGGGCAGAACAAACCAAAAAATGTTCAATTTTAGTTCATATATATTCAGTCAGTTAGGTTTCATAAAAGAGACTTTTAGCTGGTCTAAAACACTTTGATAGCCAAGAGACCACTCTCTGCACATCAGTTGAGAAGAGATCAGCATATCGTGATGTCCAATAATCCTGCAGTGGCAGAGAACTGATTAATTGAGGTACACCAAAATGGTTGTAGGCAGCAAATGACATCCCATGTAGCAAAAAAACAGTATTTCTGCAGTCCTAGAACAGTCTTTGAGGGGAATTCCCTCCAGTGTAAACTTCAGTGGACACACAAAGCCTCAGTAAAGGATGAGTCATCCCATCTTCTCCAAGTTAGAATCATTATAAGATACTGGTGCTTCTAAATCAAAGCAGTGAACAGACTGTTTAATGAGTAGGTTATGAACATTCTCTTGAGTGAATACAAATTAGACTTAACCCAACAATAGTAAGTCCCAGTACAAGGTCATTCAAATGTCAAAAACTTGATACAGACTGGGGTGTTTGAAGCCTCTGAAGTTTAGAAGTAGATGCGCAAATAGTACTAGAGCTAGATGATTACCATTTGCTTTTTTTTCTTTCTGTGTCTGGGCTGTAGTAAACAGACTCAGGAACGTTTAAATTATTTTCCAGTTAGAGAAATGTGAATTAGCAAAAGTCCGGGACTGTTCCCAAATTTTTCCCCTATCATCTCATCTAAATTTACTTTATCTAAGATTATGTTAAGGCAAAGAGCTATGTTTTTCAGCCAGTGAAACTTAAGTGTATGTAACTTAAATTATTTAAAGTTAATTGACCCTAAACATAGCGTATAACTAGCATCTAATCTTCCTGTTCCTCAGAAAACAAAATGCTCTATCACACCAAACAATAAGAATTAATAATTTGTTTTGCCTATAAAAGTTACTTGCAATAATTATCTCTATAGATGAAATATCTACCTCCAAAGACTTCTCTTACATTTTTACCACATGCTGAATTTTTCCTGATTTATTTTTAGAATGTAGTTAATAGATGCAATACTAATTATCATAATGCAATCAAGGTAGTAGTTTAAGATATCAAAACACAAACATATTTCTGCTCTACAAACAATTCTACAATTCAGAACATTCCCTGTGGTATTCTTTGGCATAGAATGGACCTTTCGCAATTATAATTACCACTACATTGCATTTACCATGAACAAAAGCAATCAGTTCACAGATAAGTAAATTTTACTGACTCCCTCAGTCCTTCTTCTCACCATGTTCTGCCAATCTGTAGCATCATGTCTCAAATCTACATGAAAACTTAAATAAAATCAAAGGGAAAGTAATACATTCTTGCTGTTAGCGTAGCAAATCCTACCGTGAAAAACAGATTTTTTACAGTGAAATCTATGACTGTAAACAATTCCTCAAGCAAACAGAAATTGTTTTTTTTCTTAAGAGAAGTGATCTTCGAATAAAAAGAGTTGATGACTGACGCTAAATAAAAAGCAATGTCATAAAGTTTAAAGCATACTGATAAGCAAATGTTTATGTTTGAGCAGTATTGTACTGGAAATAAACCTCAAATTAAATGTTAAAACATCACAACTAGAAATACCAATCTTAAAATATATATACATAATTTCAGCTAAAAAAGTTGTGAGATGCTGTGGTGTAATTGGACTTGTTTATATACATGAAGAAAAATATGATATTTTTATAATGTCAAAGCTTATCTGTGAAGGTTAAATGCTTAAAAATAACCACACTATGCAGAATGCAGAATCTTTGATACATACAATGTAAGCCACATTCCTTGCTATTGGTAGCTACTGCATTGGATTCAATAGTTGCATTGACATAAAACTGTGAAGAATGTGGTCAACAGTTAACATTTGTTGGAGAACATATTTACATTATCTCACAATTTGGCAATGGACAAGATGCTAAAAAGTTAGGGTTCACTAACAGAAATAAAATATTGTTTTGTTGCAAGAGTTCCAAGAAAGGCCATTGAACAAATGAAAAATTGTGAAATTACTTAAGCTTTAGGTTGTGGAGCACTGTATGAAGACTGTAGTCATTTTTGACACATAACAAATAGTTGTCCTTTCTTCTTCGAGTATGAAATATTTATGTGGAGTAGGAATTTTCTCATCTTCAGTGTATTGATTGGTTTTAATTAAAATTTCTACAGAATAACGTAACACTAGATGCTTAGGAACAGTGATGGAATTGTATTAAAACCACACAATGATATGATTCAGAAAGTTCAACTTGCTGCATAGACATTTATTCATGAAACAATCATTATCATTATGACAAAACTTATAATTGCTAGGTTGAAGAAATTATATTTTCTTTATTATACCAAACAAAATAGATTTTTTCATTATAGTACTAGTAAATTGGTTTCTTTGAGTGTATTTCATTTATTATAGTCTGAATATACAAATGTAATACAAATAACTATCCAAAATTTTTCTTATGTAACTTCATTGCTGAAAATAGTAACTAAATTAGAATTTTATAGCAACAGGCTTTTGTGAAGCATGTCAGCTTCTTTAGAAAGTAAGCATCACACTCTTGGAGTAGTCCTATCTTTTTTTCTGCCTCAAAGTCCTGAAGTGACAATGTGCAAAATCTATGTTTGTATCTATAGTTATAGAAAAATAAATAAATAAATTACCATTTAACTTGAGGAGAGGGTGCTTTTCTGTCTACTAAAGGCTGTCCACCAAGGCTCAGTTTTTATGAGTGACTAATGTGATATCAAGAATTTAGAAGAACATTAAGAAAATAAAAAACAACTTACTGAAATACTCTGATATTTAATTTGTTCATGTTTGATTATTTAAGAAGTTATTTGATCAATGGCCATATACAAAAACTCAGCTTTCTAATGAACAGCACAATTATAGAATCATAGAATCATTTAGGTTGGAAAAGACTCTTTAGATCACCAAGTCCAACTGTCAAACTAACATGACTAAGTCCACCACTAAACCATGTCCCTAAATGCAACATCTACCACTCTTTTAACTCAACCACTTCCCTGGGCAGCCTGTTCCAATGCTTGACAACCCTTTTGGTGAAGAAATTTTTCCAAATATCTGATCTAAACCTCCTCTGGTGCAACTTGAAGCCATTTCCTCTGGTCCTATCACTTCTTATTTGGGAAAAGAGACTGACACCCACCTTGCTAGTTGTAGAGAGTGATAAGGTCTCCCATGAGACCCTTTACTCCCTTTTTTCTCCAGGCTAAACAACCCCGGTTCTCTCAGCTGCTCCTGATAAAACTTATTCTATAGAACCTTTACCAGCTTTGTTGCTCTTCTTTGAATGCACTCCAATGCAATTTTTAAAGGAGTACTTAAAATGGAAAATGGATTTTGATTGGTTTTATGCTTCTTGGAATTTCATGGCTACATCCACAGAAATGTTGATACAGAACATGAACTGTGGCATTGACACCTTTTCCCCTTAGATCAAGTCCTAATTTGACAAATCAAATAATTTCAAAATAAAAGTGATTCATAAATTGTCGGGGAAAACAAAACAAAGCAAAATATAGGAAAAGAAAGAAGAAGTAACAGAAGGCACTAGATAAAACTTTTTTCTTAAGATATTACAGGTAGGGATAGTAAGTGCCCTTGCAAACATTTGGGAATGTTCTCTTTAAATGCCTGATCCCAGGGCGTTGATAAGTGTGCTATTTGCCTTCAGAGGCTACTTATATAAATTTATTTTCCTATTGATCAAAATGTTATCATTATAATTAAGACAGAATATACATTTTTGTAGTAAAATTTAGTTAAGAAAGAACAGCTTAGGTTACATCAAAATGTCTATCATAATTCCATTTTCCCTGAGGTATGTTTCCTTAGTTACTTATGATGGAAAGAAAATAATCTGTTAGTGAACTGTGATTGCTTCCTTTCCCTTTATCCAGATAGTTGCTCAGATTTCTTTTTTTTTAAAGGACATCTCTACCCTGTAGTAGTACGGAGAAATAGAGCTTCCCAGCAGAGTACAGGGAAACCAATACAAGATTTGAAGAAGTTAGATCAGTTACTGGATATAGTCCAGTTAAGTGGCCTGGAGCTATGGGTAGGGTAATTTATTTTATCAGGAATTTATCTTATTAAGAGCCCATGCGGGCTAATTTACTTTATGTGAAACTCTGTGCTGCAGTAGTTGCTGTATTCTGGGTACCTAACACAGTCTGGACACTTTTATTCTGTTCTGAAGTGTGTGATGTTGAAGAGACCATATTAGTTCTTGGTAGAGTGGAGCAAAGAAGGCAAGGGTGCATAAAAAGGGAATGTCTGGCAGGTCAAGAACTCCCCAAATTATTTTAACTGCCAGTAAGAAGCGTGGGATTCAGAAGAAAGAAAAACAGATAAGACCAAGTACTAAATTCATAAAGACATCTTTATGCAACGTTGTCATACCTTATTTTTCAGTACTTGAATTCTCTCTTAATACTGAATTCTCAGTATTAAATGGGGAAAATAACTTTTTCTTTTTCCCTCCACAAAAATCTTAACCTTTTTGTGAATAGCAATGGCTACAGAAAGATAGCTCAGATCAATGTGGGACTAGGAAATCTGAATTTCTGTTGAGGATCCCTATTGATATTGAGTTTATCCTCTGATTTCAGTGGTCCTCCTCATACTTTTCCCCTGCTCCAGCCTTGGTCCTTCCCAGAGGCTGCAGTCCTTTAGGAACTGCTCCAGCACGGGCCCCCTCCAAAAGGAAAAAGTTCCTGTCAGTATAAGATTGCTCCAGAGTGTGGTCTCCACTGTCTGCAGTTCCTTCAGGGCATATGCATATTATCTGCTCCAGTGTGGGGTCTTCCATGCAATGTGGATAGCTACTCCACTGTGGTATACTTAGAGAGCAGTTCAATTATCTGAATACAGGTATCTAATGCCATTTTAGCCTCTGTGGGCATCCAGCTGCCATCTGAGAAGGTTCAAGTCTCTTATAGTTCCTGTGTTATTTCTGGCAACATTATGGAGACACCTTGGATACCATGAGACGTCTAAAATGTCGTTAGACCTCTGTGTTTAAGAAACTGAGTCACTTCTTCACTATTCTTTTAATAAATGTTAACTCTTTTTCAGAGAATATGTATTATTTTTTCAAATGTCTGGCATACCTAACATATCAATTTCATCAGTGTACCTCAAATGACTGAGCTGGATTTATTCTTGCATTCGTTTCTATCACTGCCTGCTTCAACACAGAGACAGGTGGATTTGAACAGAATAAGCTCCTGAGATAAAATACTAGATCACAAATTTATGGTAGGGAGTGGATATTTAGGGTTAGCATTTGGGTGTTGGATTTTGGTTAGTATTTTTAATTTTTAATTCTGTGAACAATACTACATGTACTTTATAACACTGGGTGAAAAATATCTGCAGGGGTGTAAAGTTCTCCAGGAGCTTCTGATAGCTACACATATACTGGGTTAGAGAAGCACAGTGGGAAGAAAAAATATAAATAAATATTGTTTAAAAAATAAATTAATTTCCTCCTAAAATTACAGAGGAAGCTGGATTACAGGTATGTTAGATTGATGGGAATCTTGAGCTGCTCTGAAGAAAGCATTCCTGAAGAGGATGGAGATGGTCCTGAAAGAGTACAAACGAGTCACTGTGCTGGTCTTGCCTGTATGAGTTATCTGTGTCAGAATACATGAGGCTCAGAGTCAAAAAGTTATCACGGACTGTCTTGCAGGTCTCTACAAAAAAATTAATTCCTTTGACAGAAAATTCCTGGCTCTTATCCCAAGTATGTAAATGCAGAAAGTAAGCTAGAATGGGATGCATATATGACCCTAGATCAAAAAATCAGAGTATGAAGATGTTTATTTTTATATTATCCACTTTCCTTTCCTCAGCAGAAAATACACTTGAAAGGGAGCAACAAAGGAAAAAGTGTAGTCCAGTTTAAATACATGCATTTTACGTTTCTGACTGGGACACAGGATTCACTACACAGAGCTTTTATCTTGTGCAGTATGGTATCAAGAACTGAAAGGACTCCTCTGTGCATAGTCCCTTCTCATTACCTTCAACCATGATAGCGGTGTTCATGCAGGAGAACCTGCGATGACTCTCTGCAACAATGCCAGTATCCCCTTCTTTGCTTCTGCCCAGCAAAACAAATCCTGCTCCCCATAAGTCCCCAGGGTCCTCAGACACCTGTTCCTCCACTAGCCAGCAAGTGCAGCAGAAGCTGGAGCTGCAAAAGTAAAAAGCATCATTAAACGGATAAATTCCTGCACTTGCAGTGAAATTCCTTGGCTCAACAGATATCTCAGGCCTAAACCTGCAGTTTGGGGCATTATAGCCTGGTTTGGAGCCCGTTCTTGTAGAGTGTGAATGAATGCCCACAATAAGCCAACCTCAAGGCACCAACACTGCTACTGAATCTTTACCTCCAATTTCGGCTGATCAAACCCAGGCGTCTGGTTATCAGAATAGCACAGTACAGGCAGCAATATTTACCTCCTAGAACAGCACTCAGAGACCACCATAAGAACAGACACCACCTAGATGAGGCTATATCTGAATTCATCTCCTCCTTACCCTGGAAAGATCTGACCCAGGCTGAGAATGGTTTCAGCTCTGTCCGAGCCATGCCAACCCAATCCACACAGGCAGTTAAAGGTGCAAGAGGTTCCGCAATGAAAATTTATTTCCCCTCTGCTTCCAGTATCACACCTCTACGATGGAGTATCAGTATCACCCCTGCTGGCACAAGCCAGACAGTGCTCAACAACTCAGCAGCCTGAGCCACCATGAGGTCCTCCCCAGTAGGACCACCACTCAGCATAGCAGTGCATTACCCACCCAGATGAAAGGTCTGTCCTTAGGTACATCCTCTGGATGAACATCAGCTTCAACCCTTCTGCACACAAGTGGGGAGAGTGAAGCAAGCCTCCATGATACCTACAGAAGTATTCTGACGTAATAACAAAATTACCTTTCAAGAATATTTTTTTAGTGTTCCCTCTGAATTTTAGCCACTGTTAATGTTTTTGAAAATTATGAGTAAGCCTGAGTGATGTCATGCCCATTACAGGTTATGGTACTACTTTGAACATTATTTCTGGACAAGACCCAAAAATACCTCTGTGTAATAGTCATTTAAAAGGTAAGAAGGCACTCAGTGTTAGCTCCTTAGCAAACATTAGAAAAAAATTCCATGCTTATAGAAGTTAGGAATAGTCTTCATAATTACTATTTTTAATATTTTTAACTATGTAACTTCTTTGATAGCCACAGCAATACGCAAGGCAGATGAGCCTGATACAATATCTGCTATCAAAAATATGGGAGTGTCAAAAATTATCAAAAACTAATAAAAAATAGAGGAGTTCAATTATTTTGGTAAACCTACCCTGCAGCTCAAGTACACTTTGATGACCAACAGAAAACAAGGCTTGCCCAAGAGTCTTTTCTCCTGTAGCTGCACTGTGTAGCAAATGTTTTTCTAATTAATTTTTAAGTTGGAACTAATAAATTCAATTGCAAAAGAAGTCTTTCGCAAACAAAATTTAGAATCAGTCCCAAAGATTTCTATGTCATTTTGGGCTGGCTGCTCAAGTTCAAGTCAGTTAATCTCCCATCCTCTGTTTTGGCACTACTCTGGCATGGTGTTTAGAATCCAGATAAGGATTTCTATGAATGATATTAAACAAAGATTATTTAAACAATAGCTTGTTATAGTACCGGAATTATTTTCTACTAAAGTTAAGAGATTCCAGCTGGCAGTACAAGAAATATCTGTAAACACAAATATTTAATGGCAGTCATGGCTGTCTAAAAAGCATTTTCAATTGCTACCATGTATTGTAGTACTGTTCCATGTGCAGAAATAAATACAGATAGGAAATCAGTGGGAGAAAATCAGGTATGTTTATAATTTAAATAAATGAACATCTAAGCAGGTAAGGTATTCCTGGTTTCAAGCTAGGGAGCTGAACAAGCAAGAAGTATTGTTCATGGAAAATATTACTCACACCAGGTAAATATAATCAGATTCCTAAAATGGATTTCTTTGCAGTGAAATCTAAACACACCAAAGAAATAATCACACCAAATAAATCTAATACTGTTAAAATTCACAGCAGCATACTTAAATATAACTCATCACAAAAGCAGTAACCTTGAAAGTTACATAGCAGACTTCACAAATCCGGAAAAATATATGAAGAACCATGCCTCTATTTATTTTCCTCGCACTTCCAACATTCAATTTGTCTGGGCACACAGAGAGTACAAGACTATTTTTGATGTTATTTGATTGCTACCATGTATAACTAAAGGGGTTAGATGTCTTCTGTTATTAAACAGGAGCCCAGAAAGGGTTTTGTTCAAGGGTTGTCATTTTTTTTGAAGGTATTCTATTTTGGGGTTTTTACTCTTGCTTAATAAGATGTAGAATTTTCTAAAATGTGTATACTTTGTACTGAATTAGATATTGCTTAATGTCTAGATTTGTTTATTTCTTCAAAATCTTTGGTTAGGAAAAATGCATGCAAGAGTTATGAAATTTAGTAGGAAAATAGTTAACATAGACCACATAAATAATAGCTGGATGATTTCACACATTTCCATAGATAAAAATTAATTATAATATAATGAACTGGCATATTTAAAATGATGAGGGATGAAAAAGTTAATGTTTACTATCATCTTCACCCCCTTTTCCATTAATTTCAAATTATGCCTTTAAGTTGCAGAAGACCTAGGTTCACAGATGTGCAAAGGAAGGCAGGAACCAAATGCCAACATTAAGGTCTTCTCATGATAGCTTTTCTCATATTGTACCTAAATGAGAAGCTATATGAAGTTTTTTACAGAAGGCTCTAAATGTCTGCAGCTTAGGAGATATAGAACAGCCTGCATTCTTATAATGCCATGAGCTAAAGTGATTAATTTGGAGTTAAATCCTAGCAGGATTTACAGTCTGAGCATTTCTAGTTCCAGCTGCCAAGGGAAAACACCAAATTCCCTGCAAACATAGTCCAAGATAGTGATAATGCTTCTGCCAAGCTCTTTTTTCATTACTTTCCCCTGCTTTTATCCAACAAACTAATACTTGGGAGAACTTGCCTCAGGTAGAGATTTATTTTTTTTTCTGTAGAAATTCTCTACCTGTCTTTCGTCTAAGCTGTTTGTCTTTTCATACAATATTTATTAAGCCAGAAAGACAGAAGGTGAAAATGATTCGTCAAGTAAGTGATCGGGGCATTTATTAGAAAGAGTGGGCATAATGATTCACATTCCTATCCCAATAAATGTCTGCTGAAACCCTACAGATCCTACACAACTCTCTGCAGGGCGAAAATGTTGTGACTTCAACTTTATTTCTGTTACCTTTGAAGCATTATTTGGTCTTCTAGTATTTTCTTTTCTTGCTGCTTTCCTATCTAAACTAGGGAAACACTGCTCTCCCTCAAACCCAATGATAGGTCATTTTCCTAATTTTCATAGCCCAATTTAAAAAAAAAAAAAGGAAAGATACCCTAATTCGTCTTTTCTTTGAATACTTCAGTTCAGGATAACCTCTGGTTTTTAAGTGTTTTTATCAAGAATGTATTTTAACTTATTTCATGATAGCTTCTGTCAAGCAATAAAAGTTTAAAGTTAATAGGTCAGTAAAATATAAAATTAGTTTCCAAACGGAACATTTGAATTCAAATGTCCTTGAACCAGTTCCTCCTTGGAAGTAAATCAACATAGTTCCTTGTATGAGTTCTTTGCAAATCAGCCTTCTCAAAAAAAAAAACCCAAAAAACTAAAACCCCTTTCATACTGATAGAAAAGGCAGCATGCAAAATCTTAAGAAGATTGGTTTCTTTCTGGGATGACTGAATGTATCTATCTAAATATCAAGCTTACAGGCATGATGTCACATGCTTATAGTCATGAAAAAGTTTATTCAACAATGACTTGCACTAAGCTGGCAGATTTTAACACTTAAATTATTTTCATGAGATTCAAAATAATCTGCAAAACAGCAGCTGCTAATATTTGTCAAATTAGATCTTTAATTAATGATTGAAATTAGAAGAATTGGCAGATAATTGCCTTAATGCTCAGCAAAGTTTTATTAACGGTATATGCTATGGACTTTTTTGAGTCTCTTACATTTATCTTTAAGGAAAACCAAGGAGGCATATAAGTGTTGCTAATTTAATCCATGTCCCATCATTGTATTTGTTATGAGTCCTGTGTCTACTCAAGTTACCAGACAATAATAAAGATAAATAAGCATCTGACTGAGCCATGCGCATACTATTCTAAATGACTGAGTCAGACTGAAATTTGTCATATTGTCTAACGCTTAACAATGAAAGTAATTCAAGGACAGTTACATTCTGCAAAGGTTCTTCATCATTTCAAAAGCTTAAAGCCACAAGGATAGTTTTTAATTGTTTATGTGATATATTGATTGTCTCCTTCACTTTGTACCAAAAAAGAACACAGTAAATTAATAATAAGCTCAGGCACAGCTGCAAAGTAACTGCTACAGGATAAGATTGATTTATATCTAAGGTGATGACGCCTGGACTCCAGATAACTAAATAGGGAATATAAATTTCCTGCAGTATCTCAGATCACGATCACAAGTTTAGTATTCAAAATTTCTGTTGATACAACAGACTTTGATATATGGCACTATGGTATACACTTGTGTGAATTAACTTTGAAAGTATAAGAGTAGATGGGAGGTGAATGACTTCCTAGGATATATTCTTTAGCTCTTTCACACATTTATATATGAAACAGCAAGTACCGAGTTTCTCCACAAAAATAATAATGAAAATTAATGCAGGCAGAAATAACTTGCCTCTAGCAAGACTAATGGCAAGGTCAGATTGCATCAATTAAATGAAAAAAACTCCAAGATAAAGTTCATTCCACATATTATGAGATTTTTCCCTCTTTCCAAAGAAGTGCCTGGTTTTACAAGTATAAGGCTGCTTACCTGTAAATTCATAGATCTACAGCACAAAGTGACTGTGAAAAAAGGCTCCTAAAATAGTAAACAAGAATATTAGACAAGTTCATTTTTTAAAAAAAAAGAAACCTGCAACTGATAAAATGCAGAAAGTATCTTCTTTAAAATATTCAGAAATACAGCACAATTGCTGTCAATATGTTCTTAACTGCTAAATAATTTTACAATTTCAGCATTATTATTCCTTTTACATTTTGTGAAAGATTCTGAATAATGTTTATAAACAATGTTTAACAATTAAAAACCAACCAAACAAACAAAACCCATAAAACCAGTAAGCAAATTGACACTTTCTCTTCTGAAGCATGATTACTTTGCAGTCATCTGTGAGAAAACTCTCTTCTTGCTAAACTGTGGTCCTCAAAGCTGATTATAGATATCTTAACATTACACATTCCTCCCGGGCAAGAATCTTGCATTTGAATCATAAAATCATACAATCATAGAATTGTCTAGGTTGGAAGGGACCTTTAAGATCATCTAGTCCAACCATCAACCTAACTCTGATAACAACCAGTCACTAAACCATGTCACAAAGCACTATGTCAACCCGTCTTTTGAATATCTCCAGGGATGGTGCATCAACCACTTCCCTGGGCAGCCCATTCCAATGCTTAATAACCCTTTTAGTATAAAAATTTTTCCTAATATCCAATCTGAACCTCCCCTGGTGCAACTTGAGGCCGTTTCCTCTTGTCCTATCACCTGT
>JAOXJK010000001.1:173004314-173015400 GCA_025774025.1 Xenus cinereus | reverse complement strand
CATGTATGCCTAATGCATTTATACATATAACTATACAGATAGAAGATTTCCACTTACAAAGATATTTATACAAAAACACAGCATCTGTTATGCTAGTATATACTGTTAGTGGACTTCAAAGACGTAAACAAGAAGACAAAAAATCTTTAGTGTAGTTAATGAACATGAACACTATTAGTTAAGAAATGTCATGAAGAATCAGACTTTAAATAAAATAGCTCCACTGTTTCTGTAGCAACTGTGAAGATCAGTTTGGTTCAGGCCATCTTTTCTGTTGTCAGGGAATTCTTTCTTACAGCAAAGATTAACATTTTCTTTATGACCATCTTAAGTTCATCTTGGGATGTAGTTTTTCCCACCATCCCCTTGTACCAACACAATGATGTCAAGCATCAAGCAGAAATAGCAAAGTCAGTTTGATGAACTGTTATAAAATTTTGTAACTATGTCTTTTGCCATCATTCTTTCTCACTCTGAATGGTTTTACTCACAGTCACAGCTAACACAAGTGCATTGTGCAGTCACTTGATTTTTGCCTGTGACGAGTGGTAGTGTGAGAAAGAATTACAAATCTCCCTGAAACATCTAATTGTTATTACTGAAATACTTTAGGCTTACGGAATTGACAAAACTGTCATTTATAATTGCATTTGAACCCTGAATATGTGTGAGGACTCAACTTCCACTGAAACTAAACGAAATAATGTTTCTATTGATTAAATCAAAGTAGTGGGTATGATTGTATTAGCATATTTTAATCTGCATCCATTCACTCTCCAAACTAAACTCAAAATACTATATAATAACACGTTTTTCTTAGATAACTTTTCAAATATGATTACATTTTTCAACCTTTTTCATCCTTTTCATGATGTTTATTATAGGTTTATGAGGGTATTTAATTCTTTGTAATACGGTAATGTACTTGTTCTTGCTTAGAAAAAATATGCTGGTTTCTATGTAATAATTATATTTCACATAATTGGGAATGGAACAGTCAGCAAATTTTCAGCTGTGCTTCCATGTGTCTAACTTCTTTATATTGACTTCAGCAATCTTTGAGTCAGTCTGCTAAAACTTTATTACATGATTTTGCTTTGTTCAATCACTCGTGTATTTATTTGTTTATTTAAAAGTAGCATTTCTTAGCTCCTTGGTGTGCTCACAATATTTCCTACATGACTAAGAAGTTCCCATAACTTAGAAAAGGTTTCAGAAATGTTCAGAATCTTACAGTCACATCACAGAAATAGATACACTAAAAACAAGTGGATGACTGAAGCAGAGGGAAGATTTAATTGCAAACATTTTAAAATATTTTCATTTGTTGTGTTCTATTATTTTTTCCTCACTGAAAAGTGATCAAAATGTTGATCTTCTGGTGCAAATGTAACCAATCATAGATATAGGTCACTTTATAGTAGATTGGGCAAACCTTAATAATAATAAATCAACTTCAGAAGATAACTATATGTCATTTCCTTCCAAATAACAAAGGCAGAATTTGTCCAGCTTACAAAAAGAAAGGTCAGCTCTGAAGTTTTCAGTCTTGTCTATGCAGAAGCTTGTTTTTCTCATATGGAGAGGACGGGAAAAAAGGATAATATTTCCAGAATCACATAAATTGTTTTAAGTGCTAAATTTCTAAATCATATAGGTGATTTTGACTTGTTTTTCCATGAAGCAACAGTCACCAGCTTTAGAGTAATTTATATATACTTGAACATCATTAATGTTTATAGAGTTCTTACTGTTCACTACCAGGAAATGTAAGCTCTGGGACACAGAGATCATTGTATCCCTTTCTGGCCCATCCTGGCAGCAAAAATGGCTTTAGGTACTAAATTATGTATATGGAGTTTGTAAGATAACAGGTGGTGTTAACGTGAATGAGAAACAGGATCTTGGTTACTTTGTTGTTTGTTGCACTGCAGAACACTTAAATGATTACATCAGATTTGTTGGTTTAGTTTTCCCCAAAGGGTTTCCTGCGACACTACTGTAACTTTGTCCTTGCCAAGAAAAGTCAAACAGAATATTAAAAAGGTAGCAGAGCATATACCTGAACAACTGCAAATGAGGGGGACAAAATGAAAGCTCACCTTGTAAGTGATATAGATTTAGCAGCCTTCCTAGGCTTATAGAAGGCTATGAGGTAGATAAAGCCAACACGCATTTCCCCCACTCCCCCTTAAAGGAAAGAAATCAACCCAAACAACTCATCACGGTTAGTGAACTCAGAGATAAGTAACTATTGGAAAGGTAGTAATGTTTTTCAAATTCACCCGCAAAGTCTTTTGAAGTAAAGATATTTTTCAAGTCCTTATGTATCTCTCTGCTAAAACTCAGAGAGGATAAGTTTTGCTCCAGCATAAAAGGTATTTCCATACATAAGTAAACAGAGATATAATTAAAGAAATTCAACATGTTTAATTTTTTGCCTAAAGTAGATTTCCAAAACTAATCCATATTTCTATCACTTTCTTCTGAAATGATGGAAGGGTTTGAGGATGATAGTGAGATCAGTTTGAGCTGTGCTCCTGCATTCTTTACATCCTGGTTCCAACTGAAATAATTACACAGTTTGCAAATAACTTTGCATTGATATGTGAAATGAGTCATTGTTTAAGTAAGTCAGATAATTTTCTTTAACTTTCTGCAAATTGATCATATGTAACATTTGTCTGAGACTTTCTCATTCCAGAGTATTGTGCTGCAATCCAAAAAAGGTTTTTCTTCTCAAAAGATGTAACTATCACCTTCCACATGCCTGATCCAGAATTTGCCTTCATTCATCTGCTTTGTTTGCTTTCTGTTAATCTCTGATGTTTTTTATTTCTAAAGGTAATAAACAAGAGTAGAAGCAGGAGTCCAGATCTAGAAAATCATTTGAGTACTTAGTGGAAGTTAAATGCCAAAACACAAGCTAGTGTCAGTGCTGCACTCATAATATTTTAAGCATTTCACAACTTTAGAGAGAAAATCTTGGGCATGCAGTTTGTAAGGACTCTTTGCCTTTGAATACATTTTTCCAGGATTTAAAAATTATACACGCATATATAAAATACACTTAGGATAGAAAAAAATACTGGGTTTTATATTAGCCTGAACAATTTCAAGCACATTCGATTGTTTCAGGAGAGCTCAGATGTTATGAAGATCAAAAAGGTCATGGAGTTAGTTCTGGTTGTTAGTGGCATGTGGGTTGCAAACATGGTATCTATAGTGACAGACCACCTACAGTCTAAGGTACGTTGATAGAAAAATAAGACTACCAGGTGGGCAAAGATAATACCATTTCTAAACAAAACAGCTTTGCCCACAGTCACTTAATATTTTATAAATTGTGTTATAAAGTCAAGAATGCTCCATTCCACCAGTGCACAATTCAATAACAGCTTGGAATTGGAAACTGGAAATTATAACTGGCACAGAAGCCAAGCATCTTTCCATCATATACTTACAGTAAATGTGCGATTTATTGCATATAACTGGAAAAATGAATATGATTAAATGCATCGACTACGTACGTTATTCAAATGTGCATAATAAATTTAATTTATGCATATATGCAGGACAGTTTATCTATCATTGATACGTATGCAGATTTAAAAAGTAACAAATAATTTTGAACTCACCAAAATTTTCTGGTCAAGTGAGTGCAGGCAAACACAGCTTCATAGTTAATTTCTATCACTGGTAATTTCATAAATGCCTTTAAAAACTCTTTTCAAACAATATATTAGCTTTGGGAAATGTTTAAGGCTTAACAACACAGTATTCAGCAAAATGCATGTTGTTATTTTAGGTCTCTTAATCCCCAACTTGTTTTTATAGTCTCACATTTCTTTGCATAGCATTTGTGCTTTAGCCATTAAAACAGACGAATACTGAAAAGATCAGTTTAGCCTAGCATATTATTGACTTTACTCATGTAAATTGAGCATGATATAGTTCTGTCACAGTAGAAATTTTGTGCGGTAACAGACACAGAAAATACCAGAACACAAGATTCATTTTTAGATATGAGGAGAATTCTGAGTTGTTCAGATTTCACTTATGTAAACAGATACAGTCCCACTCATTGATAGTAACGACAATGTATGAATGTGACACTGAACACATCTTAACCTTGAAAGAATCTCCTTCTTAGACACAATTGGAAGAAACCAATTTGATCATGTCAGTCTGAGTCTTGCTTCATCCAATCATATTTTCTATTCAAACTGTTATGCTGATTTAAATTACTTGGTTTTAACTTTCAAGTAACAAATCTGTAATCTTCTAATGAAAATTAAGGATATTGAAAGTCTCACAATCGAAGTGTTTCATGGTTAGACTGAGGTAAAAAGCATCATCTAGATTAACAAGTAAAATGGGTTAATTTCCTTTTATCTTTCACTATGAGCACATTATACAAGCAAACTTTTTGTTTTCTAAGTGCCTTTCTAGTTTTGTCTTTAAAGCACAGCATTCCAGTGATTGGGTTTTTTTTAGTGCCATACATACAGATAACACATCATCCCCATTTGTCTCAGTGTCAGCTGACATACTAAAAAAGCAACTAATTCACCTTTCTTCCTTTCCAGTAGTAACACCTTCCCTATTACCCCAGCTAATCTTTACTTAGTATTCATCAGTGGACCTCTAGCAGGCTGATCTTGAGCCTTCAGAAACCTGTGGGCAGTTACCTTGAGCTGAAAAACCACACACATTTTAACAGAAACTATATAGTTTTCAGTGCATGATTAGGCTTTTAAATCCCATTGTAATTCTGGCAATGAGCCCTTCTTGGAACACCCTCCTGTTATACAAATATTATTTAACTTTGTGAAAGTGTAAAAATTAATTTATACAATTATTATGGTAATTTATTAATATAATCATCGTATGACATATGGCAGAATGTTAGAATATTGGGTGATTATGGGCAGAATGTTTTTCACAGAAAATAAAATCTGATTAACTGCACCATCTAACAGTAAAACAAAAAACAAATGAGCAAAACCTCTTACCTAAATTCATTGCTATTTTCAAATCCAGTCCTGCAACACTACACATGGTAATGCTTACGCTCCTTTCACTGGCAGACAAACACTATGAATAATGGCAATAAAACTACAAATAAGTCTGAAAAACTTACAGTGTGTATACCATATATACACTAGCAAAAGAAATATACAAAAATATATTATTTCTGTAACAATGACATGAACCTGTCTATTTAGTATAATGAAATTAAAAAGACTCAATCCTACTGAAATATGGCATTTCTGTGACATTCAAGTTCAGCAAATTCATAGATGCTAGATGTGTAGTGGACCAATTTGTCTTGTGGAAAGGTCAGCCTAATACAAAAGACCAAAGCAAAATATGCAAGCTATGAACCAGGAAGCTGCCGAACTAATAGATAGGCGGTATCTGACAAAATCTACCTAGACTTTTAAGGCTAGGCATAACTCTCCAATGAAGTGATGATAACTTAAGAGAAACATTTATTAAACAATGAAGAAACATATATATTTTATATACGTCTTCATTTAGACTTGCTCTTTTACATAAATTCTCTGGAAAGTATGCAGTCAGACTGGAAAATTTACCAAACCACGACTGACAATAATGTTATTTAGCGACAGAGAGAAAAACATTATTATCTTCAGATGAGCTGTTGGTGAGGATCTGAACAATACCCTGCACATTTCTATGTTTAGGCTTGGCTGCTTTTGCTATGCGAGCATATCTTAGCAACAGTTTATACTCAGCAGAATTTATAATTACTAAAAACTGAGGAAAGCAATGAAGCGTGCATTTTCATTGTGGAGAAATGTAACCCTTGAGAAAAATCATACATGAGAAAATGTATGACTAATAGATTCATTTTAAAACGTGTATTTGCATGTTTTGGTGACACCCAGGAGACAATGAACTTGCAAAACAGAGAAATGAAAATTTTCATGGGGGCAAATTCAAAACAATTGGAGAAGAGTAAGTATCAGTAAATATGTGTTTGAAAATACAGGATAAATAAGGGAATCTGAAAGTGAAATACAGTTTATATAAACTAGAGAATGTGAAGGAGAGACTACAGAAATGAGTTTTAATTCTGCCTGTTTGACATTAATTTTTTTTCATTAATTCGTGCATTCAGTCAGTCAGTCATTCATTTCATCTGCCTTTCACCTCACTTTCAATATTTTAAAGTGAAATCTAGTAGTTTATTTCTTTATTTCACAGAGTGCTGTGATGATTAATAAGTTATCACCTGTAGAGCTCTATGGCATTTACAGCTTAGAAATATTGCACACTATGCTGACTGCTGGTTGTGGCATTTACAGAGATATCATAAGAGATTTTTAGAACTTCTGCTTAATACTTATATTGCGGGTATAGTAAGGACAGAGATAAGCTATGCAAGAAACCTAACCCTAGTGGCTTTTTAGCATTGCAGATCAAGGTCAAGAAGTAGACTAGAGTGCAAAAATAAATAACTGATCTAATGCACACATTTTTCTGCAATGGGAAATTCAAGTAAAATTTGGATTCTTGGGTTCATGTACGGATACTTATGGATGTACTGTTGCTCACTTAACGTATAGCTGCCTCTCAGAAGAGGGCATCTGATTTAAAGATATCTGCTTTTAATGTACAACACAGAATTTAATTAACAAGGAACTTGATTTGAGCAAACGCCCATCCACATGAACACACTATCCAATCAAATTTTGAAAATTGAAACTATTGTCTGTTTACTTGTCCTGGAAGCCATGATAATGTGACTTAAATATTGAACAAAATTAAAAGTTCAGTTGCAGACAGTAGGGGAAAAACCTTGATGCTGGTGACTAGTCAGAGGGAAACACTACTTTTACTTTTCCCATTGTACTATATTTAAAAAAAAGTAGGAAAAAAAATCATGAGAATTCTAAAGGTAGAAGCAGACTGCTCCCACTGAAATAAGGCAGTTAAGGTAAAAACATAAAGGACCTTATTTCTTAAGAATAACTGTAAGCGTTCAGTATCCTCCCCTTTAATAATGCAATTACCAGGTCAGCAGACTCTTTTCCTTCTCATGCAGGAGCATCTAGCTCATAGTCTAGTACGTTATAGCAGCCTTCCAGTACCTGAAGGGGGCCTACAGGAAAGATGCAGAGGGACACTTTATCAGGGAGTGTAGAGGTAGGACGAGGGGCTATGGTTTTAAATTGAAAGAGTGGAGATTTAGAATACATACTAGAAAGAAATTCTTTACAGTGAGGGTGGTGAGACACTGGAACAGGTTGCCCAGAGAAGTTGTAGATGCCCCCTCCCTGGAAGTGTTCAAGTCCAGGCTGGATGGGGCTTTGAGCAACCTGGTCCAGTGGGAAGTGCCCCTGCCCGTGGCAGTGGGGATGGAACTCAACGATCTTTAAGATCCCTTCCAACTCTAACCATGCTATGATTCTATGATTATCAAAATTTTCTGGGTAACCAGGCCTTATTGGGAAAACTGCTGATCTTGTGGCATGTAACCCGGGTAGCCACTGCTTTCCTTCATCCCACAACCCACACTTCGTACTGCTCAGTGAGTATTCCTCACTTTTCTAGCTGCTCTTACCAAACACTGCTACTTAGCGTAAAGTTTCTGCTAACCTAGGTCTTTGCCATGTGTTAGCAGTAGCACACATCCAGCACAGACACCTGGAGCAGTCTCTCAGCTCACATCAGATTTCCGAAGCTCTTTTTTCATCTCAAAATTCATGAGCAACACGGGTTTTTTCCTCCTCATCCTTACTCTTTTAAATAGTAACTTTTATCTTTTCCAGGACTGGAACCTATTGCCTTAAATAAGGTTAATCACACACTCATGTTTGGGCACTATTTATTAGTTCAGATTTTTATACTTCATTGCAATTGGGGTGTTTTTTCTATTTCATATTTGGCACCTTTTTCAAATGCATGAAATAAAAACATACAAAATAAATGTGTTTATTGGTCCATTTGGTCCCTCCATCAGATGCCTGCAGAAGGCTCCTTTTCTGAGTTCCTCTGGAATCATTCCTGCATTTTAGTAGTGCAGAGGAATGAGAGGAGATGAAAGAGGTGCTGCTTTTTCTTAATCCCAATCTCACAACAGAAAGAAAGTAGCAATGGTTATGAGGCTAATCCAGCCACTTTGATGAAAAAATCAAGAGTAAGAATATGGTTGTACTTTTGCCATATGACAGGAGCTTTCACAGTCTCTATAACAACTAAGTGGAGGTTAAGCTATAGCATGTTGTATCTGCATTACAATTAACCTCTCTGTTGTAAAAGCAGAGCTTTGAAAGGCTTTTCCAATTCCTCTGCCAATAAAATCTCTAAAACTGGTAAGCAAGGTTATGGCTATGTTATTGGCATAATTTTGTTATTTGAAAACTCTAGAATAAAAAACAGCTACGGAAAAAAAAATATTCATTCCTTCAGTATCAGAATTCAGTCAGAGAAGGAACAGAAAGGCTGGTAGACTCTAACCTCTGACTCTTCCACTCAAAAAAGGAAAATTCTAAGCAGGTTAACAAGTAGCCTTTTTAGTGCTCGTTGCAGCTAAAAGCATATTTACCTCTTGCTTTGCTGAATGCAATATAACAGTGTTCTATTTGCACTTCAGGACTAACTCCAAAAGCCCTAGAGGAAAAAGACAAAGAAGTTTCCTAGCAGTTTTCAAAAGCAACAGCAAGAACTGAGCTATATGTGAGGCTTGGGATATTGTTAAAAGGGGTGAAAAGGGAAAATGGAGAAGAGGTCAGTAATTGGAGAGCAGAAGGTTAGAAGCTACCTGCTCATTTGGGAGATTTGTACTGAGAAAGAGACCAGGCTTGTTTAGCTGGTTGACTGATTTCATGTGGGAAATGTGATTTTCTGCGTGTACTGAGTAGAAGGAAAGGGAAAATCAGGAATAATTATTTTTGGCAGAGTTAGGTAATTCCCAGTCCCAGCCATCTTCATTTGATCACCAGCTGTTACTGCTGAAAAGTATTTTGTGTTACACAGTATTAATTCTCCATTTGTGTTCCTCTCCCTGATTGCTATTGCTTTCCCTGTTGCTTTCACTCTAAATTTCCTGGCTTTTAGATATTCTGCTTTGCAAACTACTGCTGCATTTCTAGAATATTTACAGCCCTTAATTTATTGACATTTTTACTCACAGCTATAACTCCTTCTGAATGTATTTTTGGTCTCCAAATGTATTGGTCTTTTTCAGTTCATATAATTAATGTGCTGCATCTTGGGCATATTGCCTGAAGTTCACCCTGCTGCTGAAAGCTAGTCAAATAGACCTGTATAGGGAAAATCAGCAATGAACTTAGGCTGAAAAGTTTATGATGTCCTTAATAACGTGGTCACACATTATCTAGAATGCTTGCAAGCAAACAGAACCATAAAATATTCCAAATCTCTATCAAAACAATTTTTCACCCTATAAACCTTTAATGTCCCAAAGGATTTGATAGCTCAGTGACTAAGATAGTGATACAGTAAAAGAGAAAATGAGTGTCGGAGTCCACCAGGCCAGGGCTAAATTATTCTCTTTACTCCAATTTAAGCACATATTCAAGTTTGGCCCTCAATTATCTGTATTGCCTATGTATTGGTTTGCTCTCTGACTGATCTTGGCACACATGAACTGTTTTTCCAACTGGGAAAATTGATTTGGAGGTGAGCAGTACAGAGCAATTGAGTCAGGCTTGCCAAAAGTTCACTCAGCTGTGTTTCTCCAAGGATTTCTCAGTAGAAGTCTCCCCATGTTCTCCAATTCAGTATTCTAGTAAGTTTATTAATGGAAGGATGCTTTGAATCTCTGTATCAAAATGCCTGGCACCAGATTGATACCTAATGGCCAGAGGGGGCACTCTGGTATCAGAAAAGCACATTGCCTAGCTCTAAGGAGGGAAAAATCCAAACACACAGCAATGCAGAACATCGCCTTTTAGACTATTAGAGAACAGCTAACTGATTCAAATTTAAAATGAAGATATAGTAGAGTGTATCTGATTTTTGACATTACTAGTAAAGGATTTCAGTCTCTGTTGACTTGTTAGAGCAGGGTTTCCAGTATTTCTTTGCTCTTGCTTTGGCCTAAGCTGCTCTCAGCTGGCAACAATCCCTTAAAGATCAAGTGGCTATCGCCAATCGGTTCAAGGAATCAGAAACCTTGAGAATACTACGTGAAGTAAAGGTTTGACACCCCTTGGCTGCCCTCAGACAACAGCCCTAGCAAGCAATAGTCCTTTTTTTCAGCTGAGGCTAGCAAATTGTACGATTTTTGAACTTTAACTGGGAGCCAACACAAAGGAAAGAGTCTAATACAAAACATACCAACAGACCCCAAAATATGTTTATGACCGAGGAGAAAAAAATCCTACCATGAAAATTGCACCAATCTTAGTGATGACCTTGGGAAACTGGCAGTTTATCATAATCATTCATTCCCTCCCCTGGTTCTTCCTGAAGAAACTGTCAACTCCAAGGCAAAGGAAGGCAAGGAAGAGATTACTTTCCAAAAGATAGTAAAAAACATACTTTTGCGGCTGATGGTGTTTAAAGTGAATGCCTGAATGTATCAGGTACTGCTTCTTTCATTCTACTTTTTTATTGTTCCTTAGCTCTGAACTGGCAGAGTGTATCAGACATGTACCCTCCATTTCTTTAGAAGGATGCCTAAGCTAGATCTTGTCATCCAAGAACGTAACCTCCAGAAGAATCCAACAGTAGCACACCATCTTCATTCAGTTTCTCCTTCAGGAGGAGGTGTAATATTCTCCTTTAATATTGCCTCCTACTCCATTAATCCCTTCACAAGGAAAATAGAAGAACATGAATCTCTGGCCTTGGAGGCAAGGTGGGCGGTATGGGGAGAGGAGGCTCTTCCCCTAGTAGACATGGACCAGGTCCGGGACCACTTGACCAAACTGGACATTCATAAGTCTATGGGCCCCGATGGGATGCACCCGTGAGTGCTGAGAGAGCTGGCAGATGTTATCGCTGGGCCACTCTCTATCATCTTTGAAAATTCATGGAGAACAGGAGAGGTGCCCGAGGACTGGAGGAAGGCCAACATCACTCCAGT
>JAOXJK010000001.1:172953038-172976022 GCA_025774025.1 Xenus cinereus | reverse complement strand
CCTTCCCTTCCCTTCCCTTCCCTTCCCTTCCCAGCCCTGCCCTAAGCTGCCCGTCCAGTTGCTCTTACTGTGAACTGTAGGTGAATACATGTACCTGTACATGTACAATCCAGAAGAGTCAGATATGTATTTGTATCAGGTGACTGGAGAAGAGAAGAGCTTTTGCTTTAAGTCTAAGTTTGAGAACAGCAAAAATTAGCTGATTCTCTCTATTGTATAGACTTCCTTAGAACAAGAACAACAACAGAAGAAGATAATAAATTTTTATTAAAAATTATGGCAGGATGAGTTTTAAAGTTCTGCGGAAAACATTGCCTACCCTGCAATGAAAGCAAGTAAATTAGATGTATAGAACTTACAATATGTTTTTTATTATATCATAAACCATATAGTTTTGAAAAAAACTGTAAACCAATTATTTAATTTTTATTTTGCGACTGCTTAAAACTCTACTGGTCACTGTTTTGCCTAGGAAAATTAAAAAAAAAAAAAGGCAGTTCAAGGTTATTGGAACAGATAGTTCACTGAAATTTTAAATGTCTCAAGAAAATCTGCTAGGCTTCCATGTTCTCTCTCTTGCAAAGCTTCACGATCTTTAAATGTAATGAGTGGTAGGCTGTTTGTCAGTTGTAAAAGTTTTCTACATTAATACCTTAATGAAACACACTAATTCAACTGTAATGAGAGACAGTGAGCACGAGAGAATTTAGTGAGGTTGACTAAACTTTTATGTAGTATGAATACATTCCAATTGTTTAATTTTGTTGGGCAGGTCTCTGCTGGTCAGAAAACGACATCTAGATTAATACTGTCAACAGTCCCAGCCTTTCAGTCTTCTATATATTCAAAAGTGAAATAGTATGCAAAATAAAAAATGGTTGTTAAAACTTGGATGACAAAAATAAGCAGTCTGAAATATACATGGAAGGGAGGCGGCTAATACAGGTTTTTCAGGAATTTTTGTTTACTGTTTTGGGTTTTTTTGTCTTCTTTGAAGTAATCAGTCATGCCATTGCAAAATCATAGAATCATAGAATGGTTAGAGTTGGAAGAGACCTTAAAGATCATCGAGTTCCACCCCCCCTGCCATGGGCAGGGACACCTCCCACTCCCATTCCAGTGAAAATGGAAGTGAAATTTTCAGTCCACTTATCTGGACTACCTTCTCAGCTCTACTTTCTCACCTTCTGCTGAAAATTTGGCGAGGATTCTTCAGTACTTCTCCTTATACAATAGTAAAATGTAAACACAGAATTGTTTTTATCATGAAATATGAAATTGTTTTGTAGTAAAAGACCCATAAGTATACTTTTATTCTGTAGTTTAATGCTGGCTTACTTTTGTAGAATGGTGACTAACACTGAAATAGCTCACACAGGCTTCTTTTTAGGCTCAAAAACCAGGGCCTAAATATGTTGTCCTTACCCTATCATCCTATAAAGCAAAAGGGATTGGAAAAAAATCGGTATTGTTAGACGGGAGGATACCCTCTACCAACTCATAGGAGGATTCCTATCAAAGAAGGGAGTGAGTTCAAATATTTTATAAAACGAGCCACTATATAAGGAAAATACTACAGAATGATTTTACTACAGTAATTAGAATTTCCATGTCTACATTAATCTTGCCTCCATCAAAATGCCTATACTAGAACAACAGTATTTTCCAGCAATTCCTTACAGAATCTGGAAAGAAACACATGCTGTGTATTTTTTCAGAACACTTGCTTTTTAAATGGCTACCGCTGCCCATGTGCACATCAGAAATATAAGGTAAAAAATAGCTTTACTTCACATTTCTTGTGGTAGTGGATTTAAACATGATCCCTTGAAATCAGTGATGTCCAGATGGATTTTATTCTGTTCTTTTATGAAAAGGGAGAAGAAAAATCTCAAGAGAATTAAACTTCTGTTGGAGGGTTTAAGAAAACAGGTTTTGGAAGAGCAAAGAGTATGAACACATTAGCTACAGATTTAAATTGAACACAAATTGTTTGTGCATGAAAAAGATGAAAGCAGCAGCCCAAATTCCTCAGCAGAAATAAACAGAAAAGAAGCATAGCCTGAATCTTTGTACTACTTACAAGTTACTAGAAAGAAATTACAATGTAAATGCTTTGATTCTTTCAATTATTTGCCATCTTGCATATAATACATGTTCTTGCCTCTCAGCACTTAAATATGCTTCCTGAAAAACTGTCTTCTACTAGGAAGCATAGGAATGACCATTAACAGTCTCATAGGTAAAGAGCATAGGGAATATGGAAAGAATGGAATGGTCCTTTCTTCATTACACTTTCCTGGTTTCTAGCAAGTAAGTGGTACGCATTTTTTTGTGAAGGTTAGAGGCAGCTTAAGCCCTTGGAATGTATATGTGTCTGAATCAGAAGAGTTACTGGACTGAGCATGTAATGGACTGAGGAAATGAGGGAAAACTTTACATGCAATAAATTGGGACACAAAGAGTAGAAGTTTATTAACTTAAGTTTATTGACTTAATTAAGTCAGTTTAACATGCCATTATGTTCTTATGACCTGGACAGCAACTCAAGACATTACATGTTAAGCAATCTAATCACAAAAAAGAATCTAAAACTAGGAGAAATTTTCTCAGAGTGTAGGAACTCTGCTCTGTCTCCTTCCTATGCTAGAAAAGGCCTAAAGTCTAGATGTCCCAATCTTTGAACAGTAGACCATTTTTTAAAATGCATGCACTGCTGGCAACACAAGTGACTTCGGAGTTTCATATTTTGGTACCCTGCACTGATGGAAGTACTTACTGAAATTCTCGTTCAGGCATATTCCTGTGCTTAGTTTTTTAATAGGTGCCTCAGGTAAAGTGCTTATTCATTATATGGTCAGGTGGGATCAGTAAGTGATTCTGAAGTCTCCCAGAGAGTCTCACTCAATTAGGCAGATAGAATCTCCCCTTGAGCCTTAAGGCTTTTACCTGTCTTCGTGGCTATATAAGGAACATAACCACTTAAATGTCTGTTGTGGTTTTGGTTCTGAATGCAAAGAAATAGTGAAGCCAGCAATAAGTTTATGTAACTTCCCTGTTTTTACCAACATGAAAACAACATCCAAACCAGGATTAACCATTTCCCTCACTGCTTCTACATGAGCAAAGCAAGAATAATACCATGTTACTTAAGCTCTTCCTGAATCAGCAAAGTATTGTTTGTATAACTGTACACCACACAGTATATTAACTAGGAATTTATAAAATATCAAGTTTTGGTTCCCCACCACGTACATACACAGAAGCACATCAATTTTACATGTAAGTACTTGAAATACCTAGGAAAAGGTAGCCTCCTGAATAACTCAAGAAATGAAGATATTTTTAACTGGATTTGATCAGTGGACTCAAAGGGTTTAATATCAGTAAAATTTATCTAGATACTATTTTTGCTCACATTTAGAATCTCTTGACAGCTTCAGTGCTGTATTTTCAGCACTCATAGGTCTATTGATATATTAATCAAAGGAATTTGTGTTTAAAAATTGTGAGTGGGAGACAAGGGCTTTTGTTTTGATGGTATTAATGATGGTATAAATTCAGGTAAAAGCTGAATTTATGTCTCCAACCAATGAAGAACATCAAGTATAGTATAATATAACCAGAACTGTTTTTATTTGGTAAATACTGTTGTTTTGATACTAGGTCTGTTGAATTCGTAAATGCAATAACATTTCCTAGAGCTGGTATTGTTTTGTTTGTTTGTTTGTTTGTTTTTATTTCTGTAATCCAACTTTAAATGATTCACTTTTTCAACTATTTTTGAAACTTCAGAAATACTTACAATGATTCCACACAATGGATTCTGTATTTTCATTTTGTATTTTTAATGATGTCACTTCAGGGTGAACAGGCAGTTTGCTTCCCCAAGGCACTTCAGCTCTTCTCAGTACTCGTTTTTTTTAAATTTTATTTTATTTTTGGTGAAAGGCTTCTCTTTTTACATTCTCATGTATACTGAATGATATTATTGGAGGATAAACACGTGGATCCCTCCTGTGGGATTGATATCTGAGTCAAATAAATGTTAGTTTTCTTTTTTGCATGAACCAAAAAGAATAGAAACAACAGGAATAAATAGGAAAAATACATGCGTAATTGCAAATGTTAAAGCACAAACAATTCAACAATCATCCCCAATATGACTTTGTACCTCAGACCTAAAGTTCTTTTAGCTGTGCCAATACAAGCTTGGATATCCTCCAAACAAATAACTGTATCATACTGCATCGCAATATGAGATATCTTCATGTTTGTTGGTGTGTGCTTAATTTCAAAAAAAGGCAGCACTTCCTACCCATATGGTTGTATTGGCTCCTGGGGCTTAAGTTTCATCACTTTTCTAGAAATCTTCTGTTGCTTCATTGATATTGTTACTTTTAGCAGTATTTAGAAAATATGGCTCTCCCTCAGAGTACATCTGAGGAACGAAACTGCCTTTTAGTGTTTGGATGATCTACCATTGTTTTGAAATATTGTTTGTAAACGATTCCTGTAATACATACATTATAATTTTTTTAATTATTAACTTTAAGCAATAATACTGTTTGAAACTGCAAGAATTTGAAGTTTCTTAATCTTAATTATGATTAAAGGTTGTAGATTTAATCAAAACTTCCATAAATGTAACTACCATCAATCTAATATGTTTTTAAGAATCATATATATTTTACTATGTATCCGCATCATGCAAGTTTTCATGCTGAAATATGCATCTATTGTGAACAGAATATCATAAAAGTGTCAGTGCAGGGACAGGAAAACTGAAATCTAAAACTAAAATGAGTAAACAAAAAAGCAGTATGAGTTTGACCAATCTCTGAAATACTTCTGCTATCTGTAAGTCTTCAGAAGTGGACTTTAGAGCATCAGAGTACTCAGATGCGAGGGTAAATATTTAGGAATCTTACCCATATCTTTCTCTTAATAAATCTCTAGCCAATGCCTGCATTAAGCTTATATGAATTGTCTTTCATAATTGGAATACTGTTATGCAGGCAGGTGTCACATGTGCAGAACATTCAGATACATTTATTTAGCCACAATAATGAGAAATATTGTATGATGGACTCAGTGAAAACCGTAGTGGTGGCATCCACTGCAGTGGCATGTATGTATGTACTTTACATACGGCCAAAGTTTTTGAGAGTAATTTTGTCCCAAATGATTAATGTATCAAAAATCTTAATTCAGTGAAGCTGAGTGGTATTAGAAATTTGATAAGGAAAACCTATTTGGCCTCACCTCCCTTTGCAGATAGTTGTGGGTTGCTCATAGCCAACAGACATATGTATATATGTGTATGTGTGTATGTCTACTTATGTGGATCTTCCAGAACCTTCACAAATGGCACTAGGCTTTTTTCTGTGTATATCTGAAATGAGCCAATTCATTTTTGACATGATAACAAAAACTTGACAGAAAAAGGCAAATGTCATGTTAAAATAAACTTTGTTCCTCTCTTTAAAAACAAAAATATATACCCTCTGTTCAGACAGTGGTGTATGTGGAAGATGAAAATTGCACTGATCTGTGCTATTGTAGTACCAAATGTGTAGAATCAGGAGTTTTATGACATTTTTAAAAAAGTTACGAATAATGTTCCAAAAGCCATCAGAGGGCTCATTCCAAATTCTCTCTTCAATGGGTTTTGTGGGAAAAATGCCACAATCATGACTAACAGCATTCAGAACAGCAGGAGAACAAAAAAAAGGTCATAAGATATCTGTTCTGAGAAGTTCTGGAAAGACTTTCTAAAGAAAGAACTATCTAAACTAANNNNTGTATTTCGCTTTCTTATTTTAAAGGCTTAAAAAAGCCTGGTTTTGTTTTGTCTGGTTCTGGGGGTGAAAATCAAACAAACAGCTTGTTTATTTAATTTTAGGGAGAAATTAAAACCATACCAAAGAAAAAGACAAACAGAGAGCAAAACAAAAAAATGGAAAAGTGATGATCAGAAAGCGGGCAGGGAGGCTATGAACTTATGCTATAACAGTAACATAAAAATGTAAAGGACTGATTCAACCAAAATATTCCCAAGGACCATTGCACAATTACCTTCAGAAGAACAGTGATTGCCTTTCATATAACATTTGTGGAGGGTGATAAGGTAAATAACCACAGCCGTGTTCAATAATACGAAACAGAAAGTCAGCATGAGAACAAAGATGACTTGTACAGTTTCATTATAAAATAAAACAAGTCCGGTACTTTTTGAATAAAATGGATAAATGCCAGTCATCTATTTGTCTACCAGTCTCTACATTAATATATAGATGAAGATGATGTATATAGATATAGAGATATATAGATATATACATATTCATAATATTTACTGTTCTATTCATATAAAAATCTGGGACATGATGCTATAATCTTCTATCTTTGCTAGAGCTAAGCAGCAGTGAATTAGGATGGATCTTTTATCTCCTGCTAAATCATTTGATATCTCCTTTCCTCAGATTAGACAATTTAGAGTTTAAATTCTGCAAAATATAATCTGCAGAACAGCATAACTGAGCATGTTTAGCTGTGCCTCTGCTATAGAACACCTCTTCAAGAAGAATAATCATTCTAAAAAACTAATGTGCTACTAATCTTTTTAAATTAATGGGGTGACTGGAACAAGGTGAGGTACACAGCCCTAATGATCCCGTGAACTGGAGTCAGATCTTTCCCCAGTTCCTTACAGGGAACAAATTATGCATATGGTCATGCATAAGGCAATATTCAGCTTTTCTCCCACACTGATTAGTGGAGATAAATAGTGGACCTGCATCGTAATTATGCTTACATCAATCCTTAAATTCATGACTTTCATGACTTGCTATTGATAAGGCAACTATGTTGCCCGTTAAATCTTATCTGTTGCTGATATTGCTTAATGATGATCAGGTAAGCCTAATAGGCCACTGCATTGAACCCTAAGATGATACTCATCAACCACAACATGACTCATCAGCCAGTGCTACATACAAGGCACTGGACATTCTATTTTCTACACTCCCAACTTTGCTCAAAGCTTTGCTATCTTCCTTTTTCTGACCAGTTAGCAGAAACTCACCATTTTTTCAGTGTGGTGACTTAGCCTTGGCTAACAGCCAAATACCCACCCAGTTGCTCACTCACTACCACTCCTCAGCAGGACAAGAGGAGACAACAGAATTGGAAAGCTTAGGCATCAAGAAATTGCTTACCAATCATTTTCATGACTAAAACAGACTTGAATTTGGGGAAAATTAATGTAATGTACTGGCAATTGAACAGATTTGGGTAGCAAGGAAAGACAAACATTAAGCCAATGCCTGCCTTCCCTCTTTCCCAAGTTCAGCCTTATTCCTTCACTCCTAACCCCTCCACACCCTTCTCCCAGTCCTCTCCAAGTGGCACAGGATGGGTGGAGTGGGGAGTTATGGTTGGTTCCATCAGAAAATATCCATTTGCTCTGGCAGGCTGCAGTAAGAAACTTATCTGAGTCCTTCCTTTTCATCTTCCTCCTTCTCTGAAACTTGTGTTTGCATTGCTGCTTCTCACTCTTCTTGTTTTTCCTCCTTTGTTGTCCCGTGGTTTTGACCTTTCTTATTTACTTCTTCCTGGAGGCTCCAGCAGCTTGGCTTCTGAGCTGAGCTGTGTGCCACAGTGGGTCTGCTGTAGCTGGATGGAACCAACTGGCATAGGGCAGCCTCAGCCTCTCCTCACAGAAGCCACCCCTGCAACACCTGGACACCTGCACCCGCTACACGTAAGAATTCAAGTTGGCCATTGCGTTACTTCAAATTCACAGTAAGATAGAGGAAGAGGAACTGGATATTGCTTATTGCTGGGTACCTCCAGATTTAAATCATTACCCAGCTGTTCCAACCCGACCATTTCTCTCACAACCCACTCCTCCTCCCTTATTTCTATATTTCTAACCTTGTGTGCTACACTGAAAATCTACAGAGAAAGTTAGGTCCCATTCACCAGCTCAAAAAGATTCAGAGTCATATGGGTTTTGGGGCAGATACTTTGTTTTAGGGAAGGCTGTGAGAGCCTATTCTTTGTCCAGAGTGTGTATGAATTAAGTGTGGTAAAATATGATTGTCTACTACATTTTTATAATGAGAAATAGTAGCCCAAAAATATAATATTCCAAAACAAATTTAAGTTCATGTCTATTTTTTAATTTATATTCTTTTGTACATACCACCAATCCATATTTGTTTAACATGTGTGATCACAGCTTTTGGATTTGTCCTATATGCATGCACACATACACATATATCCCCATGTGTGTTTCTATGTATATACAAAATATTTCATTTAAAAAATCATAACCCCCAAATAGTTAAATTATTTTCATAATTTAAAATATCCTTACAAGATAAATTTAAAGCATGTAACATTTAATCCACAACATTAAAAAGCTATTTTTCCTATACTTCCACTGCTGTGGAAGAGGAGGTTTTTCACTTTGTCTGGAAGCACATTATCAGACTGACAAAATGAAGTTTAGCTCAGAGATTGAAAATACGTATAGCTTTTTATTACATATACTTTTGAAAATTTTTCAATATTCACAGCTATATACAGTATGGTAAGAACCCTAGTTCATGCTTCTAATGGCAAATAGCTAAAATACTTCAACCTAGCATTACTCAGAAGAGCCTCGTGCATTTAATTCCCAGAGCACTGTAGTGCACTCACGTTGAGATTATTTTAGGGTGAACATCAAAGCACTTGTTGGACTCAGATAAGTTTGCATCCCTAACTTATTATTACCCAAAGCACTTGAACATGGATACAGTGCTAAAATTCCAAGGCAATAGGTTTACTAAAAAAGATATTTGTTTCTTAACTGTGGCCATGTTGAAAATTAGACCCTTGCACTACCCCACTGTCCTAGCATTTTTTTATCTAACTCTAGCAAAGAAATATATTAAACTTGGAAAAAACTATGACAGTACGGAAGAAGTATTTTCATCTTAGAAGTAAGCAAGAGAGGTGCAGCAGTGGGGGTGAGCAACTGGTATGAGCTTATAATTGCTATTCTTTTAACACATAAAATGTATGCAGCAGCTGCAGAATAATGGCACTCCCCTTTCAAATTCACCCAAAGGTAGTACCAGAAGGTATTCTTGCATGGTATAGCCATAAGCATTTAAATAGTCAAGCAAGATATAAAATGCACAAAGCCTTCGACTAACCCTGAACTGGACTACTGAGATTTTTCAAGACTGGTTTCTGTTATATTTGTGTTACACATCACTGCAATTTAGAGTAAAGTAAGTCACAGTTCTAGTCTTCAGCGTAGGAACTGCCTGTTTGAAGTATTGCCAGGTTGAAAAACAATGTAGTTACCTTAAGATGCAAAGTATTTTGTCCAGAGAGTTAAACTGTTTGAATTGGTATCTTTGTGTTTTCAGATCTCTAAATTTAAGGTCAGTCCAAGAAAGACCTGTCTCTTTAAAAGTGTAAAACAAACTATGTCTTATTTAAGGAAAATCAACTTTGGTCTAATACTAATGAAACTCAAATCAATTGTCTTTGTTATCAAGTTGTCTTGTAGAATTGTGTCATCCCTTACTTGATGTTCTGTCTTCTTTTGTTCCTTATTATGTTTTTGAAACAATCTTGAACCACTCTTAAAAGTCTGTTGTAGAATGTTTTCACTCTTAAAAGCAGGTGGTCATGCAGGAAATATTCACCACCTTAGGTACCATACAACAGACAAAAAAGGTCTCCTAAGAAATTTGAGGTCAGCTAGTCAGGCCACTCACCTGGAGGATAAAATAGGCACCAGGATATGGTCATTGTCCCACTCTCCTATGATAAGTAGTCAGACAGAAGCTTCCTGACAGCGATTGAATTATGTAAATGTGGATGTGCACAAATCTAAGGTTAGGCACCCACAAGTAAACTCTAGGGCTATATTTATGTGAGACCCTAATTCTTTTAGGTGCTTGAAAAATAATTTAATTTTAAATTGGTTTATAGTAATTCAGTTGTATTCTTTTAGCTGTATGATTTACTTTGCCAAGAAACATATACAATTTTTACAATTGTGGAAATTTACAGAACTGAATTACAAGTAAGTTATATACCATTCTTATGACCCCTAATATGTAAAATTTAATGCTTGTTAAATACCAAAAAATGTAAAAGGTTTTTAAACTTTCAGACTTAAGACTTTCATATATTTTAATATTTTATTTTCTAGGCCCCAGAACTTTTTCTACTAACCACTCTATAGTTTTGGTGCTTAAGTGCTGCTCTATACTTTGGCATTTCCCAGGCCACTTGACTTTCGTGGAATTCATCAGGGAAAGCCATTAGTGCACTCACTAGCGTAAAACTTGCATGATGCTATAAATCTTTTAGCAAGTGGATTTGGAAGATGTTTTTGTGAAGGTTATGTGTGTAAGGTAAGCTACATTACATGAGCCTTCAATGCGTGCCTTCAACATTGCACTTTCTGACATTTAATAAAATAGCGATTGCAAAGAGCTGCATCCTCAGAGGCCTTGTTATGCCAGTACCAGTGCGAAGGGAATACTCTCAGACTGTCTTCCATGTTTTAGTTGCAAAAGAATCAGTTTTATTTTTCTGGGCTATGCAGTAAAAGCTGGTTCTTTAAAAGATTTTGCTTTTTCTCCTTTCAGGTTTTAATAAAGAAGCATCATACTGCATTAAATACTAACAAGTATTTAGTGTAGAGAAGACTGAATATAAGTGCACAGACATTTCAAAGCCCATTAAATTACTTATAGCTAATTTATACTATAAAGACTTTATTGTTCTGCTCTTGTCAGTCTATACAATTCTCATACATTGGAAAGTCTGATCTCCTTGATTTCATATGCGAAAATTGTCTTCTTTGAAGAATAGAAGAATGTGTGCTTATATCTACTGAACTCTTGCTCATTTTGTAACTAAAAAAAATGATGGCAAAGTGATACGATCTCAGTTCTTCTTTTAATTAACATCTATGATACATAAATCTGGAGATGAAGCTGAAAGATTAAAACTTTTTACTATTAACTGTTCAGGGAAACTGAAACTGAGGTTTAAATCTAAGGTTTTTACTCAAAGTTAGTGCATCTTGGTATCACTCCACAGTTTTCAAAGCTTCCCTCTCACATGAGATAATTTTTAAGCTTTGCCTTTATTTCTATCCTTCTCACTCTGCAAAACAAACTAGAAAAGCAAGATGACTTGCAGCTGAATTTATTAGGCAGCTGATGTAACTTAAAGGAGCCTAGTACCTACGAAAAGACCAACAAGGTAAATTTTTTTTGTTGTTTTTTTGATCAGACAAAAAGCAGGAGGTGAAAAAGTTCTGCAGCTGATTACCTTCATCCCATTTAAAAGTGGAAGTCTGAGAAAAAAACAGCTGTTCTGTGTTGTGCTGCTGTGGAACTGCTTGTCCATGATGCTAACCCACTTTCTGGGCTTATCTTCCTGAGTAAATCCATGTTTGTGTTCTAGTTTGGATCAGAATATGCTTCTGAAGCAAGTGTCCCAATCACTTGAGTGCTGACCAACTTCACTGAGTGGTTTCAGAGCAGTTGAAAGTCCTGCTGACTAAAACTAACATGGAAACTGCACCACCAGCTATAGGGGTGCTGATGGGCATTCAGTCCACTAACCCCATCTCGGGCTGTTCACTGGTAAGATACCTAAACTATGTGTTCTGACAGCATCTGGGACTCAGCATCAACTGTTTTACTCATCAGATCCATTGTTATCCTACTACTCTATCTGCTAACGCTGCCCTGGTCTCGTAGGAAAAGAGGACATCCCTCACTTCAGAGTGCACTTCCACTGACAGGGAACAGGTCGTATCCCATAGCCCCACCTCTCTTAATTTTACTTGCTGTATAAGGAGGTGGCTAGTTGGCTTAGACTGTGCAGCTCCTGGTGTGTAGAGCTAGGCGAGATAGATCCAGACCAGAATACTATTAATTACTAATTTACTATTCAATAAAATATACACCCAAACCATGCTTTGAACCAATGTTCTCCTTGAATCAATTTTAAAACATATCCAAAATAACATTGTAGCTCTGCAATCAGGATCATGTGTGAAAATCACTATGCATTGTTGTAACATAGATTAAAATTAAGAGAGAAGGATGCTTCCTGTAAAATGTTAATTAAGCTTTGAATCAGCTACTCTAATAGTTTGACACCACCTATAAGGTTTGATTATATAAGTATTTCTCAATCTGCTCATGCACTTACTCCTTAGAGGGCATCAATCTGTTTAGACACCAAGAAACTGTAACAAATACTATATAGACATAATTATACAGATAAAGGTTGTTAGGTTTGTGGGTCATTGTGAGTAACTTCAAGCTTGCTTGCTAGTTGCAGGCTCTAATGAGACACAGCAGAATGAAAAAAAATAAAATTAAAAGAACACCTTTGGGCAATTTCTGGATTTTAAATGAAGAAAAAAAATCAGTAACATTTCCAAGGTCCAGTTGAAGACATTATTTTTAACAGGATTAACATTGTCAGAATATACAAATGAGCATTTTGAAGTTAAACTTTTGAAAGACCAAACAAGAAATATAGAGGTATTTAGAGAAATACTAGCATGAGCAGTCTAAAGACCTGATCTTTATCAATATTACCATCATCAATGGATTAATAGCAAAGGTCTTCCAGTCTTAAAAATTCCTGCGGTATCATGGTATCAGTAGAAGTCATCCTGGAAGGATATATTGGAATGTATGACTTTAAATTGCTCTCAAATGTATTGCCCACTTCCATTTCTATAACATATATTGTAAATAATGATTAAAAGAATGAGCACTATAGATTGTTCAGAAGAGAATGATTTTCAGTCTTGACTAAACAAACAGATTATTTGATTTTAATATCTCCCAGTGGTCAAACTGACTACAGTTAAATATTAAATCATACCTTTGAAAATTTATAACCTTTTTTCAAATTTAGGGATGCAGTGATCAAGATATAGAAGGAGAAATGAAACAGTTCATTTAAAAGAATTATCTAGCTCCTGAATGAGTCCTGCCGGGGAATATTCCAAATCAGAAAATATAAAACCCAGACTGTTGAACTGCAGCTCTTAGTTAAAAAAGATGCAGCTGTTTTATACAAGATTGATAGTAGTCAAAGGAATGCTGGTGTGTTAACAATTCTATTTCAGGAATGAAGACACTGTTCCTTGATTTCTTGACCTGCTTTGATATTTGCTTTGGGATTCTCACTGAAAATTGCTAAATATTATACTGGCAGGTATAGTTTCATTTTAATCACATTCATTTCACTGACTTATCAAGACTGTAATTAAAAATCTTTCCCCGTTTGCTTTGTATAGGCACAGGAAAATGATGACATTTTCTAATTGTTTCTTTTATGTTTGTTTTAGTTGGGAAATGTGTTTTCCCTGTCTTCTCTGTTCAGACTGACATTTTATCTACTAACTAAATATTTGTTTTTAATACCTGCAAGATCACTTCTGCTCAAAAAAGAACTTTCTTTTACGCTCCCTTATACAGCCATATTATCTGAAAGCCTTTTGCTGACTTTTTCTCCACCTAAAAAAAAAAAATCTTTGATAATTTTCACTGCCAGTACTGTGCTTGTAGTAACTACATCATGAAAATTCTTGACCTGAATGCAGTTACTTAAAAATAATGTTCTGGTTTTTTTGTTATGTCATTCTTGCTAAATATATTAACCAGCAGATAGTCAATGCTACTACTGGTCTACTTATTAATTCAGAACTGATCTGCTGAACTAGTTAATGGAACAGAAATGCAAACTACTTATTCAGATTTCTCAATTTTATTTCAGCACAGATTATGCATTTCCAAGCATAAGATGCAGAAGAAAAAATTATCCTTGGATAGATTGCCTCTATACAAAAATATAGAGGACACCCCTCTTAGTCACATGATTTGGTTTTAGGTAGGAGGAGCAGGGAATTGAACTTGATGATCCTTACAGATCCCTTCCAACCTGAGATATTCCATAATTCTATGAGTCTATGATACTATAATAATAAAAAGATTATGGTTTTCCATCTCTGGCCTAGTACAGGATGTACAGGAAAAGCACATTTCATGTAATACCTTTAGGAATCAAAAGAAGTTTGCTGCACAGGAACAGCAGATTAATCCACATGTAGGGCATTACATGTGCTGGTTTACTGCTTAAATGCAAAACTACATTTTCCCCTTATTTTTGGAGACCATGTGGACATTACTAATTAAATCCCCAGACATGACTTCACCTTTAGAAACAGAGAAAGAAAGGAAGAAAAATAATAAATTCTTTAGCCTGCTTCTGTGGGAATGTTGTTTTTAATTTGCCAGCTCAAGCTGGCAAAGCTCAAGCTTGTAAATAGACACTGAATAAAAACAATTGAGATTCAAGCTTTACCTCTCTTTTTTTTCCTTTTTCTATTATTCTCTTGTCTTCTTAGTGATTTCTGGGCTTCTTCTTATGCTGTAGGCTTATAGAACAGGAATGCAAATGTAGATACATAAAGATATTATTGCACATGACTTGTACAATATGAGAACTGAACTGAAAACTGAAATAGTACAATGTGAACATTGCAAAACAAGGTAATGACAAGCTACAAAGTATCTGTATTACAATTTCCTTCTCAATCTTAATCTAGATGCACTACATTTCAGTCTTTAATTCTATAGTGTTCAAATACGTCACAAATATTAATGAAATCATTTTCCTGAGGTGAAATGCTTTTGTTGACGAGAGTTCTCATGTAGGTAATTAAAATATTTATATATACATGTGAAAAAAATGCATAAGGGTGGGAAAAAAATCTTTATTCTGTCTCATCTCTCTCACTCGTCCCTCATCTTTAGAAGGGCAAAGTTTAGTTTTGTTCATATCACTGACAAAGAACAACTAAATTCTGGATTAGAAGATGAGTATGTTTATGTCATTACACACTTCTCTTTTCCTTTTTTTTCTTTTTTCTTTTCTTTAACTGTAGTAAGTAAAAGGGTTTTCACTAAAGTGTGTCACACAGTAGCAAGAGTGGGTGGCTCAATAAGGATGCGTCAGAGTCAGGATCTGAATCAGTGAAGTACCTGGCCAGGGTTGCAGTCACACAGACAGAGACCAAGGGCCAGGGCTGGAACTTAAATGCAGCTTCCCAGTGAAGATGAGGCAGTGTAAGAAACTGACTGAAGAATAGGATATCTGAAGTGGAGGACCCCACTTCTCACAGCTCTTTCTTACAGCAGTGTGATGCAGGCCCTCTTCAGCACAGGCAGCCAAAACCACTGGAGAAGGCAGGGTTGCATTGAGCGCCTTCTTAAGTATACTTTAAACATCAAATATTAAAAGTCTATTTTTTTTTCCCAGGTGAGCATAATTTATTATCACATAATCTGAGTGTTAATAAACCTAATATTTATTACTAACAATATATTTTTTGTCTTCCTTGAAAAGGAACATAGGTGACATAACCTGATTCTATTTAGTGATGGAAAAATCAATGTCATGAAACATATTTGTATCCCTTTCTAAAATTAAAACCAAACTCTTTAATTGCTAACATGTTACTGAATAATTAAGCATCCACAACTGATCTTGTTGATTTAGCTTCCTGAAATTGATATTTTTCTTTGTACGACAGAAATGCCTAATCAAATCAGAGAAATCATATATATAATGCAAAACCTTGTCTCTTATTCTGGCCACTATAGGAAGTAAACAGAAAAGAAAACAAAACATAATGAAATCACTGGACATGCAGTCCAAGCAATTTGCTTGCTAACGCAAGAAGCAAAAAATGCAGAGTATTTGTATAAAATTAATCAGTTACTGCTTATATTTATAATAAAAATAATTTGTGCTTATTAATATTAAATATTTTTCCTTTTACCTCTACTGAAACCACCCCTATAAGTGCATTATTAGGTGTAAATAAGAGTTTCCAACATGCTGCCTTTATTTTATTTTTAATATAAATCTATGAAGGGACAAACTGAAACTGTCTAGGTTATTATAGTATGGGGCAACATAGCATGGCAGCCTCATATTCCCACATTAATCATTACTTCTTTGTCCTATAAAATGTCTAGGAAAGAGATCTGTTTCGTTAAAGGGTCTTAATCTTTCCCTGTATGATCAAATGTCCCCCTGCTTAGAGTTTCTCCTTGGGATGTCATTACTTAGTTCAAATTCCTTATCTAAGCCAAGTTAAACTGAAGTTCTGAACACAGCCCTTTTACCCATGTGACTGGCATAGATTTCTATATTTAGGTGGGACTCTGTGTATTTCTGTATATGCATATGTGTGATGTATTTGCTGGTTGTTTCAGGTCACTTTGAACCCCATTCTGAGATAGGTACCTCTCCCCATGTCCTGTTACGCATGCCTGAGGTATTGATTCCTCTGGCACTTCTGTAAAACTGAAGTAACTTTGTAGGGTACAGTTTAGAAGATGGGGCAATTATTTGGGACAAAGAAACACCTTCAGAGTACCATTTTAAATTTGATGTGGTAACTTTCCTCTATCATTCTGTATACTGCTTTGTAATTGTTTAAGATGCTAAGCATAGACTTGTTGTAGATTTACATTATATAAGCTCATTTTTCTTTCCTGACCTTCTTTGAAAAGTTATCCCTTGCAGTACATTTGTCAGTGTCTACTCTGACTTACTTGTCTGGCAATCTGACCATTGGCATCCTCATAACATCTGTCATGAATGTCTATCTGCACCACTCTCCAAGTCCTTCATTTGTTGCCTTGTCTGTTCACAGTAATTGCCACATTCATCATAGGTACTTCTTTTCAAGTAGAAACAATTTCATTCTCTGATGTTGCATTTAATATCTTCTTTGTGGTTCTTTGTATTTTATTTCTTTTTGTAACCTGAGATATCTGTACTCAGCAAACAAGCATACAAATAGTGCCAAAATTTTTTTTATCACTTACTTCACATGCTGAGATTCTCATCTTATTGTTACATAAGAAATGATCTCACATTTCTATCACAATCTGTAGATCTACAAGAGGTGTTGCCTTGAACCTGCTTCAAAATAATGTGAACTAGAAATTGAAGCTGCAATTAGCTGCAATGATGCAGTGAAAATTATAGCTTGGTACTCTACAGAAGCATAATAGCCATAGGTGTATTAACTCCACAGTATAAATCATGATATTTCCATCCTCTTTTCATCCAGAGCCTTATGGATACCAGTGACCTGGTCTGTAAGAGAACAAAGGGTAATCTGAGGGAATCTACTGGAATCCTATAATTTTTAGAGGATGTGTATCAAATATTCAGCAATAAACCCAACCTTTGCTAATACTTCTTACATGAGAAAAGATATGTGTCTTAAATATGTGACCTTTGTTTACAGCACCCTCTTGGGCGCACTTATCTGCCAAGCAGATAATCCTCTATCACTGTTCTGCCTAGGGATATGCTATTTCCTGTTTTAGTAACAGAATCAAGAATCAGACAATAAATAAATAAATAAAAGAATGAGCATACTCCTGTCTGATTCCTTCACAGCTTTCCTAGCACATCTGACATTGCCAATTGTACAGGTAGATGAGATTTGTAGGCACAGAAGGGGACTGGGAATATATTACTTTTAAAAAGCTATCTAATTCTTTACTGTTAGCATAATGTCATATTAGACTATAATTATAGGCTGATGTGACATCAATATAAAATGTTACAGCATTATCTATGATACTGTCATATGTATGGACACATTACACCTAAGTAACATCATCATTTGTTAAATACCCACTGTTTTTGGGAATTTTGCCCCTATTTTGGAATATTTTTTGCAAACTCATATGAATTTTCTTTTTTTTTCCTGTTTCTGTTTCATGTTGAATTTCTATGGTTGCAAAAATGAGCATAAAATATAGAGACCAATCTATAAGGTTTTGTTTTAATTTTGTTCTTAAATGTACGACTTACAGATTTTTCAATGAGTAATGATGTTTTTAATGTGAATATTCCCACTGATACTTAAAATACTAGTCTGAATTAGAGTTCACAAATATGTGCAAAGGTTTCCCGGTCTAACCCAAATTTAGCAATGAGATTTCCTTCACCGAAATATACATTTTAAATGTACTTCACAGTTCTCATCCCTAGGATCACAGTCTACATTTTTTATAGGAACAAAATCTTTTTTTTTTTATCCCACATAACAAATTGTGTAGCTCTCTAGAAAATATATATATTCACAGTGATGTGTACAAGTTCACTTATACATTATACATATTTATTTTCTTTATAGAAATTTGAACTAGGACAATGGAAAATTGATCTTTGACTGAATTATTCAAGCAGTAACTCATTCAAGTATTGCACCTAAGGAGCTAGAGATGGAAGGATGTTCACTGCAGACCAGATTACGTTTTCTGTTTTCTTCTCAGTTTTTATTATTTCTTACATGTCCCCAAAGTGCTGTGGCCTTCCACTGCTAATGTTCCAGGACTTGTTTTGAGTTTTGACATTCTTGACCCTTATATACATTTTTCTTATGTCTTCATCTAATTTAATTCTTCTCTAATGTACATGTGTCTGTAGCCTACAGTAACAGATTGATATTACGGACACAGAAAATCCCAGGTTTTAAATACAGATTGCTGCAAACAAACCATATTGCCCTGTTTGGTTTCATAAAGTTTTCATGTGGGTTTATAAAGTTTAGCTGCAGAGACAACCTTTACAAGTCACAGTATAATTCAGTGGATAATGTACCACTATGCACTATTTGCTTACTCTTTCAATAATGGAGTAGAGTAATACCACCTGCAGCACTAACTTTCTGAGTTGTGGACATTTGCCTGAGTCCACCAATTCATTTCACAAAGTCTGCTGAACAGCAATCAGATAATAATGACTTTTTGGTATGTAGTTAATGATGCAGGGGTTTAGAGGACCCATACCTTATTAAGTGTGCAGGGTAGATGGTGTGCAGTTAATGTAATGTAAAGTAATGACAGAGTAAGTAGAATAAAAATAAATAGCTTAGCTGCCACATTCTCTGCATGTTGGATGTGAAATGCAACTGGTATGTAGAGGCCTTATTTATAACAATTATCAGTTAAACTCTCATAATAGGGCTTATGTAGGATGAACTAGACCTTATATTAGCTTTCTGTCCTGGGGTAGGATTCATCTAGGAAACTGGGTTGTTCAGAAAAATCATGCTACAAGCTCACATAGACGAAATCAGCTATCAGTACTTATACATAACACTAGGGTTGGGATTGTACATGGACACCAGGGTGATAACACCTGAGTGACTCATTTTTCAGTCTAAGAATTCTTTAATCTGTTTTTGTGAGCAGTTGATACCAAGTTATTTTCTGTAACTAGTTCATCATAAGTTCTTCATTGCTTATCAATGCTAATGTATAATGTACCTTTTTTTCATTGGGTCTAGCACTATTAGGCGGGTAAATCTGTTGCCTGTCATGTCCAGGGATACCTAGTCTAAAGTATTGCTAACAATACCTTTCTTCTGGTAAAGACTCCTAAGTGTATGTAGCAGACTGCCTACAATATTACATCTAAGGATTTCTTTTATTGTTGTATACCAAATTATGTTTCCACTTTTATAACTTTTTTTCTGTTTAAAAGGGAATACCTGTTCTCCAGTCCAGTTCCCCCAAAATATCTTGTTCTTAAAATGTAAGGTTATTGTATTCTTAAAATGTATACATCAATAGTACTTTTTCCATGCCATTCCCTAGGGCCCTGGGATAAAGTTAAACAGGGCCATTATTTTTGCTCTACCAATTTATCTGTAGATCTGAAAGGGACATGGATAAGCCAAATAGTCTTGCTGGAGAATTGATTCTCCTTTGCTTTAAGGGGAACCAGTCTGCTTCTCGCTGTCTCAAAATATAAGGTAAGAAGTAAAGTACAGAAACAATACATTAAAAACTGATCTTGAGAGGACACATACCTCTTACTAAAAGAAAAAGAAAACCATAACCACAAATAAACGGTAATAAACAGTAAATAAATGCAGAAGAAGTTCCCTTATTAAATAAAAGGAAACAAAAAGTTTCATTTCAGTAACTGAGAAAAAGCAGTGAGAAGAAAACACTAACTCCATTCTCAGAGGAGTTCAAACACTCAGCATAAATTAAACCTGCCTAACTCTTAAGGGAATTTCTGAGCCCTACTAAGAATTGTTGTTTTAACCTTTCTCTTTCTGATTGCTCTGCTCTTGTGTGTGGTTAAACAATATTTACTCTGAAGAAACTGGCCTGAGTTAGTGCACCTTTCGAGTGATCAAAGACTCCAAAGGGAAGAAGCTCTGTAAGAGTAAAGTCTTGTGGCTCTGGGAGGGAGTGAGGCGGGGAAAAAGACGTTCTGCAATTCCACTCAAAAAAGGCAGGGATTTCAGTCTGAGAAATGTATAAACACGTGGCTTTTGAAAGAAGTAACCAAAAAAAGTCAGCATCCAGGTAATTTTTGAAAAGCAATCTTTAATATTACTTCATATTCAGCAACATATATTAATTTCCTTATGCACTTCAAGCCTATAAAAACCTCACACATATTCTAAGCCTTTTGACAGCCACAGGAAGGGATCACAAGATTTTAATCACAGCTAAGTTTAGCAGCAGAATATTGGAAATTGTTGAAGGTATAACCAAAAATTCTCCCACCCCAGGCTTTTTTTCCTCTCTTTTTGAACTATTAAAACTATTAAACTATTGAGGTATGCCATCAAATATTACAACATTAAGTATAATTCAATTTTGCTTTAGAGAAAGTATTTAAATGATGAACTGGTTATCACAACAGGCCCTGTTTTAAAGGGGTGGATTTTTTATACGCAGCCTAAGTACTAAGTGTTTTCTTTAAAGCAGAGGTGGTTTGATTACTCATTACTTAAAAATCAAAAAACCAAAAACCCTAACCATGTAAATTATGTAAGAAAATATAAATGCATAAACAAGTTTCTACAGTTTCAACAGGAACAAATGGAGACACAAGGATAAAGTTCTTTCCTTCCCTGTATGAGGATCTTGTGTTTTCATATGGATCATTTGGCAAATCCATACCTTGCCCTATTAACCAGCACAATGGAATAAAATTTAAATTATACATCGTCCTGAAAGTATCAAAGAAATCTAACATCTAGAAAGATAAAGAAGCACAGCAGCATTTTACCAAGCCTGCAGACAGCTGAACAGATGTCGCAGCAGCCAGCAGCAGAACCAATCAAGGAGTCAGAGAGAGGAATGTGCCAAGGGAGCAGACCCAGGCCCAGATGCCAATACTAGAAGAATTCATCTCTTAACATCTGGTTATACCAAGCATTCCCCATATGTGGGTATATGTATTGGCTTTGGGCCTAGTACAAAAAGAAAAAAGAAAAAAAAAAAAGAGAAAAAGAACTGGAATATCTTCAATACTGCCAGGAATAAGGAGAAAATCTGCCAAGTTTGTGCTGAAATTCTGTGAATGTGACAATTGCTTTTCTATTTGTAAATGCACAATGTGTCCCTGTGGTAGCTTTGCATGTGTGTATGTTTTAGACTGTGAAATAGGTTCCAACCTGTTTAGATAAAAATCTTATCTAAAACGTCTTGCTGGAATTAACTCAGTCTGTTAAAATACTCTAAGAAACCCCCAAACAAACAAAAAGCCAAGCAAAAAAATCCCACCCCTATACAAAAAAAAACCACCCTCACCATGAATCAAGTTAACCTCAGTTAAATAGGGGCTTAGTGGATGTGTCACTCATCGGAATTGTGACTGACATTCCAATAACCTTGCACCTCCTCCTGCCATCCACTACAAGCAACATGAATTAATTCCTAAAGAAATTTCAGACTAAGCACAAAAGGAGAAGGACCCGGATGCCATCAAATATGACACTTCTAATTACTTCTTTACTTTCTAAACTTATATTTAAATATTTTGTTACGTAAGGATCAAAACCAAATAAAAACCCCCCGAAAAAAACAAAAGCCATACATATCTAACTACATTTTATGCAAACTTCTGCTTGGTTACTGGCAAACCTACTAAACACCTAAAATAGCAGCATTTGGGACATGTGAACTTCTGCCAATACTTGGATGAAAAATTATCCAGGTCTTGAAAAACTGCCAGCTTAGAGTTCTCACTCAGACCTGGTTATCAACAAACAACAAAATCACAAAGACATTTTGTCCAAAATTACAGGTAGCCATTGCTGGCAGGAAGTCTGAGAACAGGCCACCGTAATGAGCTTGCCGAAAAGACTGCGAGGAAAGTTTTAAAGACAGGTATTCTGAACAGGTGAGAAGCTAAAACACCATCTCTTATGGAACAGGTGATTTGAAGAACTTTGCTAGACAATGGTCAGCCAAAGAGCCTATTATAACAGGAAACTTCCTTTTCATATAAGTCCTCTCTGAGAAGAAGTACAGAATGAGTTTTGTACCATGCAGCTTCACAACTGTTGACTGGAGATATTTTGGATATCAATTCTGTATAAAGAAAGATAAAGCTGTCTTTGATCTTATTCTGGTGCCAAAGACATATCACAGAATCACAGAATCACAGAATCGCCTAGGTTGGAAGGGGCCTTTAAGGTCATCTAGTCCAACCATCAACCTAACTCTGACAAAATAAAAACCTACAAAAAAACCCAACACTAAACCATATTCCCGAGCACCATGTCAACTTGTCTTTTGAATATCTCCAGGGTTGGTGCCTCGACCACTTCCCTGGGCAGCCTATTCCAATGCTTAATAACCCTTTCAGTGTAAAAATTTTTCCTAATATCCAACCTGAACGTCCCCTGGCACAGCTTGAGGCTATTTCTTCTTGTCATATTGCCTGTGACTTGGGAGAAGAGACCAACCCCCGCCTCTCTACAACCTCCCTTCAGGTAGTTGTAGAGAGCAATAAGGTCTCCCCTCAGCCTCCTTTTCTCTAGACTGAACAACCCCAGCTCCCTCAGCCTCTCCTCATAAGACTTATT
>JAOXJK010000001.1:172874106-172885185 GCA_025774025.1 Xenus cinereus | reverse complement strand
AACTTGCAACCTTTCAACACACTGTAAAAACGGTTCTGTATTGGCCTGTCGAAACATGGCATCGTTTGCTTTAGGTTAGTTTTCTTTATTCTGTGTATGTGGTGGGCTTATTTCTTTACAGATCCTACAGAAACAAACATTTACCCTTTCTTCTGAAAAGATGTAAATGTGCATCTAGTTGAAGATATCCCTGCTCATTGAAGGGGAGCTGGACTATATGATCTTTAAAAGTCCCTTCCAACCAAAACTATTATATGACTCTATGATTCTAAACTACTATTTGCATGATGTGTTCAAATTAAAAAACATATAGTATAATGTCTTTGTTGCTTTTGGTTTGAAGATCTATCACCTGCTCTTTTCCTGAAAGTTAATTACTGTAGCAGGATGATATCAATAGAATGATGTAGCAGTTCCTGCATTTGAATCAGGTGTTAAAGTATTCCCAGCAAAAATCATTATTTTTAAAACATTTTCATGAACATGATTTGTTTTATATCCCTCTGGTCATTTGGATTGCTTTAACCTCACCAGATTATCCCCTTTTTAGATTGAACTGAAGTATTACTTCTAATTAGAAACACTTCTTTCTCTCCTGACTAGTGGATGACCTGTCAACTTTTCTGTTAAAGTTTTCAAAGAAATATTTTTCTTCTCTGTCTTGTGATGCATTATTCTATATGCATATCTTTTATATAAGGCAAACCTCCAATAAATGCATAAGAAATGAAGGCTTTCTAGCATTGTTCTACAGTTTCCAGGAACGTAAGAGTTACTGCCTTTCAACTTGATATCTGAAAGCTCAGTTTTATGAAGATCCACTAAATGTGTTTTAATTATGTTGTGTGGTGTTTTCTTTTGTGCTTTTTGGTGGGTTTTTTTAATGAGATTGTACTAGGAATTTAGAAATTAGTGTAGTGAACACCAAATGATCAATATGCAAGCTTTAGAGGCGATACACGCACATTTTCAGTTTGGCCTACCCATATAATAGAAGAAAACCCAGCAGTGTCAGTGAATTGCATGCTTCTTGATACATTTATTTAATAGAAAATTGTTCACAGTTGTGGGTTGTTTTTTTCCCTTTATCTCTATTGTTACCAGATTTTTTTTATTCAATTCCTTGACCTTTTCCTTGATCTTTCTTTGGCATAACAGTCCCTTTAATTCTCTCTGAAATTCTTCTTTTTCTGCAGCCTCCACCTAGTTCTCCTGTCCTCTAGAAATGTATCACACCTCTGGTGTTGTCAACATCTGTAGAGAAGGCCAAAACACTGTGATAATTAAGTATTACAAACACAAAACTGTGACATATCATCAACTCCTACCTAGAAAAAAAAAAAGCACCTTTTGTTCAACCTCGTTTGTTTCTACTTAGTAACCTAGGATTCATGTTAAAGGAAAGATGGGCAAAATACTCTTTGTTTACTGTGGATTTCTGAGGAGGAAGGGTAATATTTAAAGGGTAGGTAATAGCTTACGTTTGTACCCTAGCAACCTTAGAGCATGTTTCTTTGTACTTTCAAGCAACTGACTGAACAGAGCAAGTTTCTAGTAACTTTTATTTTTCATAAAGAACATTGCATGTTGCCAGCCTTCTGCAGCAGCAGATGACAGTCTGCTAAAGCCTGTAAAAGAGCTGAAGACAGCATGAGTGTTCTGTGAAATCCCCGAAAAAGATTAAGAAGAGAAAGCAACTTCTTGCAGTTTTAGAAAGCATGCCGAAAAAAGCTTCTGTGAGGAGGTGCGGTTTGTTTATTTAGTTCATGAATGTCCCACAGAGGTGGGAAGAAACAAGGGGGCTCATGTATTACAGTTACGTAGCCTGCCTTCCTTTTTCCTTAGGATGGCCTCCCAAAAGAGGCTTTGTAACTATAAAATAATGGTGTAAAATAAGAACCCATGCCAAAAGTGAATATGTGATTTGCTCTGTAATTTTATTGATGGATTAAGTTACAGTAGAACTACCCTCTTTTTCTGCCCAAATGAGAACTGCTCTTCAGGAGTGTCTCTATTAAGCATTGCAGTGATTTTCAGTAGTATTTCATATTTTATTACTTAAAAATAGATCCAATTTTAGTACCTTAAAATACATATACATGGTGCCCAAGAGGTTTTTGCTTTTGCTTTGTATGATTCCATCTTCTAATTTCATAATAGCTTCATAATAGCATTATGTTATTATTACTAAGCTTCAAACTTCTCAGGAAAGCAGACATACATTAGTATTTAATTATACAATTTACTAGTACACTTGTACTAGTGTGTAAGGTATTTCAAACCTTACACACTGGATACTTACTGAGAGTTTACCTGGTATAAATTGAGTATCTTCATAGACTTAAAGGCGGCTAGTTGTTTTTTATCAGCTGAGGATAGGATAAAAACCAAAATGCATTTAATTTCTTGCCAAGACTTTTATTCACACTGTGACGTTTTAAGCATATTTTTCAAGTGAAAATCTTTAACACTGTATGTGATTATACATTATTTTCAACATTACTGCTTTAATAATGTTGCAGTTCATACTCTGAGAAAAAAACAAATGGACAAGAATGCAACACTGAAGTAAATATCGAGTTGTGAATGCGTATTAAATTGCACTTTACTTATTCATCATTGTTATTTCAGTAACTTAAGTGTTGAACAAGATTATTGTCAGAAGCTTATTAGGAAATATTCTAAGCCCTACCTCAGAAATTCCAAACATTTCATTTTATATTTCCCACCCCATTTTTTTTTTCTTTTTTCTTCATTCCAGCTTTTCTTTAGTGACTGTCATTATAGTAGTTGAAGTAGTACTTGAAGAGAATACTTAATGATCATTTTTTGCAATCATGTACCTTCTGCTTAAGTAGCCTAAACTCAGTGAAAATACTCTAATATGATGACTATGGTGAGTAAGATTTTGCAAGTAAATTAGCAAATTAGTTTATATCAGAAAATATTTTACTGGAAGATTAATGGACTGCTATGTTGTTATGGCCAGTTGTATTTATGTAGTGCAATTTTGTCTGATGCATCCAGTTCACAGATAATGTACTATAACTATAGAATGACCAGCCTGTGCTCCTTAGCTTTTTCTTAGATGCCTGGCTTCACAAAAGCTCGTCTACCAATTAAAGATTAACAGAAAGCTTTGCCCTTACTGCTCTCTGCAAATCTTGATTTGTTCTTTGCACTCATGATACAAAAAGGGTGGTGGAAGCTCTGATTCTGTGAAGGACACCTACAGGAGATAATAATACAGGAGCTGGGTGTCAGCTTTTGGCTTACCTTTGATTTAATTGAATGACTTAAAAGTCATTTGTTGATATGTTTTCTTAATATTGTCAATTTTCAGAACTACTTCTAGTCTGAAATGTGCCTCTTATTTCTACATGGTTTGGAACTGAATTTGTTATTTTGGAAGTCAATGTGAATTCCAGAGTTGTCATTGATTTAGGCCCAGGAGAACATTTAGAAAATTATTTAGCTATAAGAAATATAAGTCCCATATAGCTAAAGAAACAGTAGCTTTCTCACAAAATCAAATTAATAATTTCCTGGATTTGACTCTCCTGTATCCATACAGTATTTGCTTTGATGGATACCACAGTTGTTTGTGACCTCTTATGTTAACTCTATAATCACCAAACTAATCTCTTTAAATGGAATTTAAATCCTTTTACATAGAAACCATAGATTAGAGGAAAAAAATCACTGAAGACAAAATCCATTACAAAGAAAAAGAAAAGATCTCCTCTGAGGTCTTAATGAACTCAAATACGTAATTGGTTAGCCAACATTAGGAAAGATATGAAAAGTGAACAAAACATACACATGACCCTATACCTCATCTAATATTGAAATGTGATCTCACTGATTTCCTGATTTGCATTATTATGATTTTTATGTTGCATGGCACAGAAGTCCACCAGCCTCCTGGGGCTGATTAGGAGGAGTGCTGCCAGTAAGACAAGGGAGGTGATCTTTCACCTCTGGTGAGGCCATACCTGGAATACTGTGTCCTGTTCTGAGCTCCTTAGTCCAAGAGAGACATGGACATACTGGAGAGAGTTCAGAGTAGGGCTGCAAAGACAATTCAGACACTGGAACATCTCTCATAAGGAGACAGGCTTAGACAGCTGGGGCTGTTGAGCCCAGAGAAGGGGATCTTATCAATGTGTATAAATACCTGATGGGAGAGAATAAAAAAGATGGAGCCAGACTCTTCTCAGTGGTTGCCACTGACAGGACACAATAGGCAATGGGCACAAATGAAAACACCTGAAATTCCATCTAAACACAATAAAATACTTTTGTTTGATTGTTTGTTTGTAGGTTGGGGTTTTTTTGGTGGTTGTTGTTGTCTTTTTTATGTTTTGTTTTGTTTTTTTGTTTTTGTTTTGGGTTTTTTTTTTTTTACTGTGAACATGATCAAACACTGTCACAGATTGCCCAGAGAGGTTGTGGAGTCTCCAGCTTTGGTAATATTCCAAACTTCCAAACTTGACTTTAAAGAGTACCAGAAAACCTGCTCTAGATGGTTTTGCTTTTTACAGGAGCAGGTTGGACTAGACAAACTCCACAGGTCCCGATGATTCTGTGATTCTGTGTTTCTGTGGATTTTAAATCAAGTATAGACAATAGATTTTTCCTCTTTATTTTCAATCCTTGATCACCAAATTAAGACTTGGTATTTATTGAAGAACTAAAAGGCAGTGAGGACCTGTCCTTTCTATTTTTAAGGCTAACAAGAATTTATTAGCCTGTTAACATTTTTGACTTAGCTTAATTACAGCAATTAAGAGATGACCTGCACTGAAGCACATATCTGCAGCTGATCTAGCCTAGAGGTGAGTATCAAAGGGAAAGGAGAAAGGAAATAGTTCATTTATTACTGGTTCAAGTTGATGCCAGACTTTGAGGCATATTTCTCACCTTTCCATTGTTTTTAAAGCAAGTCTGTAACTGACAGAGCTACTTGGAGCAAGGAAATGTAATTAAAGGTCTCATGGAACTTTCAGTCCATTTACCACTTTTCTTCTAATGCTGCATGGTTTTCCTGCATCATTCCTTGAATTTCGTTCAAAGTGTTGCCATGTTTGAATGTCCTAGAAAGATGGAAGTTCTATCCAGTGTGGAGATGGTGGAGATGGTACTATCATAGAAATATGATTTGTGGTACATTAACAAACTTATTCATGTGAGCACATAGAGATGTGATTTTTTTCTTATTTGAAGACCAATGTCTCTTAACAACTTCTAGATAACACAATAGACTGCTGATTCTTCCAAAGCAATTTAAAGTCTCAGAGTTTTCCCACATGAAAATCCTACTGTAATTTGTCAGAAATTACTCTTCTTATATTGTGCATATGCATTACATTTATAACCTCTATTTTATCTTCTCCTAAATATCTTAGTGGACTAAGCATTTTTCAAAACAAGTAAGAGAGGAGTCTTGTTTGTTTGTTTGTTTGTTTTTCTGGAGCAGGCAGGTAGTTCTGTGATTCCCTTTTGAGTTAAAATTCTGATAGACAGATTACCCTGTTTTCCGGTGATTCACCCTCACTACATAACATGATTTTTCTAGAATGAAGGAAGCTACATCCGAAGTGTTAACTAGTGTAGGCAACTTCTTCCATTTCACCTTCTATATTAAAACTTTCATCCCGTGCTTGTTGTTTCTCAACTTGATTTTTATTCTTTTGTTTATTTTTGGTTTGGTTGTTGGCTTTTTTTTTTTTCCTTTTTTCAGAGCTAGTTGCCAACCTTGTCCTAACCTACAAATAAATCCCATAACTCATGTCATTATTGGAAAGTGTTGCATACATTTCTATAGTCATTCATCTCTGGGTGCAATAAGCTGTGGTCATTCTATAGTCTTAGAGACAGGTACTGCATCTTTTGTGAATGGATATAAAAGCAATATAAGTGAAAAGAATGCATGAAATATGCCCAACAGGGGTACAAGCCGTATGATACTTTCTCTTTATCTCCAAAGAGATTTTGTGCTCCAAATGGGAAAGTGTGTTGGACCTAAAGGTGAGATGATGAAGAGGTGGTTCTACTGGAATTTAAGGGTCAGGGGAGAATAGGGAAAATATTTGCTACATAATTCACAGACATTTTTGAGACCTCATCTTGCCTTACTGACTAGATTGGGCAGCAAAACCTATGTTCCTTCTACCACCTTAGAGGAAAATAAAGGTAATATTACCTTGTGTAGTCTTTCGGGGAAATAAGTCCTTCTCATAGATCACTATACTATTTGAATACAAACAGCTATTTAGCTGATATAAAGAAATAGAGACATAGCTGTTCAGACTTTTGAAACAGGAAAAAAATGGGTGTTGCTTTAAGCAAAAGGTCATCCATCTGTCTTAGCGTGCTCTCTAATGCATTTCTTGCTTGAATATACTGCTTTGGTATTATGTTACTAGCTCATCAAGCAATACTGAATTGCAGTTCAGAGGGAGCTATCAGCTCTCACAGTGATATAGTGATATGCCCATGCTGTAGTTTAAACTTAAATGTACAGTGAATCATATATACTGTACATATGTAAATATGAATCTGCAGTGCAAATGAGCTACAGGGCCTTGAATACTGAAAAAGTGATTGAAGAGCAAGCTTATTTGAAGAATCAGTTTTTCACTTTCTTACTCTCCAAGATCAAAGACATAACCATGGCAAGAATCACGCTCTGAAAATATTTGCTTTGAGAACTTGCCTCTACCTTGTTACATTGAATGGGTTCTGTGAAAATTCCCACAAAATTGGAGGTAACCACACTTCTGCTGGGTGGAAAATTTTCTTCTTGTCTTCTGGACCAAATGAGGATTCAGTACCTCTGTTTCTTTAATGATTAGAGGAATGGACTGATGAGAAGAATATATTATGCATACTTTGGGATTCTAGACGACTAGTGCAACAACATTTTAAAAAGATATTTTGATCTTGCAAGTAAAGGCTTTCACATTCATGTAAGGAAGGCAGGTATTTATAGTCAAATGTGTGTTATATGTCAGCACACATTTAGTTCTTCCTGTAATGTAGTAAGAAACCACCACTGGGGACTACACAGCCTCTCTGGACATCCTGTGCCAGCATTTGATCATGCTCACAGTAACAAAAAAACCCACAAAAACAGAATAAAAAAAACCAAAACAAAACATAAAAAAGACAACAACAACCACCGAAAAAAACCCCAGAACTGGGCATGGTATTCCAGGTGTGGCTCAGCAGTGCTGAGCAGAGGTGAAGGATCACCTCCCTTGACTTACTAGCAACACTTCTGCTAATGCAGCCCAGGAGCCTGGTGGACTTATGTGCCACAAGGACACATTGCTGGTACATGGTCAGCTTATTGTCCTCTAGGACCCCCGGGGCCTTTCCCTGCAGAGCTCTTTCCCAGCCATTTGACCTTCAGCTTGTACTGGTGCATGGGGTTATTATTCTCCAGGTGTCTGGCTTTGTATTAATTATTAATCAAATTAATCAAAACTGCCTAATTTAGCTTAAAAGGTGAAGAAAGATACAAACTTGATCCAGAGTATTTAGGCTTAAAATCCCCAAATGGTCATTGATTGCCGTTATTTAAAAAAAAAAAAATGCAGCAACATAAAAGAAGCAGAATTAAATATGAAAGGGCAATAAATACAAAAGAGAAAGAAATCCTCCTACCAGAAAGATAACTATCAGTTCTTCTATGAAGCACATGTACCCTGAAACTTTAAGGATTAGGATATAATTTAATTTTGTAATTTTAAGAGCCACTTTATTATCTTATAAAAAAATTTCTCTCATTTAGTAATTAAAATTAGAAAGAAAAGAAACTCAAAAATTAACATTATTTTGTTCTAATTAAAAAATCATTGTGATTTGTCAGAATTTTAAAGTAGGAGTTATGTTTCTTTTTATATCTATTTTTAAGTGAAAGACTCATGTTTTTAATGATTCGTTTATTAACCGTCTTATGATTTCGACGACTCTAGGATGTTTTCATCAGTTTTCAAGGATTATAAGACATTACAAAATCTTTGCATTTCCTTTTCTTATCTTGACTTTCCGATGATGACAAATATAAAGCTAGGCTTTTCAGAAATCTTATTTTACTAAGAAACTGAGCATCAGTTGTACGTAGTATCTGAAGCTTTACACTTGGAAACAACAAAACTTAATAAATTCCAGGGACAAGGACTGAATTTGACAATAAAAACACATTATCCTTCCATAAAGTGCATTCTATTTTAAATGCATTTTCTATGACACTTTTGAAAAATACTCCGCATTCAGCTGTCTACTTGAAGTTGAAATTGCATAATTTTGTGTTACTTCTTCACTGTGCTATATGTGACACTTTTTGCACCAGAAATGCATCATATTTGAAAACAAGTCAAAAATACTCAGAAAAAATTCATTTCACCTTCACACAGCCTTCCTTCTTATAAAAGAAAGGGAAAATAATAATACTTACATAAACTTGAATTCTGTACAAGGTCTAGCAGTAAGTATCCTTTGTATGTCACCTCAATGTATAGCACTTTAAGAATGTGAAATTATGATCAGATAAAGCTCAGATTATTCTGTTCTTGCAGCAGAAACTTTCTTGTGCATTATATAGGGCTTCTGTGCTAGCCTTCTAAATTTTTTGGATTTAGAAGACACAAAACATTTCTAGACATGAGAGAAGAACTCTAAAAAAATAAGAAGAAGGGGAAAGAAGGTGCTTACTTAGATTATTGCCCTGGAAAGAATACCTGGGACTGCTCCTTACTCCAATATCTTCTCTGTTTATTTGATTAGGTTTGGTTGGGTTTTTTTTTAAATTTCTTCTGACAATAAAGAGGGATGGTTAAAACAGAGGGGGAAAAAATCCCATGCCTCCAGAAACTGTAGTGTCTTTCACATTCTACTTCAGTCCCATAAATCTTACATTTTTGCTACACTGAAATTTTACCACCCCTCTTCCAGTTCAGTTTGTCAGGGCATAATTAGCCAGGTGCAAATAGCTGGCAGAACATATAAAATATAACACAATTATTAACTGTCTACCATGCAAAAAGATGTCTAGGATTTAATGGACTATTAGGACAAGCTTTTATGTACGTGCTTTCCCTGATGAGGTCCCCAAAACCATTTCTTGGCCAGACAGGCATCAGTTGGGAGGGAAGCCCCCACAGTTCCCTGAAATGATTCCTCACTGGTGTTGAGTTCCCATCCTCTCCCACAACTGTCAAGAGCAAACACCCAACTAGACCCCAACTAGTACCCCTGTTTTGTTTTGGTTTTTTTTTTCCTTTAGGATTATATATTTTTCCATATGGATACCTCTTTGTCTTGAATCCTTGAGCTAATGACAGTCTCCATTTCAACAGTCCTATCCCTATTCATAATTTTAACTTTCTTATCCTCCTGCACTCTTTCCCACAGCTTGCTTTCAGAGCTTTGCAGTCTTCTTAGAAGTTGGAGCAAATGTTATGCTGCTGAACTACATCTGAACTGGTCCTTGGATCCTCGGTGCTCTGGCCACTAAGCATCAAGGGTACAGGGTTTACAGCAGGGCTTGCAGAGAGAAAGGGTTACTGTGATGTCCAGGAAACAGAGAACACCCACACCACATATATGTACCTATGCATGCATGTTTGTATTTATGTAAAGTAGATACTACAGTAATCCCTCAGGGAAAGACTGAAATTCCTCTGACTGAGACGATAGACAAGTTTCCTGTTTCTCATCCAAATCGCAAGTGGTGATAGCACCAGCCCTCCACCTTATGAAGACTTCAGTGCTGCAGGTGTATGGTAGATTTATCACAATACCTCTATTAGATTGTGTACCACTGCTCTGAGAGAGACTGCCTCCAGCACAGCTGAATCTAGGGAAGTGTAAGGTGAAGGAAACACTCTGAAAAAATTCAGCAGATCAGTGTCCCAATTTTTCGTTCATATCAACTGCTCTCCTACTGTTCACACGTAGCTGAGACTTTGAAAAAAATCACAACTGAAACAGCAGGCACCCAACTTACATATCAGAGCATTATATGATCCTCTAGAGGATTATTCAGAACATCTGCCTAAATTAGCAACCATTAAATATAAATGCAGCTTTTTAATATTTTTCACGTTTTGGACAGATTGCTTACTGCTTGCAAACCAGCAAAGACTTGAGCTGCATAGCATCTTTCACCTGTAGATGATCATATTCATATTCAAATTTGACCATGTGTTTACTTTTTTATTACCTTATCTTAGCCTGAGATTTAACTTCAGTAAGCATTTTTAGTTAGCTTGCTTGTTTTTGAGCCAGAAGAGGACCAAAAGGGAAGAGAATTTTGTAGACATCAGCTAGGGTTATGTCGGTTCTATAGGTAAATCTCACATGTGGTACATTAATCTACCCGAGGATGTATTTATAATCTTTTCACTCTTTTCCTCTTTTCATTTTTCTCGTGTCATATTAGTTATCCCTTTTTTTTTTTTTTAACACTAGAAACAACAACTGACTCTAAAACTGTGTTGGTAACTTTGGCATTGTTTTACTTCACAATCATCACATCCATGCATAAGAAAAAAAAGGAACAGAAACAGCTTATTTAAAAAGTTTACTGATTCATGAAATCCCTAATGTATCTAGAAGTGTATCTAGATTGTTGTGCAGTCTTGTGTTTCAATGCTATTTGAAAAACATTCCCATGGTTTTTTGTGCTTCTATTCACATTATCTTACAAAAAAAAAAAACCAAACCATCTAACAACCATGGAAACTGAGGTTGTCCTCAAGGTCCTAAATTCATTTTTTGACCCTTTTTGGAGCCTCCCAACAGCCTCAGAACACACAGTAAAATCAATGGTCAGGATACTTCTCTCTAGATTAACTCAAATATTATCATGTGAGCCTCTGTGAAGCAAACAAGTGAATTTCTTTCAACATTTTTCAGTCCCCCATCTAATAGTCTTGCATATTAGTTCAGTGAATATCAAGTTAAACTCATTGTCTTTGACAGATTTGGCAGCTGCTTAAAATGAAGATGCAGTATCACAAAATACAGACTAGCTGAAGGACATATAAAATAACTTCTAGCAACTTCACC
>JAOXJK010000001.1:172817171-172843034 GCA_025774025.1 Xenus cinereus | reverse complement strand
ATATAAACCGCAAGGTTTGGGGAGCAAAAGGGGAATCCTCCACCGATACAGCTGGCCTGTAGGAGATTCGTCCCCCCCTTGTCCAGGACGCTGTACAAGGTAACTTCCCAGGGATTGAGTGACCTTACCTGAGAGAGAGGGTAAGTGATTAAGAAACATACGTATGGTATATGGCATGCTATTGAGATTGTGATTGGTGCACTCTTTTAAGGTATTCATATCTAGCGCGCTTGTGGTTGGTGTTGTTACTCGTCGGGATCATTTGTAAGCTGCAACAGTGTATTCCGCGAATTGCTTTTAAATTGCAATAGTGTAATCGCCATCGTACACCTAGAACTTGCAATAGTGACGTATTGGACCTGTGAGTGAAGTCCAAATAAATTAATTTGAACCTTGCAGTGAAGTCCTCTCTCCCGTTTCGTCACACTGTCTGAGCAAGTTTCATACTCAATGTTACAAAATATTTAGGAATAGCTTAATATATTAAAAAAATATGGCCTGAAACTTTCATTATATGGGTAATTTCCCAGATATTTTCCCAAGCTGACATCAAACCAAAACTTGCTTTATTTGACTTTTCTGAAAAAATAAAAATAACATAAAAAAGAGAAGGTCCTTTTATTTCTTGGAGGCTCTGATCCTCTTTTGATTGATAATTTGTGAAGAAAAGGACTCACCTCCTAATACATTTTAATGTTTTACAAGCACAACAGTAATATCCTATCTACTTCCATTTTCTGAGAAATTAAGATTATAAAAGATGTCTTTCATGCTAGTGCTCCTCCAAAAGAAACCGTCAATTTCTTATAAACAAAAGAGACCATTTGGACAGGAAAGCTAAATAAATGTCCTTTCTATCAAATTCAGGAAAGTGTCCCATCTTTTTGGCCACATATCCAATCTTATTTGAACTCTGAACTGGATATTTATGTACCCTATATCAATTTCCAGAGATATATCATTAAAGACTGAGGAGTTTTTAAGAACTGAAAAAGTAAGATACTTCTTGGAAAAGAAAGTGTCTGGTTATGACCCTATACATCATTATTAATTAAGGTTCCATCTCACCTTTTTGCATACAGGGTATTTATTCATTAAAAAAAATAATCTTAAAACTTAAGCTAATCCAAGTTTTTAGACTTCAAGCATTTTCATAAAGCAAATGTCATGAGTGGACCTATTATGCATTCAAATTTCTCTAAAACTTCACTACCCACTTGGAATTTGCATGTAGTTTGAATTCAAGGTGTCCTGTAACCTTGAATTTTTGAACATCTGCCAGTCTGCTCAGAGGATATTTAGAGTTTCCAAACATCCAGAACCCCTGGGCACACAAAGGTCAACTCCACTGAGTGTATGGAATGAATCTGCTGCAGATGTACTGTAATGAGCTTGCTGTGGAGATGCCCTATATATTTCCAGTAAATAAAATACAAATATTTATTCATTAGGTTTAATATTTATGTACAAGCTTTCTAAGTAGCGTATGTACAGGAGATGTACAACATCTGGAACACAATGAGTTTGCTATCCATGAGTTTATACTCAGATACTTTATCTGAGAAATGACAGAAATATATTATCCATAAAGAGGGCTTACACAATAATTCTAAAGAACATGAAGGAAATGTGCGTTATTTTGTTTAAAACATTGAAATGGCAAATGGCGCAATCTTTGGCTAGTGAAATTTACAAACCCAAACAACTTCCCCCTCCCACTCAAAAAAAAAAACCCTCCAAAACAATGCAGTCTTAATACTACTACAGGTTGAAACTGAATCACAGTTCATAATAAGAAGTAAAAGAACATTCCTAAGAAAATCCATATCCTCTAGATACAACAGGTTACAAGCACAAATATTTTATTCTTATGAATTCTACCATGGATCTTGCTTATGATTTCACAGTCCTTTTTCTTCTTCAGTTTCTATATTTCTCTGAACTTTGCAAGTGAATCACTGATGTGTTGAGTCACTTCTCCATCTATTCACTGTTGAAAATCAAGTTTTTTTCCAGACCGCGTAGTTTTAACAAAGTAGAGCCATAAAAAAACAGTTTTTATGTCTGGAATAAGTACCTTTTTTTTTTTTTTTTTGGTATTACTTTAATCTGTGTGGCAAAAGCAATAAATAGGATTTTATTCCTTGATTATGGTAGCTCAGGGAACTAAGCAATCCTTGATTTGCTTGCAATCCAATATGTCTAGGCTGTAAAAGTTTGCAATTAAAAATATATGCATACAACTTTTTTAGATTTGCTTTGTGTCTCTGGGAAATTAGCTACAACGCAAACCAGTCTGTTACTTATTTTATCCCTTTTATGCCCTTGAGTGACACACAGGTATTTCTGGGATATCTATGACGAGCACTGTGGGGAAAAAAACCTGCCTGAATAAAAGTCTGTGTTCTCTGAAGCAAATCTCTGGCATAGATGGACCATTTCTCAGCAAGTTAATGCTACAGATTTACTCTATTAGTTCCCTTACTCCTCTGGGCAAAGTTACACTGAGTATTGGCACCAATGGGCCTGAAAAACAGGAACATCTGTTTGAATCATAAGATACTTGTTGATGGAGCTTAGCAACATAACAGTATTTAGTCTCAAGAATACAGAAAGTTATTTGTAAGAATAGGGGCTAGAAATTACATCTGCAATGCATTTTTTTCTACCCCATTCATACACTTTTTAGTTGGATATGAAATTGAAGACGTTTACAGTAGTGTTGTATTTAGATATTATGTGCTTATTGAGTGCATAGCCACAATATAACTTTATATTCTTTATATTCTTCTATAATAACTTTATTTTCTTATTATATATTATTATAACTTTCTTATTATTAATAACTTTATATTCTTGTATTTTTTATGCAATTTGTATTCTTTTTATCTCTAAAAACTTACAGGTTTTTTCGGCGTTATACTTTCTCCAGTGTACTTCTGCTTCCTCATGATTCAGGTCTTTCTTTTAAATGCTCCTCCACTGTGAAATCTATTATTATAACTTTATTCTTATAAACAGTGTTGTTATTCACTATGTGAGAAGCTAAAGACATGAAAATTAAGCCTTATTTATTTTTCACGAGTAGCTCGATAACATATATTTATAGCATCTCACTCACATCAGGGAAAGAAAAATAACTAGATTTAAAAGACAGCTAGCTATTTTCTGTCAGAGTATATGTGAAACCAAATAGAACATAGAGGTACCAACAGATATCAAATGTATCTAGTCCCTGGTTTACATGATTGATGAAAGAAATATTGTTTTCTGTTAATGCAACCTTATGAGATACAATTCCCATGTTTTTCAGCTAAGTAATAATGCATGGCTATACATATATTTTCAGAAAAAATACTTGATAGAAGCTATGTAATGCATAAGAAAAAAAACAATATTGGTCACAAATAAAGTATTGTGTATGATTTTTTTTGTCAGAGATTAAACTGAAGATCATTTCACCCTATTCTTGCCTTTTAAAGATTTTCTTTGTATGCAGCATATTCAGAGGCATATTTGAGAGCCACAATAAAGGAATGGTGATATCTAGTTTATTTATTGTTTCTGTTAATAAATAGTCTAGAAAGCCTTTACTCAGTCTTCACAAAAAAAAAAAAAAAATAGAAGAAATAAAATCTTCATTATATCACCATAAAAATGTAAAAAAGGGTAATGAAATATTTCTAACATTATTTACCTATTTTATCTATTTTCATTGTTACAAATCAGTAAGGAAATCAAGAACCCTGAAATGAGGGGATTAATCTCAGCTGTTTGACCTTTAATATTCATATGCTTAGTTCAAGACATTAATGTAAAAAGTGAAAAGGGAGATTCACAAAGGGAATCCTAGACTAAGGCTTATATCTTAAATAGGTGGAATGGATTGCACCCTAGAAATGTTTAGCCAAGTTTAAAAAGAAGCATATGATTTAAAAAAAAAAAGTTTTTTAATAAAAACACTAGAACAGATTCTTTGCTGTCTTATCTTCTGATATTCAGCTCTCACTGTTTGACTGTTTAGTGCAATTTTTATTGGTCTACAGGAAAATTCCTTTAGGAACTGCTTGCACAGTTTAAGTTTTTGAGGAAAAAAACCCCACTTACTCTCATTCTGCTTACTTTCCTCTCCTCCCCTTTCCTTCTTAAGCACTGATTGATACTTTTGTTCCAGTTGAAATCACTCAATATTTCTATTATTTAAGACATGAAAATAATTCACTTTTTATTAATTCTCCTGAGGTCTTTGCATATAGGAGAAGTGTTTAGAGTTTTCTTCAGTGGAAGATGAATAATGAATATTTTTCAGAATGGGTAAGAAACCTAAATATACTTGATAGAAAATTAAATTTATCTAGCCAAGGTTTGGGTTTTTTTCCCTAAATATACACATATGTTCCATTCATGGAAATAAATTACGCATGTAATGAAAATATAAACAGTCTTTTAGAATATTGCCACTGTGTTCTAAAACAATTTATCAACAGAGTTTTAGACAAAATCTCACTCATTTGAATTTGCTCAGTTGCAATTAGCACTCAGTTTGTGAAATATTGTATAGAAACCAATTTAAAATTCTTATTTGGAAGAAAATGCCACAGACACATGCAAAGGTGGATGGACACCAAAGGTCAAATTTGCAATTAATATACTGTCAGAATGAGTTTAATTAAATGATAATAAAAAAGGTATAACTTATTGCTGATATTAGCATGCATTAATGACATTAAGGAAAACCTAAGGCATATGTAATGTTTCTTATTTTAACAGACTATGAATATGCTGAATCATTTAATATTGCATGCATCACAATTATTACAACACTGGAGAATTCAGATCTACTGGTCTGTTCATTCAGTCATAAATATGGGTCTCAGGTTTTTTCTTTTTACAACTATTTGAATTTGTTAGTGTTAATGGTTATGAGTGGATGACACTGTCAGCAATCAGTTGCTTAGCATAAGGTATTATGGCACCTTTATTACCAAGGTGGGTAGTAGCTAATTTGTCCATCTTATGAAAAAATTTTAAGATAAAATTCTCTCCTACCTTCTTTTAATAAAGATATAAAATTATGTTTTTTGACATCAACAGAAAAAAAGAAAGCACCATGGACAAAATCCTCTTAAAGTGGAAGCTCGCTAAATACCAGATTGCTCAATTAAAAAAAAAAAAAAAAAAAAAAAAAAAGAACCTTATCTTTGTATTTAGATTTTATTATATACATGTGATTTTCTGTATCTTATATGAAAGCCTTTCCATTTAAAAATAATTTAATCTCTTTCTCTATCTATTTTATGAATTCTGAATGCTATCTGAAAGAAGCTAAACACTATATTGCCGGACAGTATTTTGCCATTAGATCAAGTTAGCTTGAAAAAAGTATACGCCTCACTGTGTCCTTGGCCTGATCTTTTTCATTTTGGAGTCCTAACCACAGTGCACTGTACTCTAAGTGGAAAAGAAAAAGAAGACGACAAGTTATAAAGAAACACAAGAAGATACACTATATATATGTTGTAAGAGTTGATTCTGAAATCTCTTTTATTCTGATCAACTGAGAAAATTAGTAGTGTTATTTCCCCCCTGTCCCAGTGAGTTAATCATACTAAGGGGGAAGGTAGCAAGGGTAAATTATCCAGGACTGTGTAAGGGAGTCATAATATTATAGGGCCTTGATAAGAATGTAAAGTAGCATGATCTGAAGTTCCCCAAATAGTTTCTTGGCTATAGCTTTTCAAATTATCCAAAACAAATAAAAAGCATTATAAGTACTCAGAAGAAATACTCACACATATGCTTCTTAACTGTAGGTGTGTATCCAGCTGTGTAAAGATGGACAAAAAATAGGACAAAGGCATTTTCAAAAGAAACGCTTCTCCTTCCCCACCCTCTCTCTTTCTGTTTTTCCAAATAGCTTGCAACATCAGATTTTCATATTCATGATAACCTGAAAGTTGTTGAACAACTGTTAATTTTACTTCACAAAAATATACAAATACACATGAGCATATGCTTTGGCTACACAAAAGATGTCTACTTGATTTAGCTTCAGTTGGAAGAATACTCCTTTACATGTCTGCAGAAACATGAAATGCTGTGTCGGCGATATCCCTCGTGTCCCAAGAGATCTGGAATATACTTTTCACAAACATTACTGCACTGACAAAAAAAGAAAAAGAAGAATCTTCAAAATGAGACACAACACTATTTAAAAGCAAATTTTCACCATGACTAACAGAATTTCTGTTGCATTATGTACATATCAGGCATATTGTTTCTCCCTCAAACTAGAATATCATTAAGAAGATTTTTCTTACCTCTTAATGAAGGCAAAAATAATATTGAAATTATTGTTAAATAGAATCATATGCTTTATCAATAATATTCAGCCTTTTTCCACATATGAATGGTTGGTAATATATGTTGATGAACTTGTGAATGTACGCAAATTCATTTTGAATAAATGTGTATGCACTGTTTGGAAGGAAAGTGGTTTTGTGTTTATATTCTGACCTAAATGCAACTTCTTGGTTTGTAATTAGGTATAAAATAAGAAGTTAGTGCTATTATCTTATATATTCTGTTCTTGGATTATATTCCTTAAGTCTTGTTTTCCAAAAGGGCGGAATTTTTTTGCATTGTTTATTTTTTGTATTAGCATTTTTTTAATGCTTTACCCAGTTACTTGAAAACTAAAATAATGAAATGAATTGACCTTCTGAAAAGGCAAGAAAGCTGGTGTTATTAAAAAACATAAACTTGTTGAGCTGATAATTAGAACAACTCTTGATACATGTTCAGTTCCTCCTTGTCCAGACAGACATGAAATGCTGCCACTAGTGCAATGACTTTCTGCAGTGCTGCTAGTTTTTCAGCTGCTTCACCAGAATCACAGCTGTGTGCAACTCTGCTGATGTCCTCCTTGGCTAGATTTTGAGACAGTACTGTGACCTGAAAAAAAATGTCAAGGACTTGCTACTTAAATTTCCGATATGAATAATGATAAAGGGACTCAATCCTGGCCATTAATTCCACCTTCTATACAAAGTTTCATACTGCAGGCAGCTGCCCGGAGACTCCAAGGTTGCACTATTCTTTGTGGTAACAACAGTTACTTTTGAAAGCTTTGTGGGAGAACTGGAAAAAGATTTGTTAATTTGTAACTGGAGCTGCAGTACAGAGATAAAAGGAAGTTTTTAACTTTCTCCTTAGGAAGACAGTTTGTCTATACATACGCGGAAAAGAAATTATTTTGTCATTATACAATTTTCTTCCACATAGCAGCAACCTTCTACTACATTTACGGTAAACGGGATTTTGTCTGTAATCCGTTGAAAAATATTAAACAGTAAGGTAGCTCCTTTTTTCCCCTTTCTGATTTAAACACATATGGTATGTCAATGGCAGCAAAAGGATTCTGATTATTTTTTCAAAGATTCTTTGAAAATAATTAGATATTTGTTTCTCATACTGAATTCTAACACTTCACATAAGAAATTAAACGAAACATTATATGTACTTTTGGTTTTGGTTTGGTTTATACCTTGAGCATTGAACAAGTGTTCAGAATATATAGTCAAAAAGTGTTTTGTTATGCAGGAGTGAACAAACACCAACCAGTGTGAAGACAGTAGTAGAAAATGCATAGACTTATGTATTTTTACCATCTTTCACACTAAGCAAAACTATGGTCTGAAATAGCAAAGGCATTCAGATGGAGAAGTCTACAATCTTTCAGGTGACTGAGACTTTGCAATGTGTTTAGTATCTGTTAATCAATCAGCTAGATTTATTTATAAAATCCCCTTTGCATTGTTACTCATCAGGCTGAGGTGAGTGTTGATTTGCTTGAGTTTGGCTACATAACAAGGAAAAAAAATGTGTAAGGAGTTTGGATAACTTTGTGAATTAAGTTATTTCACTGGAGTGAAAATGAAGCATATGGGACTGACCTGGTATTTTTTTATTCTATAAAACAATAATTTATTTGCACTGCAGTAATATATGCCCATACTCATCACCTTGGAAAACAGAACTCAAGTTTAATTGCTGTTGTAAAAAAAAAAAAATAAAAAATAATAAAAAAAGTGTACAGCAGAAGTTTGTTACAGAATAAAAGGTTTTTCTCGTATTATTAAATATTTAGATTCCCCCCACTAGACACTTTTACTGCATATCAGATCTGCAGTATCAGTAATTTAATGAATGAACCTAAGCTTCCTGTTTTCTGTTTTTCTGTTTTAATTTCCAAATAGTTTGGTCTGTTTTCTCTATGGCTGAAGAATGCGCACTGCAATATATACTAAAATATCTCCATCTACAGAGTCTGAGATCAGAGTATTGCTTAGGGACTGAGACACACTTTTTTCTATGTTAAATACAATTTATGAGACCTAATATTCATGTCCTGTTAAAAATATTTAGTATACAAAACAAAAAAAAATAGTATGAGAAAATCTGCCTGCAGTAGCTTCTATGTGAAATCTTCAACTGCGTGTTAGTAAAACAAGATGCAAAAGATGGCATTCACCCTTCAGTCCTTTATAACCTAATTTATAGTGTGATGTGCCAAAAGACAGAACAGGATAAATGCATTATTATATATACACAACAGAAAATTTATTGACTTTGTAAATCCTCCCATTTGTATCTTTAAAGGTAGAAGACCTACTCTTCATCAAGATGGTAAGGAAAAACAGAATGATGGAGCTACATCGTGTCAATGATAAGGTTTACAGTAATTCTCTGAATATAAATCAGTCATCAGACAAAAATAATAAAAAAATGGTGCTTGGTGTGCATGTACTGGATATGTATGCCACTGTATCAATACACTTGTTTCTTTATTTCTGTCAACAGTTTCAGCCTTTAAAGCTCAAAATATACTTTAGAAAAAACAGAGTACTTCCCATTGTGTTATATTTTGTGTTAAACTCAACATTTACAGGATGTATTAAATCTGAGTTCAATTAAGCCTGCCAATTAAGACTTTTCAATGGATTAAGTATGGAGTTGAGCATTGCATAAGTAAAACATCAGATAAATACTAAAACAGTCTGAAGTGATGACAGAACAAATTTACTGTCAAATCCTCCATTCTTACAATCCATGCATTGCAGGATAAAAGTAGAGATTGATGGTTCATCTTCTTTAGTTAATATACCTGTGAACATTAATTTGTAAGTACATTAAAAAATACATTTTAGGTGTGCATCTGTTGTCCCTAAAGGCCTGTGCATCAACTGAGCCCTGGACTTCTGTGGCTGTTTTGGTTTTTCTGGGCCTGAACTGAGTAGGCCAGATTATCACACATCATTCATCTCAGTACAAAACATAAATGAATCTCCTAAATCTTGTACTGGAATTAAAAAAAAAAAAAATCTCATACAAAACATTTGCCATACAATGTATAAAGAGTGCCAAATAACTTCATCATACTGAAAGTTAATTGTCAGACGTACACACCAGCGTCAGTCTGCAGAAAGTGCCTCATTCCTACAGAAATCTGCATTTTTGAAGTCAAGATAAAAGGAGATTCATAGCACAAACATGTTTCAATTTTTCTTTCTTAATAACAAGATAAGAAAACTTGTGGTCTGCAAGTTCAATACTTGCAGTACCAAATGCAATCTTTTAAAGCGTTTCTATTTAAGATAAAGATAGCACCTAGTGTCAAATCAGTTTCACTCTTGGTTTGCTTTCTCAGTTTTAAAATAAATTCAGTGAGAATATTCAGTATTCTACAGCATATACATTCCCTACCTCAGCTTTATTGTATTACAATGAGTGCAAGATCTCAACTGTGGAACAGGGAGCTGTGAATACAGTTTCATTATGCTAGAAATCTTAATTTAAGCTCAGTTTCATTGTTGGTTTACCTTATCAAAATGCTCTCCTGCAAGCTGAGCTGACGAGATAATGCAGAATGGAATATTTGTTATCATCCACCAAGTACATAAACACAGAACAAAAGTAAATAACTGTCACCCCAAAATTAACATACTCTTCCCTAAAGAACTGCTGTTCATAAACATCTAATTAATTCAATAAAGGTATGACTGGGTATATTCAATAGAGGAGATTGCTTGGTTATTTTGTCCTCTTATGGAGAGAGATGTAGAGGGGAAGCAATTGCAGGGATAGCACTTTTGAAAATTCCTAAAATTCCTGTTTTGAAATTACTAGAATTTCAGCTCTCATATCACTTACATCCTTTTTCATATATAAAACCTAAACCTATTGACAGAATTTCTATTCAATCTTTGCTTTATTAGCATCTCAGTATGTTACATGTTACATCATCTTAACATAATGAATAAGACAACTGTGAAACTGGTAATGGAATCGTCATTCATTAAAATCAGCACATAATTTTACAGAATGATTTAGAAGGCACCTTTGTTTTGGTTTGTTTTGGGTTTTTTTGTTTTTTTTTTCCTTGACCTGCCCACAGAGGCATTCAAGTGATTGCTTACTTAGCTGGTGCACAGTATTATTCCCTCAAAGCACCATTTTGACATTGACTTATGTGTGAGAACGACTGACTAATATCTTTATCAATGAACTGGACGAGGAGATCAAATGCATCCTCAGTCAGTTTGATGACACCAAGTTAGATGGGATTGTTGACCTTCTTGATGGTAGAAAGGCTTTGCAGGGGGATCTGGACAGGCTGTATCAATGGGCTGAGGCAAATGGGATGACATCCAACAAGATCAAGTGCCAAGTCCTGCACTTGGGTCACACCAACCCCATGCAGTGCTACAGGGTTGGGGAAGAGTGGCTGGAAAGCTGCCTGGCAGAAAAGGACGTGGCAGTATGCCCAGGTGGCAAAGAAGGCCAACAGCATCCTGTCTTATATCCGAAATAGCGTAGACAGCAAGACTAGGGAAGTGATCATCCCCTGTATCTATTGTTACATTGCTGTGGTAGGTTGACCTTGCCAGCCACCAGATGCCCACCCAGCTGATCTCTCACTCTCCCCTTCTCAACAGACAGATAAAGAAAATAAGATCAGAAAGCTCATGGGTTCAGATAAACACAAGGACATCACTTTTAACTACCACCATTAGGGAAGTGATTGTCCCGCTGTACTCAGCACTAGCGAGGCCGAACCTCGAATACTGTGTACAGTTTTGGGCCCCTCAGTACAGAAGGGACACTGAGGTGCTGGAGCATGTCCAGAGAAGGGAAACAAAGCTGGTGAAGACTCGAGAGAACAAGTCTTATGAGGAGCAGCTGACGGAACTGGGGTTTTTAACCTGGAGAAAAGGTGGCTCAAGGGAGACCTTACCACTCTCTACAACTACCTGAAAGGAGGCTGAAGTAAGGTGTGTATCCATCTCTTTTCCCAAGTAACAGGTTATAGAACAAAAGGAAACAGCCTCAAGTTGTGCCAGGGGAGGTTTAGGTTAGATATTAGGAAAAATGTCTTGACAGAAAGGGTTATCAAGCATTGGAACAGGCTACCCAAGGAAGTGGTTGAGTCATCATCCCTGGAGGTATTTAAAAGACATGTAGACATGGTGCTTAGGGGCATTGTTTAGTGGTGGACTTGGCAGTCCTAGGTTAATGGTTGGAGTTAGTCTTAAAGATCTTTTCCAACCTGACTGATTCTATGATTCTATGATCCTTACAATACTGATAAAGCAAGGATGGCTTATTGTAAAATTATGCTTTTTATACTATAAGAATGAAAACAACTATTTAAATTCTCACTTTTAGAATTTGAAATAATAACATTTGAAATGTTTAATAATGTTCGTCTGAACCAGACACAGCTGTGTTGTCAAGGTTTTGTAGTTGCACAGAGTTAAATTTGCACATGTAGACTGGACCTTGAATAACTTCAGAAAGTTAGGCTGAAACCTCAGTAATGTTTTTCATTATATCAGAAAAGATCTGCTATATTTCTATCTCTGTTCCCACGGATAATGTATAACCTACTGTAGAGGAAGAACTTCTAAGTATAGGGGAACATACTAAATTGAACATGATCAATTTCATAACCCCAAGCTAAAATTCCTATTAAGATAAATACATAGTCTCTCATCTTAATAAACAAAGGAAACCAAGCCAGCTATGGGTGCTGGTTTCGGAAATAAAGAATCTAAGAATACATTAGGCTGAAGTCTGAACATCTTAGGAAAATGATAGAGGACTCAACTTTTTGTTTAAGCTCTCTCACTGGTGACGAACATTTAGAGTAGTAAGTGTGCAACTAGAAAATTACTTTAGATGTTACTAAATATGCTGGGCACTCTGACACTTTTTCATTTATTCCTGCTGAACTTGCTTTTTCTGTTGCCACATCTATTTTACAGCTGTTAAGTCATTTTGGTGGGATTCATATGGATGTATGTATATTGTGTATTGACATTTTATAAGCTTTATGATGGGTAGAAAGGTAGACAGATAGGTAGACAGATAGACAGACAGACAGATATCCTAACTGTCTTATCTGTTTTTATTGATCTATGAAACTAGTAACTGTGGGCAAGATCAGATACTCCACATAGAACTGCAGACCTCTGATCGCCTTATTCTATTTTCACATATTGCCAGATGTCAGCTGAGCCACAAAACTGTTAATTTATACAATTGCACAGAAAACTAGCATTTATCATGTGCTGAGAGAACAGTGTAATGCTACTGTTGTACACTAGATTCAAAGTAACCCATAAATACTTGCTCATATGTTTAAGTCCTTAATCAAAAAAACATAGAAAAAAACCCAAACCCTCAGTGATAGCAATTCTAATGTCTTCAACATGTTTTCAACAGAAAATATTTAAATATCTTTAAATGCTCATTTATAAGTATTTAGGAATTAATTGTGCTTTCACAGATACTCAGTGGAGACAACTGTGGTAGCAACGGAGAACTAAATAGCTCTACTACTACAACTAAAAACCACTATATTCTTGTTCTTTAGACTTGAATCAATTGTCAGTGTTTTAGTCAATTAGCCCTATCTTGTGACCGTTTCTTCTCTGGTTCATGTCTGCATGAAGAGTCTAGTCCAGTTAGGGTGACCTTATAAACTCTGAAACATCAGGAGGTATGTAAGCAGGTATTCCCAAAGGCAGGTTTGAATTTAGGGAGCTTACCTCAGTTAGATAGACAAAACAGAGAGGCAAACATTGTTGGCTCAATTTGGCCTTTACAATTCTTTAAACAGCTGTATTAATCATTTTGGTGGTTTTGGTTTTTTTGGTTTTTTTTTCAAATAGGACGTTGGATGGTCAGTTTAATATCAATATTAATATTATGTTAATATTATGTCCACTGGAAGACACACATTCGTGTATTTATTGTACCTGTTCTGCTAAATAGTCTCACTGGTCAGGATATACTTTCCATTACAAATTTCTCATATGTATCTTTCAAGAGAAGTATCCATGACACATAATATAAACGGTAATCTATTTGGGAACCCAAATCAGAAAATAGGAAATAGTGACAAGAAAACAATTACCATAAGATTCACACCTGTGAAGAGAGAAGCAAGCTAATGCTGTACAGGACTGACTATTTTTTAAATGATTATATTGTCAGTTTCTCTTGAGAAAAAAAACAAAACAAAACAAAATTTTAAAATGTGATATTTTGGCTTTTCGTCCCATGAAAACAAATATTGAAGCTTTCTGCATGAAGCACAGTACAGAACTGTAGTGAGTTGTACTTGTTATCAAATTTCTGAAATTATACAACTAGAAAGGTTGATCGGCAGTGTTGCACTTGGTTTGAGAATGTATAATAATTGTTTATTTTGTTTATGTTTATACAAATCGTGCAGAACTTGTTTCTCTAAGTGTTTGGTATCCAGTGATTAAGATAATTAGATAGTTAATTTACTGAAATTGGTTCCTCTGATGGGATATTATAAATAGCAGCTTTTTGTTAAAAAATATTAGTAAAACAATTTTAACAAGGTGGAAGAATCAAGAAACAGAAGAAGTGCTTCATGGTGACTAGTAAACAACAGCTGCTGCTATACTGCATATACTCTTGCTCTTCATTAGCTTTCTCTTTAGAACAAATAAAATCAGACCTTTGCAACTTTGTGGATACTAATATGCTTTTCTTTTTTAACTTTCAATTATAAATATAAAACCTAAACCCAATGTAATAGACAAACTTACTGTAAACTATTTCTTCCTTCACTGTTTGTAAGGAGTGTGGTACTTTAGGGTAAAATTCTTCTGATGAGTGACAGTGGGGAAAGGAGAAGGAAAGGACAAGTAGAATGGAGAGAAATGGCTGTTGACCGAAGGTAAAGAGAGAGTGTACTAAAATATTCTAGAACTTTTACAGTGATTTGATATGGGATTTACCTGCACACCTGGACAAATTTAATTAAGGCTGTTCTTTTTATGCTTTTTCTGATTCACTTGGTGTGTTTAACTCCCATTCTTTCTCACTACACTGAACTTGCACTCTTAGTGCAGATTGCCATTGAAATATGAATTGTACAAGGTACTAAACTAATTCAACTCCTTAGGTACGTTTCTTCATCTAAAAGTACATAGGCATTGTGAACCTATAAAGAGTTTTAACTGGAATATACATAAAACACCAATTATAGGTATGTTTAAATGTGCATTTATATACAAAAACGGTCTATTCAAATTAACATTGTTTTCTAAAGCATGCTTAGATGATTGCTATTATCTGTTTACTAATTTTGTCAATGAGGTGACACATACAGGCACACTGTAGGGAATCTTTACAATATCTTTGAAGTATTCTGTGAGTCAGAGACTTATTTTCTGCTTCATGGTGTGTGCTAAGAGCTACAATAACAATAATCTGGAGGTAATTACTGTCTCTGAATTACTTCAGTTGAGCTTTCTCTGCAACTTTACACATTAATTTCTCAAAAGGCAGTGCACAGAATCTGTTTCAGAGGGGAAAAACAACTTCTGAGAAATTAAAAGGTGTTTTATTTATTTGTTTCTCTCAGATGAAATCAATAGACTAGACTTGTGAACAAGTTAAACATTTTTTGTCTGTAAAACACATATACAGTTTTTTCACTTGTGCAAAAAAGGAATAATTCTGTATAAGGCCTGGGATATTCCATTTGCTTGGGTAATGACCCTGTTTTATCTGTTCACAGTTGTGACAAGTGCATCTACAAAGCTCTGTGAGTGCTAACAAATCTGTTTACAAATCTGTTAAGAGTTTTCAAATAAATAGCGACATATAAACAACTAGGAGGAAATATTTCTCTGGCAAAGCAAGAGTATATAGACCATACACAAATTAGACATATGTAGAAGTAGTGATAGGAAGCTGGTATTTACATAAACAGCAGGTATTGGTTATGATTCTTTTCCTTATACAGCTTAGCAAGGAGCTTTTGATAAATAGTGAAGAAACTATTTTTACTTCTCAACTCATAAAATATGATTAAAATATAGATTAGGAATGTGCTGGAGCTAAAGGATAGAATTTAATCAGATCATCAGTACTGAATGTAAGAATAAAATCTGAAAACTAGGTAGACTCAGTAGTGAGTCACACACTTGTGGTCCTCTAAAGTCATTCCATGAAATGAATCTGTGCAGATTTGATTTTAACATCTTTAGATTACATTGACAAATGTGCATGATTCTTTCTGAATGTATCATTTTGTACATTTATTGCATGGATATGAGATTCATTTTTAGCACTGTAAAGAGTGAACACCTAAGTTTTAGGTACATATATATCTAAGTCTCAGTTCTGATCAGATGAGAACTTCAAAACTTAATCTCCCAGAAAATCAGCTGTTATCTGTGACTGACCAATAAACCCTTACTATGGAAGAAGGCTCAGTGGAGATGTGCAAGGGCAATGTTCTAATGAAGTTCAGGGAATAATGTAGGGCATGAATGATCATAGCTATGACAAAGAAAGCTGACTTTATCTCAACACAAAGGGGACTAAAGAGGGTGACTTTTGTTTTAGACAGACAGCTGTGTCAGTTGGATGGATAATTTGACCCTAACTGCTGGGATACATTTTTCTCCCTGAGTTCATTAAAAGAGTGTGAATATCTCCCCGAGTCAGCCAGACCAACAAGCAGGAAGCGTATCCATGGCTCAGTCCAACACAGAGTATAAAAACTATAAAAAACCAAAAGAATTTCAAAGACAGCAATGGGCTTGAGCTAGCTTCAACCTAGGTAAAGTTGTTACTCGGCTTATTACAGCGTAAATTACAGTTAAAAAGCAGCCAAATAGCACATTTTTCACAGCCCTCAGAACAAAACCACTGCAAATAAACAGAAAGCACAAATTAATAATAACACATTCAGGTGGTTAAGCAGCATGGCCTCAACTAATTTTAAACAAAACTCTACAGACAAAATATAATATTTTGCTTAAGATGGATATGATATGAGCTGTCTGTTTTAATTTCCAACGCCTCAAGACTCTGAAAGGGAAAAATCTGATACTTTCTCAGCTGAGCAAGCCAGAATTTGTAATTCCGGCAATCTGTCAGAACCCCAATCAAACCCCACAATGGATGCTAATTAATCATGGTTTAGGTTGGGCTGACCCTTAAATGAACAACAGATACTCTCTTTTATCTTCTCCCTCCCTTCCCAGTAGAGAAGGGAGAGAGAATATGGGAGAGAGTTACAGGTTGAAAAGGAACTAAAACTACTTTAATAAATTATGAAATTTAAACTAGTAACAATAAAAAGTAATACTATTAATAAGAAAATAATGAAATATATACAAACCCAATGTGGAGCTCCCAGGATGACAATTATGTCTTCCGCAAGCACTGGGAAAGTCCCACAATGGACTCAGTGATGGATGGGAACTGGAGTCGGGAACTGGATTCAGGAATGCACAGCTCAGGATCAAAGGCAGAGGAAGAGACAGAGTGCTCCTCAGACTCCAGCCATTGAAGAAAAAGACTGACTCCTTTGATCCCTCAGCTTTTATACTGAGCATAGTGCAGATGGAATGGAATACCCTGCTGGTTAGTTTTAGGTCACCTGTCCTGTCCATGCTCCCCACAGATGCAACCCTTCTGTGCTTTTCCTCTGCCGGTCCTCCAACACAGCAGCACATAACAAAGTTAGCTGACCTTGGTTGTTATAGGAAGAAGTATAAGCAAGAGCCTCTCTGCATACCATTCCTTGGTATTGGCTATAAACATCAGATGTTATCTGCTAGAAGCGGACACTGTCTAAAAAACATACCATTAATTTCAGAGAGAGCAGTCAGTTAGAAGAGATCTAAGTGAAAAGTAAAATTACTGAAAAGAAAATTGATTCTCTTCTATCTCAGACCAGGACAACAGCATTTATCAGGAAGAGTCCATGATGATGCAGAGAAAGGAGCAGCTGATATTTATTTTTATATAATAGTGCTTTGAAATAAGGACAGTCAAATAATTCCAAACAGAAAACAAAAATTATGTTGATTTAATAATGTCAATGAATGTAAGGAACTGAAGTTAGAGTGGTAGCTCGGCAGAGGGTTGGGCCTGATTAAATATTGCTTACCCACAAATGGCTCCTCTACAACAACCCATTACCAGCAGCATGGTTACCACAGTGACAAAAATGCCCAATGGCCAGGTACCATGGGAATTTAAAACAATCAGAAGCAGGTATTCTGTACTCGTCCACCCTACGACTGAGGGGTCAGGGGTCGCTCTGGGGAGGGGCACTGCCAGAAGATTTCTGTGTGTGCAGGGCCTTGGAAGTACCTCCAGACAGCAAAAATCCAGCAATTTATTGCTGGTTCAGCTTTTGGTCAGGATGCACTTTTACCACAACTGCCTCAGAGCTGTCTGTTTCAATCCCTGTTGGCAGTAAATCCTAGTCATGGCCTGACATCTCCATTGCTCTGCCTTTTGCTGTGAAGAAGACAGACTGTAATTGTCCTGAAACAAGGAAGAAGCAATAAAGCACACTGCTAAAGTTACCTCTGCATAGTTTCTGACATGTTAATAATGTAAAAGCCGTATTCAACTGCTTCCCTGTTAATCTGTATTTATTAAAGAAAACCATTCTGCTCAGTCTCACTCAGTACAGCAAATAACACTGCTGAGCAACCCCCCCGAAATTGGCTACAACTGGAGGAAAATATATTATTCTTTAAGTAATGCTTTTGTCTGGAGTTGAATGTTCCTTTGTCAAAGGAAAAAATTTCTTTACCCGTTTTCACTCAGTGAAGAAAGGAAGAGTGATAAAAAAGAAGGGAGAGAGTAAGAGGCAGCTTGTTAACTTTGCTGGCAACCTGTTATCTGGAAAATCTACAAATGGATAGTAAAAATAAGCTTCAAGTTTTGTATAGCTTTTGATGAAAGTTTTAAAGACAGTGTAAGTAATTCCGTAATGGAACAAAAAAATAACATAGAATAAAAGCATAGGAACACCCTGATTTGCCATAGCCATGCCCCACTGACAGAGTTTACAACTGTCTCCCTGGACACTTGGCATCATCTTGGAGCATACTGATATTTTTTTATCAGAAGTGCTGCCTCAACAGCAATCCTTATCCTGTTTTGCCTATTTAAATGTCGCTAACCTTGTCCATGGACAAACTTGTCGTCCTTAGGATGGATGGAAATATTAAGGTGAAAAGGGCTATTTGAAGAACCAATAAATCAAGGTCATCAGTTGTTGTCATCACATGCCCCAATGGCCAAGTACAATTTAATGTTCTTATAGCTCAGCTGAAAGTACTGAAAAATTCTGAAGAATTTATTTATTCTTACATTTTTTGCTGTCAACCAACTATAGAATTCTAAATATTGAATTTTTCTGAGGAAAAAAACATAAAACTTCAGTAACCTTAGCAAAAAGTTTTACTAAAATAGTACTAAAATTTAAAAGAAGAATATTAATGGGGAATCAGAGCTCTTCAACTATCAGAGTTGTAATATACGATATTATAAAAGTTAGGAAAATTATTTAGTGATACATCATTATAGTGCATAGTCATTATACCATGCATTTACATTCCTTCATTCCACCACTGTATCAACTGAACAATGAACATCGAAGTTACTGTTTCCACAAAATATTACAACAATGTTCAATAATAAAATAATAATAATAATTAAAAAATCAAAAGATCAGCATCGGTGTCTTTCTCCTGAGAATAATCTGCATTTGTCATACTTAGCATAAATGTATGGTTTGGGTTTCAAGCTCTATGGAGCTGAAGCTGTAGTGTCTAATCTAATATTTTTCTGAACCAAATATACAAAGGCAGAGGAATGGGCAAAATAAAACTTTATGTGCAGGCACAAAATATCTGATACATTTAACTGAAAGCAATTTTTAATACAGTAACTCATGCCTGACCATGGGGAAAGCATAATCTTTTGAAGAGCTTATCATTGTGGGAATGAGTATAATGTACTTCCTAACTTAGAGTATTTCCTTCTATTATGGAGTGATTGGATCCATACGTTCTGCCTGTACATTAATTCACACAGCAGAAAAAGAAAATGAGGAATTAGAAGTCCATGCACAGTTGAAGAACTATGATCCCATTGGGACTGCAGATATGTGGTGGGATATGTTGCCTGACTGGGTGCTGTAATGGATGGTTACAGGCCTCTTTGGAAGACGGCTTGAGAAGACAAGGAGATGTGGCTGTCTTGACGTAGCTCAATGACATGTATGAGCAGTCAAACTCATTGGGAATGTGAAGCAAGCAAGATATGTTGAATTTTAAAATCTTTATAGAGGAGTTACCAAGAGAAATAGCAGAATCAGAAACACGCACTTCAAGGGATGGAGATTTGGTCTTCTTCAAGAGTCTTCTTTGCAGAATCCCTTGGGAGACTTCCCTGAAGGGCAAAAGGTCCAAGCAGAACTGGTTGATCTTGAAAAACAATTTCTTCAAAGCACAAGAACATTCCTTTTCAATATTCAGTGTAGCCAGAGTAGCAGAAGACTGGCATGGATAATGTTGTGGAAGTATAAGACCTACAAAATACGTTCCAAAAAGGCAGGTTTAGTGGTGTCACAAAAATGTAGAACCATCAAACTTTACAGGGATCTTACACTACAAACACTTTGGCAGACGTAACTTTTTTACAGATTCAGGATGTCAGCTGAGAACTAATACTATATGGTGTGTACTAAATCTAAGCTTAGAATGATGACTCAAAATGCACAAATCACACCTATAAGGCAAGGACACTCCGTTCCAGAGAGGTTACTTCGGACAACATCTCAATCCAAAGGGAGGGCTTCCAATCACAGACCTGCTGCTCTGAGGAGAACCACTCAAATGGGGTCTCCAACGGGTGTCTCATTTTATAGCCTGGGTCAGATCTGAATTGTGTTCATATATTGGTCGTGGACACTTTCATTGGTTGAGGGGTTTCTTAGGTAGGCTTATTGGCTGAGGTAGTCTCTGGGTCTCAAGTACCTGGGGTCTGTGGCTGGGGGTTGTTTGCATACATGACCAACAGCTCACACATCTCCCACCTGTACTGTGTCATTAGACCCACATTGGGGAGGGATGGTCCTCCCATAGATAAAAAGATAAGTACAGAGCAAAAGGAAATGGATACAGGAAATGGAAGTGAGAATAAGGTACCCAGGAGGACTACAGAAACAACACCTTGGCATACAGGAATGGAATTAGGAAGTCAATCTCACTTGGACCTGAAGCTAGAAATGAATGCAAGAGTCAACAAGAAGGACTTATCAGAAGTTTATCAAGAAGTTTATCAGCCAAAAAAAAAAAACCCAACCTGACAAAAACTCAAAAAACCCTAAGAAAAATTTGGGCCTACTACTCAGTAGAGCAGGGTACCTAGTGACAAAGGACATAGAAAAGACAAAGATACTTAGTGGTGTTTTCTTGTTTTCACTTGTTTCCCCACTCCTCAGTTTTGCTGGTCAGTTCTTGCCTCTGACTTCCAAGTTTCCAAAGTTATTTCCTTCCAAATAAAAAGAATAAAGCATTACCCACAATCAAGAAAAAAACAGCTAGGGAATATTGAAAGCAACAGGATAAATACAAGTCTATGGAAACAGGTGGGATATACCCAAGTATGCTGAGAGAGGTGCCATTACAAGGCTGTTTTCTATAATCTTTGAAAAATCATAGGAAAAAAAAGGTTCCAGAGCACTGAAAAGAGCTAATATCACACTGATATTTCCAAGACTGGAAAGAAAGACAATCTGGAAAACTACACGGTGACCATTTAATCTCAGATCCTGAGAAGATTTTTGACCAAATACTGGAAGCCATTTCTTGAAAAAACAAGAATATGATTGGCCAGAGTACATTTCCCAAGGGCAAATCATGCTTGATGATCCTGATTGTTTTCTGCGGTGAAATAACTATCTCAGTTATACAAAACAAAACTGAACAGTAGATGTTATTTACCTTGACTTTAGCAAGGCCTTTTACATACTCTCCCATAGTCAACTTAGAGTCAAATTGGTTATAGGCTGAAGAAGAAGACAGTAAATTTGGTGAAAATTGACTGATCTATCTAAATTTAAAAATTGTCATCAGGTGTAAAAAATACATCTGGGGCCTGGTGACTGGTGGCATGTCTCAGAGATCAATACTTGACCAATACCATCTAATTTATTTATTAGAAACCTACTTGATAGCATAGAGTGCCCTCTCAGCAGTTTTGCAGACAATACCAAATAGGAGGAACTGGTCTCTGTCCTGAACAAGGCTGCTATTTAGAGGGACATAGAGAAGATGGAGAAAAGGGCTGACTTGAATGTTATGAATTTCAAAAAAGTCAAATGCGAAGCCTTGTATCTGGAACAAAATAGTCACAGACAGCAGTTCTAGGATTCAAGCTGACTAATCAGAGAGCCCTTTTGTCTGGGTGCAGTGAAGGTCATTGAGTTACCTGGCTATAGGCAACATGTTGAGGAAAGTGATTCTTTGCTATTGGGCAATCACATACGGAGTATTGTGTCCAGTTCCGTGTTTCCCAGTACTAGAAAAACAGGGCTGTAGCAAGGGCACCTGAGGAAAAGCTGAGAAAACTGGCGATGCTTAAGAAGGATCTTACTGCAGTCAAGGAAGGGTGTAATGATGAAGGAACCAGATACTCCTTACTGATGCACAGGGATAGGACAAAAACCAACAGGCACAGCTTGGAACAGTCGAAAGGAAACAATATACAACAATATAAGGAGAAAAAAATTGACCATGAGGGTGGCGAAACATTGGAACAGGTTGCCCGGAGATGCTATGTACTCTCCATCCTTGGAGTTTTTGAGAACTCAAGTGGACAAGGCCCTGAGCAACCTGTTCTCAGTGGATGCACTTTGAGCAGAAAGTTGGGTAAGGTGTCTAGCAAAGACCCCTTCCAGTCTCTACAATTCTATGAGTAAAATGTATAAAGAAAAACAGATTATTTACTTTATTGTTTTTTACTGTTATTTACTACTTATTTACTGTTTTTCATAATATCCACTACTTAAGTAGTGGGGGAAAGGTACTTCTCTGCATAAAATTATGAAAAAAGAAAAAATAGAAGTACTAGGAGAAAATTATAGCTATATAAGCTATATAGCTCTATAAGAATGTGAATAAGAAAAAAAATGTTGCCATGTTACTATTGTATACCAAGATTAAGAGTTTCCTCTTAATTTTTTAGTCTTTTTTTTTTTCTTCAAAACAATAGTCTTTTTCAGAAAAGTTGTTTTTTTATTATCTTTTTGGGAAAAACATTAAAATTGTTAATCCTTAGAAATACTAGACCTTTGGGAAGCCTAAAACAGTATGTAAGGCAGACATTTGCATTTTTCAGCTTCACTCTACAGAAAAGTAAACAAGCCACAGAACAAAAAAAAAATGAATATGCATGATCTTCCCTTATTTCCTTTGAATGACTGTTTAATAAGCATTAGAAGCTTTCAAAAACTCTCTATTGAATCTTCATATTTCAACATGCAAGTCCTTGGAATGATTATAACAAGATCAAAATGTACCTATAAAGTTTAGTGGAAATAATACCACTGTAAAGAAATTCAGTTCTTGCTTCTCAGTCAAGTTTCAATAGCTTAGTTTACAGTGCACATTTAATAACTGAAACCAGACAAAGTATTTAGAATTAAATGTAAACAAAAAAATATCCCAGGTAAATTGTGTAGTCTTCATCCCAGGAGGTTTTTAGGAGCATACTAGATCTGGTCTTAAGCAACCTGGTCTGACCTCACAGCTGACTCTACTTTTCCAGGACTTTGGACTAGAGACACCCTGAGGTCCATTCCAATCTGAATTATCCTGCTATTCTAATATCTTATGCAGACAACAGTATTTATCCTGTGTAGAATTTAACATAAATTTCTTCTCAATTTTTCATTCTATTAAAATTTACAAATTCTAACATTTTAAAAATAAAACATCCACACATATCCACACAAAGATTTCTGTTTATTATTTTTTTTATTGCAACATCACCTTTATTACATAGTGTATTAGACCATTATTTTCATTTCACAGATCAGACTTTCAAACACTAAAATTGAATATATAAAAAAAATAAATTAATCATACCTGATGAGGAAACCACATATTTAAAGAAAAACAAAAAGACAAAACTGTTCACTATGTATCTCTTGAACTACCTACCTAATGGAAAAGACTGCTTTAACAGCATTGTTATTTCCTCCAAGAAAATATCTCTTTTACTTTCTCTTTTCCTTAAAGTAAGATAAATAGGGATATCTTTTTTACAGCACATTCTTAATTAATATAACTTCCTTTTGATCCTCTCTAATTAATAATATATGTATAGAAATAATTTCACTGTCCTTCATATTCAAATACATTTTAAAATCTATTCCGTTATGATAGTAGCTACTGTTTTTGTGAAAACCAAAAAGGATTACATCTCTCTTCTTTGTTGGGTAGAATGTTACAAAACACTGCTAAAAGGTGCACAGCTCCCAAAGTGTAACAGCATGAATAAAATTTACTCGCAACATTGTCAAGGTACCTTTGCATTTTAGCTAGAGTCTTTTCTCTTTCAGGTATATAGCTACCACATAGCATCTTACAGGCTAATAACAAGCCTTAAGCAATGCAAAAAGAGCAGAGAAGTCAATATGAGTATTATTCCACAGTATGATAAATTGTACTGAGAAATATTGAATAGTTGTAGTTACCAGAGCACAGGAGTACTATAAAATTTCTTGCTCTATTTTATGAAGCATTAAACTGTTCAAAATAACTATTGCTTCTAGATGTCATCCATAAATCAAGTCAGGCCAATGGCAGCAAAGTGATGGATATCCACCCATCTAAGGGATTTGATCATAAGACACGAGCTAAAACAGTGACAGGGCAGAGATAAATGTTTGTGTTCAGATTAACATCCCAAGGTCAGAGTGCCTAGGCATATCAATGAGGAGTTTCAACTGACACTCTAAGAATATTAATCTAGAAATGTATAATAGCAAACTGAAGAAGAAATTGAATTTTAATGAACTTGTCTATTTTGATTGTCTAAGAAAATATTTATAGTAAACTAATCACACAGAGACTGGAATTTGTTCTTGCACATGGTCTGTTTCCTGAAAATATCAACCTTGTCGTGGGTTTTAATGATAATTTTATTTTTCATTTACTTACTTTAACAAGGATGTTAATAAAGCATTAAAAGAAAAACTGTAGTGTAATATCTTTATTTCTTGAATGGAAAAGTAGAACAATAATGTCATGACAGTCATGCACTATTAATTCTAAGATGGTTGTGTTTTATACAAAGTCTTATTAAGGTTGTACAAGATTATTTAACATTTTCAGTTGTAGAAGTTAATAACTGAAGATAGTGGGAGAGACGTTTCAAGTGCATAGCAATTAATGTCAAAAGAACTTGTCAGTTTCCTAAAGAAGTCTGGTTGTTTTCCAGGCTGTATTAATTCTATTTGCAATATATAGTATTTTTTTCAGGTGATTAAGACATTGAAAATATAATTTTCACCATAAAAATACCTGAAAACTAGGACAGCATACCTAGGGCGTACTTCCGATATTAGATTTTCAGTGTGTATGAGTGTAGTAGCTGTTTTAACAAAATGCTCAGCAATGCATACTTGTCTATCTGAGATCAGGGTCAAGCCCATAGGGCATATTCTTGTTCTGGTGTGGTGTTTGGTTTTTGGGGGGTTTTTTTTGACTTTTTTCTTTTCTTTTTTTTTTTTTTTTTTTCCAGTGCAGTGCTCTTCCAATTTGTTTCTGTGCATTCTGTGAATTGCAGTAGCAAAAAAAAAAATTGAAGTCATAAGTAATTCATTTGGTCTATAATAACTCTTAAGAAAATCGATTTTGTGAAGTGCACTATGCTAGATCATTTAAACCCTGTATACTCATAACTGATATTTACTGGATTAACAAGGTAAACAGAAGCTGAAAAGAAGTACTAGTTTTAAACTTCCAAAAAAGAATACTAAGCATTTCATTTAAGTAATAGATGGCAGAGCTATTTTGAAATCTAAGTATTTATATGTATGCATGTATATATTTATATACATAAACACATACATGTATGCTTCCCCTATTTCCAGACAAACCATCCGTTCAACTATTACACATTGAACAATTCTATAGTACTAATTTGTATTTGTATCTGTTTTGCCTTTGCAAAATTTAGATAAACAAGTGATTTATTTATTGATATCACCCTGTCATTCCTATTCTTTTTATACTCAGACATAGCTTTTTCCCAGTTTTCGGAGTTTTGGGTGAGCTCAGGTATATCATAGAATAATAAAATCATAAAATGGTTAGAGATGGAAGGGACCTTAAGGATCATCAAGTTCCAACCCCCCTGCCATGGGCAGGGACACCTCCCACTAGACCACGTTGCTCAAAGCCCCATCCAGCCTGGCCTTGAACACCT
>JAOXJK010000001.1:172770052-172804765 GCA_025774025.1 Xenus cinereus | reverse complement strand
AACGCTGGAGATTAGATTCTATGGAGACATTTTGCTTGAGTCAGTACAGCTCCTCCTCCTCTCCTCTCCTCTCCTCTCCTCTCCTCTCCTCTCCTCTCCTCTCCTCTCCTCTCCTCTCCTCATGCTTTATGAACAATTAGTGACCAGTTTTATATACGTTTAAGAGTGCAGGTTGTTGGACTCTATTTTTTCATGCAAATAATTCTCTCCGGCTTCAAAACTATCTTGCATTCTTTCCTTGAGTGTATTTTAAAACACATTTTGGTGTGCTTTGCAGCCTATGTGCTGAAGCATGTCATCACAGTTGCTGTATACTTCCATAGTTACGTTACTACTATATCTTATCTAGAATTTATTTTTCTTTCCTGTTACTCTTTGACTGAATTTGTACCTCTTCTTAATTTCTTCCCTGACTTGAATTTACCTTACAGAATGCAATTTCAAGACTTTTTTTAAAGACCTGAAGAATATTTAATTGTTTTTATTTTTCACAGATATAATTACAAGGTAGTTTAAAAATAAGCATAATTTTGATATACTATAGCTGCCTTCCGCCCTGCGCCCCACCCCCACCCACAAGTATCCCAAGGGTCGAAAGCAGACCTTTAAAGATAAAAGTGAATTTAGAAATTTAATGAAAATGTTTTTATTATCTTAGCTTTTGCTATAAACTTTGCTATATAACCATGCAAATTGACTATTTCTGCATGTGGCAACTGAATTGTGCACTTTTCCCTCTTGGATAGTGTGCTTTTTCCTACTTCAAAGAATCCTAAAATAATTGAACTTGTGTTATATGTTGGAAACCAGGGTAAAATTAATTGAAATTGATGTTAATTGTATTATTTTCTTAATTGCTGCAAATGTGGGTCAACACTGCCTTGGACTTCATAGAGATTTTAATAGAACTGTGAATTCTAAGATATTTTTGGATTTGCTTCAAGCATTAAGTTCTTAAAAAAATGAAATGATTTGATCTCATATCTGATACCTTCCCAGTGAGAGTGGATTTTGAGTGGCCTTTTATGAGTGGATATTCACTTTAGGAGGGTACAAGACATGGATGGCTCACTGTTCTAATGCAGGAACTCAATGTTATGTTTTCTAACAGACCTATCTAGTTGCAAAAGGAGAATAGTGTTACAGATATAGAAACAGAGTGCACAGTTCAGTTGTTAGCATAAAGGTGTCTAGTGCCATTTCCTTTGGGTGCTTTGTGTGATATCCAGCTGCTGGTGTAAAAGCTCAGAGATTGCCCTTAAGACCTGTGTCATACCTCTCAGCTCTGTGTAAAAGCTTCCATTGCCTCAGGGCATCTGAAATGGCATTATTCATTTGTGTTTAATGGAGATGGGAAGCTGTAAAGGACATTTCAGTTACTCCATGTAATGTGGGTAAATGTTCATGCAAGATACAAACAATAAATTAGATGTCATCAATAACTGTTTCTTGGAAAAATTAATCAGAGAACCACAAGAAAAGAATTTTTTATAGCTATGCATATCACTCAGGTACAGTGCCATAAAAGTAATGTGTAATAATGAGCACAGAAATACTCTAGTTTACCAGAAGTAAAATTCTCAAAGGAGAGAAAGGGTATACATGAGACCCTCAACAGTGAAATATAAGGTCAATAGAGAAAGCTACAGAAAAATGGGGTGGTTATTTTAAAGGAAAATAAAATTTAAAAAATAGTGGTTAAAAGATTAAAATATTTGCACATGGCATGAAGACTTTTCAAGGATATTTTTTAAAAGAAAATTTTCAGAAAAAATCTTTTAAAATAAATATTTATTCACAGTAATGTGAGGGTTTATGTCAATCAAGAATGAACTTGAAATAGGTAAATAAAAACATGACAGAGTAGATGAAGAAAAAATCATCAAAGGTTAATTATCAAAGAAAGATTGCTGTTTAAAAAAACGATGTTTCACAAAAGGAAAAGATGTATTCAGATGGAGAGAGCATGAATTCAAACACTCTGTGTATGCATTATTATTTCATTTACACTTCATATGTGTACATCAGATATTAAGATTTTGAGAAATACCGTGTCAAAACTACTAGTATAAGAATTCACATATTAAATTGTGGATGTACTAATTATCATGAAAATTATCACTTTGGTTGGCTTAAGTAGCAGAAGTAGAAGAAAGTATTAAGTTTGTTACTATTTTTAAAGGATTCCAGAGATTATGTAAGATACAGACTGTGACTGACTAATAGAAACTTTAGTAAAGTATATGCTTTGTACATATTTTTTAGCTGTACATATGCTTTAGCTGTAAAAAAAGGCTATGTCTCAATACTTTTGGAGACTCTTATGGGCTATAAAAGGATGCATAAGAGAAAAACAGCAAAAACTTGAACTACTGAAACCACATCACAGTAAGGCTTATCTCAGTCCTCGGGGAAGGTAATGGAGCAAAGAGTTCCGGAAACCATTTCCAAATATGCTAAGGACAAGGAGGTGGTTGGCACTGGTGAGACACATCTGGAGTACTGGGTGCAGATCTGGGCTCCCCAGTACAAAGAAGACATATGCGTACTGGAGGGAGTGCTCTGCAGGGCACTGAAGATGATTTAGAGTGTGAAACATCTCTCCTATGAAGAGAAGCTGGGGACTGTTGAGAAGACTCAGGGGAATAACATGTATAAATATCTGTTGAGAAGGTGTAAAGAAGACAAAACCAGACTCTTCTCAGAGGTAACCAGCCACAGGACAACAGGCAATAGGCACTCACTGAAATATTGGAAATTTGGTTTCAAGATAAGAAGATACTTTCTTTCTGTGAAGGTGGTCAAACACTGGAAAGTAGGTAGGAATTTGTTGTTAGTCTGTAAATCTTAGCAATATAATCAGAATGCTACATTCATTTTTCAGTCCCATTGTGGTAATACTAGCTCTTTTAATAAAAATGAATAAAGGAAAAAGTCATTAATAATCCCCTAAAATTGTTATGCTTGAAAAGTTACTAATATCTATGCCCTCTTTTTGATGATCTTCTCTCTTGACCGTGCTCCTCTAGGCCCTAAGCCTGATCATATCTCCCTGAATCAATGACATGTTGAGGTGTCTATAGGTGTCTATAGTGAGTTGTCAGCATCCTAAGTTCTCTGCAGGAGGAGTCGGAGGGGGCGAGGGGGCAGAGTTGGCATTCACTTTAAGTCTGAAAGCCCCACTGTAGCCTCCACCAGTCATTATTATGTAGTGACTTTATCACAGGGTTTCTCTCTCCTTTACTCTATGTAGTATTCACGGAGCTTCAGCTGTAGCACCGTAGGGGCACCAGTCACTTGACCTCTAGGGAATGGCTAAAACCAGGTCAGGCCAAGGCAAACCCTGACAAGCCCTTAGACCCAGCACTCTCATGTAAGTACAAAGCCTATGGTCCTTTATTATTAATGGTAAAAATCATGTTTACTGCTTACTTCACCCTGTTTCTTACTCTGTTTCTGCAAACAGTCAGTACTGCCACACACAGAATTTAAATTTTAGGCTCTTAAGATTCTTAATTTGTTGAGGTGAGGAAGGTCTTCTGCAAGGTTATGCTCTGCTCAAAGTTTGTGCAATTTATCCCTCAGGATTGCCCTCCAGAAGAGAGAGTTTTCTAAGCAGAGGGATCTCAAAACCTACTTACTTAAGAAGCACAAAGGTCAAGCCGAGCCTTGAAGCAAATAGCAGATGCAGTCTGAATAACAGATTGATCTTTTTTACCAGGTATGTATGCCTGGTTTTGAAAGGGTCTTCCCTTCCTCTCGCTTTGGTTATTCCTGCTATTCTCCCTGTCTTTAAAGTCCAGAGTCCAGTACACGCTGAATCTTGATACCTAATTAACAAGGTACAAACCAATAAAAGTTAAAGCAGCAAGGCTTGTGATCTGAAGCCAGGTTCTGTACATCTTAACATAAGAAAGTTGAGCAGAAAGGTTAGTTCCCACTGCTGTACTTTGCATTATGAGTTTGATTAAGGGAGATTGCTCTTCGTATTTATCATCAAGTGTTTAAAAGAGAGGAAATGTTGGGGTTGTTTTTCAGAAATTGTTCTGAGTATTATTTAAAGCATTTCAGAGCCAAAAGTGTCCATAAAGTGTGGGGTCTTCGGCAGAGATCAGGGTATTGCAGTATAAGCAGCCTCAAGAAATCAAAACTTTATATCTCTACAATGAAACAGATTAAAATTGTTGTCCTGAAGATATTTAAGACATTTTAAAAAGTGACATTACATTTAGATCCAAAATATTTTTCTCTTTTTTTTTATTGTTTTGATGGGTTTTTCTTTATTTTTTCCTTGTTATTTTTCCTTTCTGTTTTGTTTGATATTTCTTGCTAACTAGTAGTTTCATATGTGTAGGCACTGCTTCTGCTGAAGTGGATCTGAAAGCTATTACAAAGCTGAGCACAAGTCAGTGTCATACTGTTCTGAAAAAAAGGGAATAACTTTTATCTGTCTTGAAAACGTGTAGCCTGTAAGATTGGTAAAATAAATTTTCTGCTCTTCTCTGCTGTCTTTAGACATCAGATGAACTGGATTTGGGCACTGTACATCTGGGAATATGGGGGCTAATTCAAGAAAATCCATATTGGAAAACCAGAAAGGGTTAGAGTGAGGTCAAGATGACCTGAAATTTAAGGTGGTTTATACTAAGGGAATATGATATTATTTAAATACATTTTAAAAAAGTATTTTAAAAAGAAATGCAATAAATGACTTCTTATAGCTATAATAAAACAAGAAATAAATGGATGTAAATTGCGGCAAGGAAAACTCAGGACAAATATTAGGAAAAGCTTCACTGTGATATGAACATTAGCATAGCCTACCTGGGCTGCTCCTTGCCTAAGTTGCATAGTAGGTATCCTGTGCCTGCTTTTGTACCTTACTGGCCTTGACCTTGCCTTGTTGACTTGCTTTCCTGGTTTGATCTCCAATTTGCCTTTTCATTACAGACTTGCATGGCGGTCTGTTAGCTAAACCTGGTGGTTGCCATCACTGGACCTACACTGCTCTTGTTTGGATCTGTGTTTTTTTGGAGGGGGTCATTGTCTTGCTTATCTTACTTTCACTACCAGCTTATGTTTCCTTACAGGGCAGTTTAACCCTGACATCTCCATTGCAGGTGATCCTTAAGAACAAGCTAAAAAACTTTTGTAAAAATGACACAGATGTAGCGGAGCTGGATTTAGGGCAGGAAGATATGTTACATAAACACTTTTAAAGCCTTCTAGTTTTGCATTTGTGATTGTAGCTCAGGTCATTCCTGCAATAATTTGTATATGTGTTCAAAGTTTTTATTGTTTACTGTTATTTCATGTGATTACATTTCAGATTTTCAAAGGATCTAATTTTTTAATTGTTATTATTGATACAACGTCTATTATACATGTCAAAGAGATTGCATTTGATTTCTCTTTTGTATTTTATGCAGGTATCTATTGCCAGATAAAGAATAAGATCCTACTATGTTCCAAAAATTATGAAATTTACTGGTAGGGAGAGGAAAGAGAAAGGATTAAAGAACAGCTGTGTATGCCAGGCATCCAACAGTGAAACTCTCTGAGGAGTTAACATTACACAAGATATCCCTATTCTAACAAGTTGCTTTATGTTCATGCTTTGTAGAAAAAGGTATTAGAGAGATAAATGAATATATTTCTTTTATTTGCACTGCTTTTAAAATACAAAGTCATTACATCCCATTGCTACACTGCACAGTAATTGATCTCAGATAACATAAAACAAGGACTTGCTAACATTATGTGGGAAAAAAGAATCTTCTTTATATTATGACTCTAGGCATTCTGGTCTTGATAGCCAAGGGAAAAAGGCAAGGGGAAGACATAGATGTAAAGTAGTTTTAAAAACAACTAAAAAATGGAGAGCCATCTGATTGCCCTAATGACTCCACCATGATAAGTTTATTTGCTTAGTCACTAGAAAGCAGTAAGGGCATAAGCAGACAGAGAAAGCATTTTCAGTCTTTTCACTTGTTTCCTAGTATGACCCACATACTCTTTCACATTGGTTGGTTTCTTATAAAAGCTCAGTGGATCTTTGTAATTATGTTCTGAGTGCCAGCAGAAACTGTCAGACTTAGTTGCAACGTTTAAAACCAGCACTTAGTATTTTTTTAATGTTTCAGTGACTGTATCTTATGATTGTGCAACTGAAGAATACTTAAGTTCCTTTCCTAAAACTTATAAGAAGACTGGAAAATCTATTTTGTGTGAATTTGTAGATGGATACTTTTATGTAGTTGCTGCTGTAAACCCTTCATGGATCTATCTGACAGCAGCATTTCTCCTTATGTTTAAGTACTTCATTATTTTTGTGAAAAATATTTTTTCTCCTCCATCTCCTATATCTGAAGTTTATATTTTAGTTAAATTTTTAGTACCTCCAAATATGTAGATTCATAGCATTTCTGAGCAACCTGTTCCAGCGCTGCAATGGTGAAAATAAAAAAAATAATCTCTGCAATTAATCTTACTTGTTGCAACTTCAGTCCTTTTCCTCTCATTTTATCTCTATATGCCTCTGAGAAGAGCCTGGATCCATCTTCTGTATACTGTGCTGTTAGGTACTTCAAGACAGCAGTAAGATCTCCCTTTAGTTAGCTCCTACTAAGTCTAAGCCCGGTTTTCTCCTCTTCACATGTTTACTGCGGTGAACAGGGCAATGGAAACAAGAACAGAATGTGATAATCCTTGGTATATCCTGTGGATCAACAGGTGACAGGAGAACAATACCTGAAACTGGGAAATCTGCACTGTGGTATCACTGTGGGCTGATCTGATTAGTGGTTGGTGCAGATATCTCTTAAGGAAAGCTAGGAGCGGCTGGGTCCTCCACCTGCCCCTGCCCAAGACCCTCCTGCCCAGCTGCTGCAGCCCAGCCCAGTGCCCTAGGGACTCAAGGTCTCTGCCCAGGCTGAGGGGTTCAGCTACTCCTTTTTCCTTTGCAGGTTCAACCAGCAGCGAAGCTGAGTATGTATCCCAGACACACAGAGAGGACACTGACATGGCCAGTCACACAGATGACCACAGACAAGACACTGCCTGCAGCAGCACCCACATTCAGGACTCACACCAGACACAGGCACAGCCAGTCACGTTTCCTCCTCCTCTTGGGCTGGCAGAGGCAGAAGGTCACTAGTGCAGGACACACACCAGACTCCCCAGGTTCACAAGCACATACACATTCACAGATTCCCCGAGCACCGTCATGTCCCCTCTGCCCCCTCGGCACCCCTGCCCAGATCCTGGCCCCCCCTTATGTGTCCCACAAGTCCCCAACTCACTGGCTGCTGCAGCCGGGTGCTCACTGCATGCATGTAGCACTCACATACTTGTCCCACAGGCACCCAACACTTGTGGGTTCACCTGAATACCAGTACAGACCTTCCACCCGCCTGATACCTCTGCTTGGATCCAGGGTGATCAGACACAGGCCTCAGACAGACAAGCCTACTGACCAACCTGTTTTACACTTCACTGGTCCCTTTCATACCTTTTCTGTCCATTTTCCTTCTTTGTTCCTCGTTGATTCCTCTTTCCCTGCCTCCCTTATCATTTATTCCTCAGTTTTGTGGCTCTGTATGTTTTTATTTATGTCTTCCTCCTTTTCATTTATTTATTTATTTACTTACTTACTTACTTGAAAAGAATTTTGACCGGATATCCTTAGAGAAGCAGACACTCTGTTTTCACATACCTTTACAGTATCTAGCTGTAAAGACCCATAGCAGTAAAGACCATGGGGAACACCTTTAAACGGGTGTCCAAATTGCATAGTGCCTTGTTGCTGGATTGATAACTATGGTGGGTCTCCATTGATGTGTTTGCATGAGTTATGGGAGAAGCCTTTCCCTGACAGCCTATCTCTTGCTTTCTCTGCTTCATAAATTGAACTCGGCAGTGTCACTTCTTCCCTCAGTGACACGTCCTGTGCTCTAACCCTGCAACCACCCTTGATAATGCTCCACTTGACTTAATTCCAGCATTTCAAAGTCTTGCTTGTATTGCAGACCTGAGAGTTCAGGACACAGTGCTCCAGGTACCAACCGGTGGCAGCTCACTTCAGTCTGGCAGGTGATTGGCTTTCTTTGCTGCAAGGGCCATCAATAGATGGCTCATGCTCAGCTTCTTGTCCTGCACGTTACAATGCTGTTTCCAGCAGCCTGCTTTCTAATCAGCAGAAGTCTAATTTGGATCCTAAGAAGTCTAAGAAGTCTAATTTTGCAATGGAGTTATTCTGCCCACTGCAAGACTTCACGTTTGCCTTCATTTGATTTAATGAAATTCCTCGAGCCTGTTGAGGTCCCTATAATGAGCAGCTATCCCCATTGTATCAGCTGCTCCCTGTTATTGTCTCTGGAGTGACTGAGACTTTCTGACCCATCTTCTAGGTTTTTAATAATATTAAAAAGTCAACAGAGCTTACTTTCTCTTCCTAGAAGGTTATCAAATGGGCCAGGCATGATTTGGCCTAGCTCCTTCTTCATCAGATGTTCCAAATCACCTTCTTGTATTTCATGTAACTGGGTATGACTTCCAGAGGTATCTGAAAGACTGATGGGCCTCTAGTTCCCTTGGATTTTATTCTTAACCTTCTTAAATAAAAGAGCAGAGATTTGTCTTTTTTAATATGTGTCTGTTCATACCTACAGTAATGTAAAGGCAAACTACTGAAGTTGCAGTGAACAACCGTGGGTTAATTTCCATACAATATCCTACCTGCAATAGTGAACATGATTTATAGGAACAAAAATAATTCTGCTTCTCCATGATTGTGTATTTCACCGTGTTGCTTTTCATTTATGAAAACTGTAACAACTTCAAAGATCTGCCGTGCTTTTGTAGTTTTCTCTCATTATCAGCAGGCAGAATACTCTGTGTCTGTGTCGTGGTTTAACCCCAGCTGGCAACTAAAAACCACATAGCTACTCACTCACTCCCCCTGTAGTGGGATGGGACAGAGGGTCAGAAGAGTAAAAGTGCGAAAACCCATAGGTTGAGATAAAGACCATTTAATAGGCAAAGCAAAAGCTGTGTGCTTGGGAAGACCAGCAACCATTAAATGAGTCCCCCTTTCTTCTTCTTTCCCCAGCTTTATATACTGAGCATGACTTCTTATGTCATGGAATATCCCTTTGGCCAGTTGGGGTCAGCTCTCCCAGTTGTGTACCCTCCCAGCTTCTTGTACAGCCTACTTGCTGGTGAGCTGGTATGAGGAGCAGAAAAGTCCTTGGCTCTGTTTAAACACCGCTCAGCAATGACTAAAACATCCCTGTATTATCAACATTGTTTCCAGCACAAATCCAAAACATAGCTCTGCACTAGATACTATGAAGAAAATTAACTGTATCCCAGCCAAAACCACCACAGTCTGTAAAGCCATATGATGTCTGCACTACACACAGTGAGGAAGCTTCATCTGCAGCTCTTCTTTTGGGATGACATTGGTTTCAGTCTTTTTTAACTCCGTGTTATCAGTAATCAACATTTTCTCTGCTCATGCTACCATCAGCAAGAGCATAACAACCTCAAGATTGTTCTGGAGTGCTATCATATTCCTGACAGAACAAATTTACAATAAACCATAATCAGCAAAGACACTGGTCAGAATTCATTCTCACTTATACTGATGAAAATCCAAAGCCAGCTGAACTTATTTAAAATGTTACCATCTGACTCAGAAGTGAGTTCTCAAACAGTAACATGTTCATTCGAACCTTGAAGTATAATTTTTTGAGTTTATGTTGGTATATTTGAAACATTATTGACCTTTGCCAGTGTAGCTGATGCTTGGCATTGTCTGTCCAGTAGCACTGTGTTTTATTATAATTATGAGTTTCAACGAACTCTTCTCTCTCTCTCTCAAAAAAAAAAAAAAAAGGGCAGGTAAAATACACATGGATCTAAAATCTAAAAAATACAAAGTAAAGAGAAATGTTCCAGCTTCAGGATTACTATGAACCTGACCCCATATTAGCTCTACATTGCAAATCACATAAGGAGAACACTTAATTCAGAACAAATACATAAAATTAATGAAGTCCAGCATTCATTAATCCTATCAGAAACAAGTGGTTTAGTAAGCACTTTAAGGTTTTCTATTTCTTTTAAATCCTTAGCAAACTTTAATATTAATTTCTATACGCAATGCAAAGCCCCAGAATTTGTCTGTTGACATATGTCCATGTGTCTGTGTGTCTTCCTGATTATGGAAAGTAATTGAGAATTCTCATTAGTTGGAGCCTGAATAGAATGTCTGCAGAGCGTCCTCCTTCATAAAAGTTTCAGCAATTCTGCCTTGTATTATTAGTATTACTATTACTATTACTATTGATATTGGTTTTAGTATTAGTATTATTCACAAATCTGGGGAAGAATGAAATGGTATTTTTTCAGTATGCAGCATGTAGAGGTAGAATATTTCTAGCAGTATTACCGATTTCCAGGTGAGTCAGTTATGCAAGCATCTAGCTCCTAACACAGACAATGGTTATGTCATCTGTAGCAGGTGTACGTAGGGCATAAACTTCTGATTCAATTCCATGTTTGGTTTTCATTTACTCCTGTTAAGCTTTATCTATTGGCACAGCACACAAGCAAGCAGAGTTAGTAGAAAGAAGTCCAACAATTGGGACTATCCCAGAGACAATCCTGCGTAGAAAAAAGAATATTTAAAATTAAGAGAGCTAAAGAATATTGCCATACCTTTGAACATGGTTCCAGGGGCTACAGAATCCCTGGGTGGAATGTAAGGGCTTTTTCTTCTGGGCCTTCCTGAGCTCTCCGTAGAAAAAGCCATAGAAAAAACATCTTCCCTAAAGCTCAAATCACCCTCAGAAATATTTCTGCCAGCATGGTGAACATCAGCAAGAGAGCTCACCTTGACCATTAATAAAAGTCAAATTCTTATTGCTTTCCGATTTTAGTTTTCCAAGCTAAATTCTTGCATCTGTCTCTCACTAATTAATAAAGCAAGCATATACATCTTGCAACACAGAAGAAAAGGATCTCAATCTGTTGTGCTATTGTGAAAAATGTCACAATTAAGACTTTATGACTTTTAATTTCAGACTCTTTTGAGGACTTCTTAAACTGAAAAATGTAATCCCACAATATAGCAAGAAACCTACACATAAAATTTTTTTATTTACATTGTTTCTATTATTTTGATATTTAGTTTACAACTTTTAGGGGTTTTTGCAACTTTTTTAGTTTAGGGTTTTTTTTTTCCAACCTTTAAAGTTGGGTGTTTTGTTTTTTTAGTTTTTACAACTTCAAAAGTTTACAACCTTTATAGCCTCTAATGTGGTGAACAATGTATTATTTTCCCCTATTCAGTAACTCAAAAATGGGCATCATCCTGGGAGCTTGATACAGTTTTGTATACATTGTATCTATTTCATAATTTTCTTGTTCTTTTTTTTTTATTTTATTAATATTTCATTAAAGTCCTTTAGTTCCTTCTAAACTCATAAATCTCTTTATCCTCCTTTCTCCTCTCCTTGAAGCGAGAGGTAGGTTAGAGCATCTGTTGCTGTCATTGGCCAATTTGGCCTAAACCACAACAACCTTCAAAAAGTTAAGGCCTGGATTAATTTCAAACCTATGTTTAGAGATCTAAAAGTTAGCCTTCAGAATTTGAGCAAAGATCACTTTGTAATCAATGAAGAGAAAATAAATATCTCCAGAAGAAAATTCAGATTGTTACAAGACAGGCATCTACTAGAAATTAGCCTAGTGTCTTCTGGAGATATTTATTCCTCTCCTTTGGCCATAATGAGAGCTTAGGATAATTTAGATGGCAGCCAGTAGAGATCTAAATTGCTGTGTGCCTTACTACAAGTCAGTAAGTTTAAAAGGTTCTTTTCCATGAAATTCAACTAACTGTAAACCCCATTTCAAGGAATAAAATGTGTCTACTCTTCAGTATTTAATCATCCTTGTCAGGGCTGATAAACATATCAAGGACCATTTTTTGTCATTGAATCCAGCTGCCACAGAAAGGTTTGTGCCATACTGTTGAACTCTGCTGCTCTCCAAATGAGTGAACCCCAACCTCCTAATGGGGAGTGGAGTCTTGCTTGTACAGTGGTGAAGAGTGCCAGCCAAAGTCGACTGTGCGCGGGTTTGTTCCCACAAGTTAGCTTGGTAAGCAGTCAGTCCCAGAGCCTTGGAAGACTCATGACACTAACTTAGTTGGTGAGATTATTAACACCTTATTGTCTGTCAGTGTACTTTACTGAGGGTGCATAAAACAAAAAACTACTGCTACATTAACAGATTACATTAGTGATGAGCATTATTGTATTTTTAACCATGAAACTATTATGCTCATCTTAAGTGAAATGGACAGCATGAAGTGAAATTAATACGTGTTTGCAAGAATAGCAACAAACAAGTGGTTTCTTAGTACACATTTTAATGGTTTTCAGATACTTAAAAGGATTACTGAAGCACTGTGCAGATATATTCATTCAGTACTTCAGAGTAAGGTGAAATTATAACACCGTATTCCTTTTCAACCTCTAGTCTAGGATTTTAGATCATAAAGAAAACAAAGTTTAAAAATGGATCTTTTTGTTCATACACTACATAAGAATTATGTATGCTAATGTGACCTTAAATTAGCATTTAAAGATCTTGGTTTAGTGCCATGCAGAACTAATTTTAGGGACAGCAAACGGGAAAATGCTGGTTTCTGACAAGGAAAAGCTCCTCCTGGGTAAGTTAGAGAACAGTGAAAATGGGAAGTAAAAGTGGCCAATATTGGGCTCCACTTACAAGCCCTATGAATCAATAGTTGTGTCTGCTACTTGAAAGAAGCAACCTGGTGCTAGAATTTACAGGAAACCAATTACTTTGCAACTTTGTATTTGAATGTCCTTACATCCCAGTTATATCTTAAAGACATTAAATAAACATCTGAACATTCAACCAGTAAGTAAAATTTAGGGTACATTCTAATGAATATAATTATTAATATAATATAATTATATTTCCTTTCAATTTGAACCAGACACATTTCTCACCAATGTGCTTTTGGGAATTTTTAATGGAAAATTTCCTTTAAGCCACTATACTTTATGACTTTTTAATGTCTTAAGAAAGACTCACAAATATCTTAGTGTGAAAAAGCTAGAAAGAGCCACTGAAGAAGCCACCACTGAGGTTTGTGTTAGAACCATTCTGTGCTGCAGCACTTTGGGCCAAACTCTGGCAGAGGGAATAGAAGCTAGTACAGCAAATGAAACTGTCACACATTTTGCTTCTGAAATTCAATTATAAACATCAAAACTGGATTTTTAGTATTTTCATACTTAAAGGGTAATGTTTGTAAATGTCAAATATCTTCAGTTAACACTCTTATTCAGTAAACTTTACTATAGACATAAGACCAAATTATTCTCCAAATGACAGAAGTTGATGGTATTACAGAATGTAGGTCAAAACTAATTTGTAAAAGATACACATTTTGGGGAGGAGACAAATGTGTTATCAGCTACTTTGCATTCTTTATATGACTGTATTAGGTCTGTGTACAAAGTGCTTCAGAATTTATTGAACAAAAGACACTTTTATGTTTTAATCTAGCCCATTTGTTTAATCTTCATTCCACTGTTCTCTTTGTCATCATGCCTTTCATTTTTTTTTTCTATCTATCTAACAAGTTCCCTTAGTGTAATTTATGTTCATGACATGTTCATCAAGTAGAAATATTTGGGTTTAGATGCTCAAATGCTTATGAATACTGAATAATGTAATATGAAGAAAAAGGAATTCAAGTAATCTACTTGTGCATGTGTGTTTAAATTTTACTTTGTTTTCCATTACACACATTTTTTTATTGTCCTTATGTCGCAGATGAAAGCAATGCACTTCACTTGTAGAGAGAAGCAGCAATGCATTTATTGATATAAAACGGGAATTTAACAATGTTTTATGGTAAATGCGACAGTGTTTTAACAAGATTCGAGATGGCAAGGCACACTTCATTATTTACTGCACAGAGGACGGGGTCAGACAGAGCTGTCAGGGAGACCCTCCCATTGAGAAACGAGATTCAGAAAGGACCCCCTTGCTTTCTAGACTCCTTCTCAGAGAGGAGTCTAGGTGCAGCTGGATCCAATCCTAGTCCCAGACTTGGTCAGCAGTTTATGTCTAAAAGATTATTTATGCACAGTCTATCCTTTATATCACTTTGCTAAAATTTCAAAGTTTAGCATGCTCTTAGCCACTTTCTAAGGATCTGTTGTGACAAGGAGTCTCTCAATCTCGAGAAGTAAATGTCACCTTGAGCGGGCATCCCTCCTCAAGGGGAGATCCTGGTGTACAGCCCTCTGCTATTCAGGAGAGCTCAAAAGGCTCGTGGGCTCTTCATTATTTATGCGAGTAAGATGACTGATCTATAGTCATATTTACATATTGACAGTACCAGTATCGCTCAAGTTAGCCCTTGGCTGTTATGTTGTTACCTGTCTCACCGAAACCATGTTGAACCCAGTGCAACCATCATGACTACACTCACCCATTGTGACCACCACAGGTGGTTATTGCTTTGGCAGAGTTACAGGAGATAAAGGTCAGTTTCATGCCTGGCAAGGGGCAGCACACTGTCACACCTTAATAGGAAGGGATAACTTGAAAAATGTTTCAAAACCATCTAACCATCTTTTTTTTTTTTTTTTTTTTTTAAAGGAGAAGTCTCTTTCTACAAAAAGTAGAAGGCAGAAACAAAAAATAAACAATGAAATAAAATAGCTAAGTTCATTTATCAACAGCCACTCCGTGACATGCAATGAAGTCCTCTTGGCCCATTTAGAATGTAAAACTGATTCTACACTGAAATTACTAAGTGTTTTTCTAAGTCAAAATGAAAACCTCAGAAATGTGTCTGCAGTACCTCTGCAAGGCTTCATAGGTTTCAGTGTAGGGAAAAAAAAAAAAAACCCAACCAAAAAAAAGCAGAGTTAAAGCCTTTTAAGAATGCCAGTGCTGTAATCAGGCAATGAGATCAAACTGACGCCAGTGCTGCTACTTCCTCACTGGTGCTGCCACCAGAATTCTTATCTTATATTTGTATTTCATATCACATTTTCTTTCCCTCCACAGCCAGATTAGCTAACTATCTATCTAATTTATCTAACCTATTTATTATTCTATCATTCTATCTATAGCTCTACACCTTTTTCTAAATACAAACACATGTATTCTCAAAACACAGCTTTTTTTAAATCCTGTAGAACTGTTATGTTTGTAAAGGTAAAAAATCCAAAATCAGTAAGAATTAAGAAAACCTAAAAAGTCTATAATTTCTGCAAGAATGAAATTAAACTATAAGAGTTGTAACACATAATACAATTATGTACATAAGAAAAGATACTTATATAGATATATTTAAATTGCAAAAATTAGGAAAATGAAGAAATGTCATTTTCTTATATTTTATTTTGTACTTTCAGGATAGTGCTAAGACAGAGACAGATCCAAACTCTGGAGAGCAAATCTTTGATAACCTACAGCACAATAACATTGCAGAAAGCCAAGTCTGTAAAAGCTTATTTAAAATTCCAGCAAGGCTGATACCCAATTAACAGCAAAACCTGCATGAACTTGGCAACAAGGATATTCCATTTTGTGAACAAGAATCAATTATTAAAAGAGAAATCTATATAAGAAATATTATAAAAGGTTCTCCCTGTACTCTTTTCATCAGACTTCAAAGGAACTTTTCTCAAACGCATTAAGAATATACTATAATTCAAAGGTTGCATTTATGTTGTGATATTAGCCGCAAGAAGCAGCAGAACTGAAATATGCACACTGTAGAGAGTGTAGCTTTTGTTTCTTATGAAGAGAAGTGATAATTTCAGCAACAGAAGTTTTCCATGGGTTTTTAAATTTCAAAAGAAAAAGAATCATATCCTATATTTTCTGGAATGATCTGAAATAAAACAGAGAAATCAATATAATCTGAATCAAATAAAAGTGACTTAGTGTGATTTTAGTAAAGATTAAAGACTGGATAAAGAGAATAGTACTGAGCAACGAGAAGGACATTTCTGCACCATGCATGGATGAAACTAATTATGGAAAGCCATGGCTAGTTCTAGTATGTGCAGTCCAAGAAGAAAGTATTAGCTGCAGAAGACTCAAAGAAGACCAAGGAACTATTCCTAACTTTAAAAGAATTCTGAAAAGCTTGAAACACCATATATTAAATCCTTTTAGTTTAACAAAAAAAATTGTTAAGGTATAATTTGATCAGCATATATAGAGAATGAACCAATGAAAACAGTTTAAAGTAGAAGAAAGGAGAAAAATTACATCTATTGAGATGATAGATCAATAGCAGAAATAATCAGGTGGACTTTCTATCACTGATATGCTTGGGACAGGCTTGGATATTTTTCTAAAAATATGTTTTAGTTGAATTGCAAATTAAGAAAGAGAAGCCTCACATTTTCTTTTTTTATTGTATTGAATTATTTCTATTGTTTTTCATATAAGACCATAATATGCTGGCAGTTCTCAACAAATCAGTAGTCATCAGAAAATTAGAATACCTTTACAAAACTCATTCTATTTTTCCTTTTTTTATTTTTTTCCTGAAGGATGTATGTAAAGATCAGAAGATCAGTGACCTATAACATGTCAGTTATTTGTCTTTAAAAAAAACGAGGTGAGGTAGTACAATAAATGTTACTGATACACTCTTTCTTATGAATCTGGTCCTATGATATAATCTTTCACAGATTCTAGAGATTTCCTTTACACACACGGATATCCCATCCCAGACAAAGTTAATAGTGGGGTTTGGGGTTTTTTTTGGTTGTTTTTTTTTTTCTGTTTGCATTCTGACTCTATACAATTTAATAATTATCTTTAATGCAGCATAATTTGTAACATTTTTCAGGAACTGCAATATACTTTAAAGACTTCTTTGCCTATCATCAGGCTTATTGTCTATTTATGGATACATAAAGCAATTTCTGGAGTTAGAGAAGGTGTTAAAGCACTGAGCTTGTCTACATTATATGTGAAAATACCCTGGAGGCATAACTGTGAACAATGACAAACAAATGAAAGAGGTTTCAAGTATATATCACAAAGAAGATACATGAAAGACAGACAGGAATGGAAGGGAAGGCAAGGCAAGGAGAGGGAAGGCAAAGGGAGGCAAGGCAAGTCAAGCCAAGAAGTTTTATAACTTTGAATAAATGTGGTATGATAATGTATTTCAAAGGTAGATTAAAAAAAAAGCTACTTTAACTACAAGTTACTGTATTCTTGCTGCACAGTGAAAAAAATCCAATGGGTCGGATTTGTGGGGAAAAAAAGGAAGAGCGGAGTTCAAGAAACATTTGATCATGCAAAAATTTGTAAATATGTGGAATAGCCTATGAAGCATAATCATGGAGTCAGAAGCACTGGATCTGTTGCAGCAATTAGATGGCATCCTAGACCTGTGTTGCTAAAAAGGACTTTAATGGGTTGAGCGATCTTTAGTCATTTCACTAAGATCTCTATCATTTATGGTGGGATTTTTTGCCCCTTGGCTGTATAGTGCAATGCTTTTCTTTCCATCTGCTATAAATTGTTCAGAGATTTGAACAATTTGACAATGTATTGTCACAATAAATTAGGGATTTACAGGTTCATCTAGAAAAGTTCATTACAGAGCTTTTTCCTTTTTTTCTTTTTAAGAAAATCAGTAAATCAGAATTTCTTAAAGTTAATTTAAACAAAAAATTATATTTTGTATACTGTGAAAATACTATTTTTGATCTTTCTCTGTAGGAAAACAAAATACATTTGGAAAAGTAATGGGATTCCCATTCAATCCACCGATCAGTACTAATCCATATGTTGATACAGATCTACCTGTGAAAAAAGGAACCACCTTAATTGTATTACTTATGCCAGTTCCAGAGAAGATAAAGAGATGATTCACATGATTAACATCTGCAGAGTTTGGCTTATGTGTTAGAAATATTAATGGTGTTTGTAATGCTTAATAAGTACTCAATTATAATGAATACTTCGTAATCCTTACTCCTCTGTTGGTGTAAATCCGTAATGCTTTGCTAAAAATATTAATACCTTGTTCTCCTTTTATTTTAAAATTTTGATAAGAAAAAATAATCAAATGTTAAGATGTTACAGAAAGTTAAAAAACTAAAATATAGTTTATGAAAATGTATATTACTATATTTATAAATTAGCAATATCTGTAATTTAAATTCTGAAAATATACAGATGTACAGATTTACAGATTTTTAACATACAAATTTACTTACATTTCTTTTTATTTAATCTATTATATTGTTTCTTATCCTGTATTTTTGTTTTAAATTCTAAAGCTATATTAATAAAGAGTCTTCTTTATAACCAGTGAATGTTAACCATGTATTATTTAACTGTAATTTCAATCTGAAATAGATAGAATCAATTACTAATAAGCACAAAAACATTTATTGGTTTATTTTCAATTTTTTAGTTAATAGTAAATTCCTTTCATTTCTCACTCATATACATACTTTGAGTATTTTCTCCTAATGACTTAAAACATTTTTGCTGCTCTCTTTGTGTGTACATCCACATCCCTACAAGGGGTTATTTTCTCCTAAGCCATAGTACAGAACTATGTCTTTGGAGGTGTTGTGGCTTAGGCTGGGCTGGCCACTAAATGAACGACAGGTTAATTTTTAGGTTAAGAAGGAAGTCAATGAACTGCCGCTGGGATGCAACTCAAGTAATTTATCTTTTTCACAGTTATATTCTTTTCTTGAAATTCAGGGGACAAGCAATATCCAAAGTAATTTTTATTTTTCTGGGCAACTCAGCCAACTCCATGTTTTTTTTCAAATAAACCTTTGAAAAAATTGGCCTGGTGGAAAAAAGTGTTTCAAAATCCATATTGCAGTGTTACCTCTCCACCTCTGTCCTTAATCAACATAACCAATCTGGAAAGAGAAAAAAAAAAAAAAAAAAACAAGAAATAAACAACAGCTACAGCATAGAATCTAAACTGTTAATGTTCCTCTGAAAGCTAAGTAAAACACCTGAACAGCCTGAGCCTAAGGTATATCCAATCTAAACCTCCCCTGGTGCAACTCAAGGCCACTTCCTCTTGTCCTATTGCTTGTTACTTTGGAGAAGAGACCGCCCCCCAACTTGCTACAACCTCCTTTCAGGTAGCTGTCGAGAGCAATAAGGTCTCCCCTCAGTCTCCTTTTCTCCAGGCTAAACAACCCCAGCTCCCTCAGCTGCTCCTCAAAAGACTTGTTTGCCAGACCCTTCACCAGCTTCATTGCCCATCTTTGGACATGCTCCAGAATCTCGATGTCTTTCTTGTAGTAAGTGGCCCAAAACTGAACACAATATTTGAGGTGCAGCCTCATAATATTCGAGTACTTGCACCCCCAGTGCCAAGTACAGGGGGTTGATCACTTCCCTAGTCGTGCTGGCCACATTATTTCTGATACAAGCTAGCATGCTATTGGCTTTCTTGGGCACATGTGCATAGTGCTGGCTCATATTCAGCCAGCTTTCAACCAACATCCCTAGGTCTTTTTCTACCAGGTAGCTTTCCAATCACTCTTCCACAATATCCATAGAGGCTCAGAATATCAGGAGGCAGGGTGTTGGCAGTCTGTCTACGACAATGATGTTGGTCAAAGGGCAGGCTATTAGGAGGCAGAGTGTTAGTACTGCATGAACTAAGATAAATTCGAACCAACTTCAAAGTATTATATATTCAATATTCAAACATTGATAATATTAATATTGAATATTAATTCAATATTCAAATATTCATAATATTCAAAATATTATACTCATAATATATTATATTGGATGCATCCAATCGGATATAAAAGGGATGAGTTCTACCTAACCTCAACTTGAGTCTACTTGTGTCACTTATATCTGATGCCAAGGACGAGACCCTGCCTCTGTTTTATTTATCAATCTAAAATACTGGCATAGCATAGTGTAGCCATAGCCTCAGGTTCAAACTTTATCTCAGTAATCAAAGCAGAAACTTCAACCTCAGTTCATCAGGTATTGCCAAACTCATCAGATTACAGCTATGGGCTACAGCCCACATCTATCTTAATTTCTCGTGCTAGAGAATTTCTATCTTATATTAATAATTAAATAGTAACTGCCTGCAAGAAAAAATGCTTCATATACCCAAGAAAAGAATTGTAACTGTCAAAGGTGGAATTCTGAATAATGACTCTTTTTTGTGAGCATGACAACCGCCTGTTGTTGTCTCCTTTCACAGGATTGTTTCATTTAATGTAAGTGGGAATTAAACTTCTAAATCATATAGGTAGCTTATGAAAAAGTGTAACATCAAACAAGCTGCCTGAGCCCAATACAATGATTAACCTTGTGGTAGCTACTTGTATACTTGAAAGTTATATTGAAAATAACATCCAAAACAAGAAATGACAAACAGCTCCATTAAAAGTCGAAGAGAATCTTTTATTCTTATTTGAACATTGCTGACAGCATGAGCTATAAAGAAAATAAGAACTGTGTTGCAGAAAGCATTTTTTATTCTATTTTCATTTTTCATTGAATAGTTTAAAATAAGTTTCCATCTCATGTAGTTTGACCAAAAAAATTCATCTGGTTTTAAGAATCACTTCCTTGTTCTTAAACTCAGTTAAACCAGGTCTTCTGAAAAGCCATCACAGTATATCAGTTATATCATCTGCACAAACATAGTTAGTCATTATCAAAATGTTTGTCTTACAGGAAGAATGAACCGCTAGGAACAATGACACTGAATGAATTAATTAACAATCTGCAGAGCAGGATAGAAGTCTGGATTGGGAAAAATAGTTCATACTAGCACAGACCTAGCTATTGACAATTAAAGAAAGAGCAGAAATCAGTCCCACTGCCTCTTAGTGGCTTCTCTCTGTGTATAATTAAGGTGCAGATCTCCTTGTCACAAGGCATTGTGGTTGTTAAAAATTTATGGGGAAAGTAATTCCCTTGATGACCATTAAAAAACAAAAATATAACTTCAGGCTCAGGAATTTGCAGATTGCTGGAGGCTGGCAGAATAGCCTGGGAAAATATCACTGCATATGGGTCCTATTACTGTGCTACTTCACAGTAATCCCCTTTTAGCTACTCTTGAAAACAGAATGCTGGACTGATGGGCCTCTGGGCTGACATCCTGCATAGCTTGGTCATTTATCTTTTCATTTGCAATTGCCATTTTTTTTCAGTAGCTGAGCTGTCTGTAGAAACAAGAAGTTTTCTGCCGATGTATGCCTGTGGAGTCTGAAGACATCAAGGCAGACTAAAGGTACACTCTATTTTCTATTAGAGGATAATAGTTCCTTCCTCTTTAAGGTTTTTCAAGCTGTCAGTATAGCCTTCTGCTTGGAAAACCTCTTGTATGTTGCATTAATTGCCTACATTAGCTCACAAAATTTTAGTTTTAATTTCAGAAAGGCAGATATGTTGTTGCTGAAGTCAGTGACACCATTCTATGTTCAACAACAAACATCAGTCATGACAATGAACAAAATAATTTTGATGAGAGCAACAGGCTTTAACCCATGTACTTCCTCCTGGCAACTGGGGATGTCCAATATCATGACAGTGAGCATACCATAGAGACTAGTAATGTGAATCCCATTGGTTTGGCAGGGGGATTGGACTGGGTGATCTCTGAAGGTCCATTCCAACCTCTACCATTCTGTGATTCTATGATTCTGTGATTGTGATGGAACTGTGTATTGCAATTGCTGTATTTTGCTGAGTGTAACATACATTTGACTGTGTTACGCAGTATATTTTGTATCACTCTGCTAAATCAGAAATCCCATGTAACATCGACTATTTTTAAAATAAGTAAATTCAATATCAAGTAGTATGCCCTCCACGGGTGAAGTATATGAGAGAACCTGGTCAGAGAGCATTTGGCTCTGACAGGGATGCTGAGGCCTTCTATTAATTTTTGCAATGGACAACATTAATAGAAAATTACTTTTCTGGGGCATGGTAATCAGTAATAAAAAAAAAATAAATCACATGTGTATCTGTATGTATTTAATGTATATATAAACACATATGTATGCATATACATATGTATATGTATACAATTTTGTATGAAATATGTAGTGTAAATAGGATGAACCAATTCAGACAGCTCTATAAGAAGAGTCTGGGTTTCTGACTTACTCAGAATCTCTGGGGAAAAAAATCAATACCTATACTTGGTGTCTTCTTTCTGTCATTTCTGTTCATAACACTTCTGTATTTAATCATGGTGTGGTAAAGGAAAGTCTAAGAGTGATTATGAAATAATGAGATACTGCAAGAGCATCATACAAGTAATGACATTAATATTAACTTTTAATTTGCCATATTGACATTAAGAGACCAAGTCTATTTTACAAAATTGGCTGAAAGTTTACAGGATAAAATCAGCATTCCCCTATTAATAAATTGATGATTGTAAACAGTATATTTCTGGCACTTTGTCACTCACAGAATCTTTATTTGAATTTTGTTTTCTTTTTTTTACTTTTCTGAATAACAACAAAAAAACCCTTTTAAGTTTCGTTCAACACAAATTGCCCAGCATTAGTAACTTGTTGTCAAACTAATTATTTATATTTCTTTATAGTGAACTGCATTTACTCTCTGTTGTCGTGATTACATAAAAAGTCTAAAAGCTGTTGAATCTAGTTTAATGGTTACTAGTGCTTGCTATGGTTTCCAATTTAATGCTAATTTGAACACTGTTTTCACTACCGTTTTCCAAGCTCTCTATGGGGCATTGCCTGTAAAGCCACATCCCCCATTAACAAAATTTTGTTACCACAGGTTGGTAGAGAAGCTTGACACTGAAGCAAAGACTTCCATAAAAAAACAACTCATAGGATAATTTTGTTTGGAAGGCACATCTGGACATCCGCTAGTTCAACCCATGCTCAGATCAGGGTCAGGTAGAACAGGTTGCACAGTGCTGTGTCTGGTTGGGTTTTAAGTATCACCAAGAATGAACGCCATGTTGTCTCTGGTCAACCTTCTCTGAGTTATGGCTATGTCAAATTGAAAATTTTTTTCCTCTTATCTGTATCTTATATAAGTATCCAGGGATATTTATCTTGTAGTCTGTTTATACAAAAGAGAAACTTCGGTTGCCTTTCTGTTCTTTTCTGTCAAGTTTTGCCAAAATGGCTCCTGCTTGTGAGAAAAAAAAAATCTTAGAAGAGAGGAATAAGAGAAATAAAGGAGTGGAATATGAACAACAAAACTAAAGGAAAGCTAGATAGTGTACAGCGATTTTTAGCCCTGGGACTGAAAGATAAATTGGATTATAGAACAGTTGGCTGGATTTGAACAATTTTATCTTCTTCTATTAAAAGATTAACTCTTTGATACAGCTGCATCCTCAAGCATAATTTTGTAATGATCCTTCACAACACTGGAGTTAAGTATGATAGTTTATAACAGATATTCCCAAAAAATTGCTTACTGAACAGAATAAGATGTCAGACAAATAATAAACTACTTCTGCAATACAATTATCTTTGCAATATATGCAGCAATTAAAAAGTGACCTTACAGGTTTCATCTTGTTGTGGCCCGGTATATTTCAGTAGTCCAGAGGCTGTGTTTTGTGGGTTGCTGATGCACATTTTAAGGTTCCAGAAAACCTGAAACCCAGAAAACTAATGCAAAGTTGCTCTTAAAAAAAAAAATAGTCATTACAAGTCACATTTTTGCATAACTGGTTTTTTTTTTTATTTGTTGGAATAAAATAGTAACCTGTGTTTACAAACCTGCTTGAAGGGAAACCTCAGAACTGTAGTTTTACCTACACTTCATCATCCTTTTTTTTTTTTTGCATTCAGGATTTGCATGCAGGAAAGGTTTAGATTTGGTAAATCCATGGTATAGCCAATGAAAAGAGGCAAGTATCTCATAGTATTTCCAGAGAGAGACTTGCCAATATTTAGAGCAAAATCTAGTGAATTAGACATTCTTCACTGATTAAGTTGAAACTTTATATACCTGGTGATTCACTAAAAATGGAATTTAGGCTCAGATTCAAAGGTCTAAACCTAAGTGCCTACAAACTTTGTGTCAATATATAGGTGAAGTGGTAGGACGAGGACTATTCACAATTATAAAGTTCTGTATGTATTAACATTTTATCAGAATGTATTTTATCTGTCATATGCATTATGGCACAAATATGTGCTTAAGTAAGTAGTAGAGATAGGATGTAGCACCCTAAACCAGCAAAAGTATACATGGAGGAAGTCTTACTCAACCTATCAGTATATACCTGTCTGACACAGAATCCTGATTCCTTGAGCAGGAAACAAGAATTTTTGCAAGAACAATAGGTTATAAGAAAGCATCTGAATGCACCTTCAAGTGTTTATCACTTAAGAATAAGTAAAACAAGCATTCATTAATAACTACTCAGCTTTCAAATAATGATTTTTTTTTTTTCTTTTTTAAACTCTTCCCCCTCACTGTAAGGCATGAAACATAAGATATACCACTACAGAATTATCATAGGTTTTAATGAAGTGAAAATCAGTGCATCACAATGCACAACTCTTCCTAAACACAGGTTCTGTAATTTTTTATTGAAACATACAAATGCAGTTTTGTCTCTCTACATCAGTGTTCTGCCTACTGTAGGACTCTGTCAGAAGTGAACAAAAAGGATGAAATACCTCATATTGCAAAGGATGTTTTGAATTATGAAAATCTTCGAATATTCCCATGATTTCCTTTTGCTTATACAAGTATTAAATCTTTTACTTTACTCTCCCAATGTATGGAAAGACTCAAGATGATGTTCTTCATCTCTGAATTGTGTATGACATTTCTCTTCTATATGCACAATACTCAAGTTGTAATGAAAAGGCAAATCCTCTAGGGAATAAGACCTTTCTTTTCTGAATTACTGCTTATGAGTTATGCTTATTCAGTTCTGTATTTAAAAACAATTTAGCAGTTTTCTGAATTGAGAAAAGAGTGGTTATTCCCAGAATGAATTCAGAGATAGATTCTATATTTCTACAGAGGTAGAGATACTCTACAAACAAGCTAGGTAAAACCAATTTTTAATCAGTTTCACAAAATGGCTTCTACACTAAATTCAGAGTTTTATCTATTAACATCTAGTTTGCTTTATCTGATTGAAAATAAATAAATGGAGTAATCTATAAATATTTGTTTATTAGTTTGATTCTCTTGCTGTTCTTTGGTTGGTGTAGTCATGGTTTATATGTAGCAAGTGTCTGTGCATTTTTATCTCCTTAGTTTCTCATATCTAATTTTTCTGTTTGCATCTTTTTTAAAACTCTATTTCCAAAATACACAAACAACTTTATGATAAGTATTTAAATAATTCTGAGATATACTTCTGTGTACACTACAGATGTTTTTAAAGTGAATATAATTATGTTAGAGATGTGACTATAATGTTCAAATCTACCTCTGTCTCCTTGGAAGTAAAAACTGCAAAATAGAATTCTGTTTTTATATTATGCAGTAAAGACATATGGATTCTTCGTCACTAAGATTCTGTCACTAAAACATCTTAAAAGGGCTTTTTATTGAGTGTGCTGTCTAAAACAGCTTTCCCATCAATTTTGCAGCCATTTGTAGTCAAAAGTAATGAGTGTCTCAGCTCATAGGTTTCAAAGTAATATATTAGAAAATCAAAGTAAGAGTGCACTGAATGGAAACTGCATTGAACTTCAGAAAGCAATATTGATACTTTTTTTCCTGCTGAGGCAATTATAGTGAACAGCAAAAACTGGTTTTGATGCTATTAGCTGTTGACAATTTAATTATTCTAAGGATTTTCTTTAGAAGTTCCTTCAAAGTATTAATGTGTTGCAGAAAGTTGAGCTGATTTTTTTAACAAGGAATTATAATTTGCTAGTAGATTGCATTTAAAATGTAACGTGTATGAAAGCTTTAAAACTAGAAATATTTTTTCTCAAAAAGGGACTGAATTATTAATGCCAATGCAAAATTTTAAAATATATATATAATATTCAGAAAATAAAGAAAGGTTCTATTTTCTTTCATATCTATTTATTTCCCCTATATTTAATGAGTCATTATAGGCAAGAGCAATATTTTATTTCTTCAATGCATAATACTATCAATGAACCTTTTAAAATCCTAATCCAAGCTATAGTCACTACAAGAAAGGAATAGGAAGTTAAAATACATAAGGAGGAAATCAGGAAACAAAAAAAAAATGGTAAAGAGGACGTAAGACGTATTTTGTCCCTGGAAAAGGCAGAAAGATGGACCCAGAAGGGTTAAGGTGATGTAGAGGAATTACAAGAAGCAACTAACCTGACTTTGCAAATTGTTTGGACTCTATTTTGGAAACATGGTACTTCTCCTCAGAACAACTGGTGTACTTGATCTAGTTTAATGATAACTGCAAGAGGGGCAGATATCCAATGTATTTTCAACTGTACATTGGAAAAATAAAATTAAAAAGATAATCTTTCTCACCACCAGTGATAGAGAAATAATTTTTTCCAATATCTGCTAGATAGTTCACCTAAGGTACATTAAAAAATCCAAGAAAACCTCATGCAAATTTCTTAATGGGGAAAAATACCTTTGAAAGAATTCTGTCTTGCTTAACAAAGGTCTCCATTGTATTTTCCACTTTCCAGTGAATGTTTCTTTAGAACTCTCACAGGCTGAATTTTATTCAATGTTGTTTTCATATCCCTACTATGACATTTCTTTAAGTGTCTCCAGCACATGTAACAAAAATAGGTGATAGAGCAGTTTATCCCCTATTGTTGACCATATAACTTAGAATGACTGGATGACTCTCTAAGAGCCTGCTCCGCATACTGAACAAGGATACTACAGTTAAGCACTTCTGCAGCACCAATTATGCTTTACTTTGTAGGAAAAGAACAAAGGGAACAATTACATAATGGGATTATTTTCTTATACTCTGTCAGTTAAGGAATAGAAGATTGGATCAGTTGAGAAATGGAAAAATTGCTGAGGTGTATTTTTCAGAACAATGAAACGACAATACTGATGAAAGGGTGTTCACCTTGAATTGCTATGTCTATGTTTTGCCACATATGAAGGCCGCCATGAAAAATACAGAATGGAGAAGAGACCAGATAGCATGCAATTTAATTGTTCTTTCTATCTCTGACGTTTCATCTAGATAGGTAGGAGATCACTGGCAAGAGCTTTTGGCCTTTGGATGTATATTTTGTCGAACAGCAGTCAAAGGTCCTTCTGTTGCTGACAATTTAAACCAGTTATGTAAAAAAAATTAATTTTTTTTTCTTTTTTATTGCCATAAACTAGCTAGAAACAATATTTTTCTCATGGGATGTCTCAGGTAAGTATTGAATATGGACACATGGTAGAAAGGGATGACTGAGGGGATGCCACTCTTGTTAAAGATGGTAGGAAATCCTGAGTGTCCTTTTTAGGGTAAGTTGTGGAATATTCCCTAATGGTCTGTGAAAACAAAATTGCATTTAAATAAATAAAAAAGTTAATTAAAAAAAATGTTGACCTTGTAATGATACAGCAATAATTATTTTCTGTTTTGTTTTGTTTTTCATCTTCTAGTTGTTTCACTTCTTAATTTCACCTACAGCTATCAGAAGCAGAAATACTGCTAAATCATTGCCTAGAAAATGAACCTGTACTTGCATAGAACTTTATCAATGATATGAAGCACAAGGTACTTAAAAGAACCCCCCAAAATTATATGATTTGAAATTTTCAGTCACTTCAGGTCTAAAATATGGAAAAGTTGGAAGAAACTCCAGGTAAGTGTTTATTGATTGCATCTATTCCGATGTTGGAAACCTTGCCAAAAATTTCTCCTCAGAAGTCAGCATGTAATTATAGGAATGGTCTCAGAAGCTCACAAAATTATTTAATGATGTCCTGTTCAACAGTGAAATATAATTGCAGAATTATCTTTGATTCAGTTGTAAACTGGTAACCTCTACCAGTCATTCTACACCAGAAGCAAAATGGTATAAAAATGGTGTATTACTGGATTGTGTCTCCTATGATCTCCCCCCTTGCTTTCAAGCCTTAAAATTTGTACTGTCTTTTTTTCAGAGAGTCTACTTTTTCATCTAAGTATACATCTGGAAGGCTTCATGTGCCCAGCCTAACTATTTGTTTTCAGGATTCCTGCTTTCCAGACATGCATGTCTTCAGTGATAATTTAAGCAGATTAGCTAAACAAACTGATAAGTAATGGAAGCTCCTGCTTCTTTGTGTAATGATAGCTCAATTCTTTGTGAAATTAGTAGTGTCTTTCATCATAGTAAATAGGAATTCAGCATTGCCACTGTTAGGAAAATGGGCAAAAAATACCGTAATATTATTGGAAAACAGAGCTCTGTTTTCCAGGCTTGATACAGTGAAAGAGATTTATTAAACATACAAATGAACTAATGAAACATAAATACTACAGTGATAAAAGATATTCTGCTAGGGCCTCTCCTAATTTAAAATCTGTTGCTCCTGTGTACCATCTATTTAAAAAAAAAAAAAAAGGAGATCTGAGACCTTATGTTAGTTGTTGTCTAGGTAAAGAAAGACATAAATTCAAAGGCACTCTCTATATATGCAGTTTTTCCCTGGATGACAAGCCTTAGAAAAGACATTTCCTCTCTTACCCAAGCACTGGCAAAAGCCTCGTAGGTCCCCAGGAGCTAAAGATAATAATGTTTTAGTCACTAAGAGAAAAACACTTAAAAACCTAATTTCTTCTCTGCTATTTTTTTCTTGTATTTATTCAGTACTTATTTAAGGATAGAGAAGAATTTGCTTTGATAATAATTGTTTTCACATTGCTAAATTTACCAAATTGTTACAGTAAGTATAGGCAACAATTTATATGTATCTGTTAAGCTGCAAGTTATAGTTAGTTTTAAATCTAAGTTCTTTTAGCCAGAGAAGTTCATAGTAGCTGAATTTTCTTTTAACTTAAAAACATCGCTTCCATAAATATAAACTCCTACTGGAGGTGAAGAAAATGTGCTAATTAACCTTTTCTTAAAAGAAAATCTAGATTTATGAAGGTATTAGTGTTGTTATGTTATGCAGATCCACAAGGGAGAGCAAGAGCTAAAAAAACTGAAAACTGCAGTGGAACTCTTAGCATTAATTTCAGACCATATCTGTAGCTAGTTGTAAAATAAGCTTTTGTTCTATATGTAAAAGAAAGATAAGGAAACTTCAAAGTACATTGGTCATCTGCTTTAACATTCAGGTTTGTTCGTGCATTAAGTTTTCTATAGTTCAGCTAAATGAACCTTCTGGTCTCCAGGCTGAACAGTCCTAGCTCTCTCAGTCTTTCTTTATAAGAGAGATGCTCTAGTCCCTTCATCATCGTTGTGGCCTTTTGCTGGACTCTCTCCTGTATGGCCATGCCTCGCTTGTACTGGGGAGCCCAGAACTGAACACGGTACTGCAGGTGTGGCTTCACTAATGCTGAATAGAGGGGAAGGATCACCTCCCTCGACCTGCTTTATCTAATGCAGCTGTTCTTCCCAGCTGCAGGACTTCGTAGTTCTCCTTGTTGAACTTCATAAGGTTCCTGGCAGCCCATTTTTCCAGCATGTCAAAGTCCCTCTAGATGGCAGCATAACCCTCTGGCATGTCAGCGATTCCTCCTAGCTTTGTATCATCATCAAACTTCCTGACAGTACACACTGCCCCATCATCCAAATCACTAACAAAGATGTTGAACAGGATTGGACCCAGTATTGACCCCTGAGATACATTGTTGTTTGCTGGCTTCCAACTAGACACTGTGCCACTGATCACCACCTTCTGGGCCTGATGATTCAGCCTATTTTCAATTCAGTTGACTGCCTGCTTATCCAGCCCATACATCAACAATTTGTCTATGAGAATCATATATGAGGCAGTGTCTCATTTATTTCATTGTGAAGGATGTCCCTTATTTTATACTCAAACCTGATGTTATGCTGAATTTATTATTTTAAATTACTTATCTCAGAAATGCTGAGTCAGTACATTTAAGTGATTCAAAGTGTTACACTAAGTCTGCTTTCACAGTAGGACCTTGACAGTGGGCCTCACTATGGGGATCACATTCACTGCCAATACTCTTCCTTATTTAGCTAACAACAAAGGAACTTTCCTGCTGAAGATGTGTGCAGGGAAAAAAATAATTCAGTGCTGAATAAGAAGAGTGGGAAGTTAATAACACTGCCTTGAATATTGTGATTGATGGTTGATGGACAGTGTGTTACACTGTTCCTCATCTCCCATTTGCATATGGGAAAAAACTGTATGTGGGTTAATTTTGAAGAAATTCTAAATGGTCTTTCTGGTATACATCAAAAGAAGCATGGCCAGTAAGTTGAGGGAGGTGGCTCTGCCCCTCCAATCTGCTCTTGTGACACCCCACGCGGAGTACTGTGTCCAGCTCTGGAACCCCCCAACATAAGAAGAACATGGACCTGTTGGAGCAAGTCCAGAGGAGGGCCACAAAAATGACCAGAGGGATGAAGGAGCTCTACTATGAAGACAGTCTGAGAGAGCTGGGTTTGTTCAGTGTGGAAACAGAAGGCTCTGGGGGAGACCTGATAGCAGGCCTACAGGAAAGAGGAGGAGGGACTCTTTATGAGGGAGTGTAGTGATAGGATGAGGCGTAATGGTTTTAAACTGAAAGAGGGTACATTTAGATTAGGTACTAGGAAGAAATTCTTTACTGTGAGGGTGGTGAGACACCGCAACAGGTTGCCCAGCAAAGCTGTGGATACCCCATCCCTGGAGGTGTTTAAGGCCAGGCTGGATGGGGCTTTGAGCAACCTGGTCTAGTGGAAGGCATCCCTGCTCATGGCAGAGGGATTGGAGCTAGATAATCTTTAAGGTCCCTTTCAACTCTAACTGTTCTGTGATTCTATATAAATTTGCATATAATTGTGTTATTGTTTTATTCTTCAATAAATAAATGCAAGGCTGACCAGACGATCACACCAGCAACACAAGTATTCAGAAATCATGTGTTATATTTTAAATGTCACAATTTTCCTTCAAAATTAATTTTAATAACAATAATTTTAAACAGGCCAAATTTAGACTTTGTTATTACATTTCTGTAAATAATCTTGTTATACTGTAGATGACTTTGCACAAGGTCTTTGCTCTTTTCTATGACAGTGTGTGTATCATCTTTTCAATAGTCAGAAACTGAAAAGACAGTAGTAATGAAAATGCTTTATATGAAGTCCACAACATATTAAGTATAGTATTTTGAGGCTGAATTAAATACTTTATTGTGGGTGGTTTTTTGTTATATTTAAGATGCAAGTGTAGTATCATTGCAGTATCTGATACCTGTAGCAGCTTGACCATTTTTTATAGCAGCAGTAAGATTAATGTGCTTGTTTAATAGCCTAATTAGGTATAAATTTGGTTTCTCAGGTGTCTGAAAAGTCCTTGAGGTTTCTGAAGAAGAAAGGTTAGAGAGAGAATTATTCTTTCTGGAACATGAACTGAAAAATATTTGTTTCACAAAGAAAAAAAAAGCCGTGGTTTTTTGGTTTTTTTTTTTACTTCTAAGAAATAAACAAACAAACAAACAAACAAAATTTCTTCAACAGAAAACTTTTTTACATGTTTCTTTTTGCAGAGTGTATAAGGTGTCACTGTGATTCATAAAATATCTTCTTTGGAAATGTTTCCACCCTAATTGTAGAGAGTCAACAATGAAATGTATAAGGGTTAATATTTTTAATACACAATAGTCATCAATATGTGCTACTATTTCTTTTTCTGGTTAAGCAGTCATTTTCTGTGACAGAGCATGATTTATTGCCCAGAAAACTCAAAGGCATCACTAAGTTTAGAAAAACGAGTTACAAAACATGTACTGATGTGTAAGGATTGGTAAGTAAAGATTCTTTTCATTCCTCAGGGGAAAAAGAAGTTGCTAATGGGAAACAAAAGCTGCCCCATAATAACATACACACAATTCTTTAAAATAATCAGTCCTATTAAATGGAATATGTTTACCAAGGAAGATCTTTAAAGAATTCACTGTTGGGAATAATATGGTTTATGATCACGCTTTGTTTTGGGTTTTTTTCTGACTTTTTTTTAAAGTCCAGGCTACTTATGCCTTGCTTTAATTTTACCATATGATAGGTTTGAGATTTTTCAGCACTGAAGAAAATAAAAGAAGTTTTTTTTTCTCCCTTTTAGCTTCTCTCTAAGTGCACATCAGACAGTTCTTCACTTCTGTGTTCAGTCCTGCTCAGCAGCCACAAAAGCACGTTTTAGAACTGTCCATCATATAAGGCGATCTCTTGTGCTCTGCAATGTGTCTGCATATTTTTATCCTGCTTTTCTCTTCCGTCCCTTCAGGAAGCTTTTTTCACAGAACAATCTATAGACTTTTTTTGTGGCCTTTCTATACTGTGCAGCAGAAACAACTGAAACTTCATGTTTGCTTCTTCTTTTTTCCTCATGCCTTCAGTAAATTCTTCACTCTGCCTGATTTTGGATCCTTCTAATTTTTCCTTGATGTTGTTTATCATTACTAAACCTGAGAAAATAAATTTTAGAAAACAGGAAGTCATGTCCTCAGTACAGTACACTTTTCACCACTTTACACTTATTAGGAGTTGTTTCTTATTGCCTGCCTGTTCCATTTTCCCTGTGACATCATTTCCATTAGCTTTCTGTCCATTATGTGTGACTTCTTATCACAAAAATTTCTGAACAATGTTCCCAGTCTGCCTGTGTCCCAATTTGAAGTAAAACCGAACAAATTTTGTGTTCAGTAACTTTACATTTTAGCTAGGCCTCCTCTAACTCCCTGAAATTAACAGCATATTGTGGAGAAAACTGCTCATTCTCAGAATGATAAGACCAATGTTTGTGCTAAATGCCAAGGAATGGTATGCAGAGAGGTCCTTGCTTATACTTACTGCTATAACAACCAAGGTCAGCCAATTTTCGTTATTTGCCCCTTAGAGGGTTGGAAATGGAAAACACATAGAGGTGTCACATCTGTGGGGAGGAGTGGACAGGACAGGTGACCCAAACCTGACCGACTGGGGTATTCCATCCCATCTGCCCCATGCTCAGAATAAAAGCTGAGGGATCAAATGGTCAAATCTCTTCTTCTTCATTGGCCAACGTCCAAAGAGGACACTGTCTGTTCATCTGCTTTTGATCCCTATCCGTGTGTTCCTGACTCCAGAGCTGGAATCCAGTTCCCATCCATCCCTGAGTTCAGTCTGGGACTTCCCTAGTGCCTGCCGGTGACAGAAGCTTGATATGGTTTTGTATATAAACCATCCTGGGAGCTTGATATGGTTTTGTACATAATGTATCTATTTCATTATTTTCTTCTTTTTTATTTTAATATTAATTATTCATTACAGTAGTCTAGTTCATTCTAAACTTCTGAATCTCCTTATCTCTTCCTCTCCTCTTCTGTGGGGGGTAGGGGGAAGGCCCATCTGTCGATCTGGTTACAGTGATTTCAGATGAAACCACAACAGCCTGCCTCATTGTATTACACTTTTATTCTTCAGCTTTGTACCCAAAGTATGAGCACATTAATCCTTGTCCTTTGCATTTCTCCTTCCAGCGCAATCTTAACATACCTTTTTTTAAGTGCCTTTCAATTATCATGGTAGTAAATTAGTAGAAAAAAACTAACACAAAAAGCATTTGGTACTCAATGCAGTTGCCCACAGAAAGCCTTTTACTGCCATTTGCAATGCTCAGAGCTGTTTAACTTCCACTTAAGAAGTGAGCACTTGAAAGTATCTTTCAGGGCCCTGGAAGATTCTCATGGTTTTCCTGCAAGCATTTATTCTTTAAATTTAAGGAGTATGCTACTGATCAGAAATGGAAACAAAAGTCTTCCAAGTTATCTGTAATATGAGATTATCTCTGGTCACACCCAGGTTATTACAAAAAGTTGCCAGTTTGATGCTTCAAAATGACACTGTTATCATGATACTTCAATGTTTCAAGGAATGTGAACAAGCTGACAGCAAGTGTAGTTAAGTAGATTAGTTTTTCATATGCTTACAAAGCAAAATGCAAAGGAGAATGTTCTCTTTTTCTTGCAGAAACCACTCTCCCCCCAAAAAATCCAAGATCAAACTTGTTCATTAAAAGTTCCTTAGAAAAAATATTAGAAATAGGAGACACAGAAGCAATCAACAAGTCCATGAGTAACAGCCATGGATGTCTCATAAGCCTGGTTCAGTTTCTACAATCCTGTTCTAATTTTCTAACACCTGGCTTCTCAGTCATTTATTCAACAAGCCATTAATTTACTGTGTTGAACAATCACAACTTGATATCGTTTTGGCTAAAGCATGTCTTATCTTAGTATTGTAAAACCTGTCATCTTCCACTGGCTTGGAGGAATGTGGCTGGAAGGCTGCCTGGTGGAAAAGGACTTGGGGGTTCTAATCAACAAGCAGCTGAATATGAGCCAGCAGTGTGCCCAGGTGGCCAAGAAAGCCAATGGCATCCTGGCTGTATTAGAAATAGTGTGACCAGCAGAAGTAGGGAGGTGATTGTCCCCCTGTACTCAGCATTGGTGAGACCACACCTCGAGTATTGTGTCCAGTTTTGGGCACCTCAATACAAGAGAGATAT
>JAOXJK010000001.1:172757474-172769952 GCA_025774025.1 Xenus cinereus | reverse complement strand
GAGGTTGGTGCTGGTCTCTTCTCACAAGCAATTAGCGATAGAACAAGAGGGAATGGATTCAAGCTGCAACAGGGTAGATTTAGACTGGACATTAGGAGGAAATTCTTCACAGAAAGAGTGGTCAGACACTGGAATAGGCTGCCCAGGGAGGTGGTTGAAGCACCATCCTTGGATGAGTTTAAGAGTCGTTTAGATGTGGTGTTGGGGGATATGGTGTAGGGAAGAACTTTGTAGATTAGGGTAGATGTTTGGACTCGATGATCCCAAGGGTCTTTTCCAACCTAGATGATTCTATGATTCTAAATCTATGGTTACTGAGGAGACAATAGTTTTACTTGAAATTATCCAGATTGATTTTGTAAAGAAGGTATTGCATAGAATAATGTGTAGAATTTCTCTACTACTACTACTAAAATCTTTTTGCTGTTGTTTTAAGCTGTCAGTCTAATTCTGTCCCTCAGAGAAACCAGCAGAAGGTGTTCTGATGGGATCTAGATTGATAAAAAGTATCCATGAAAATCACTCCCCAAAGCTACACTTACTACAGTAGCCATTTTTTTAATGACACAGTAGGATCTGCATCTGGGACTTGCAAAAGGTTTCTAAAACTCTAGAAAAACTTTGGGCAGTGTGTTATACTGCCATTAAAAAAATCCAGTTTTATGACTTAACAAAAATGGTAAAAGATGAACAGGGAAAAAGCTTGGAAGGTTTATTACTTCAGATAGAAAATTCTTTCAACCAACTCATAGAAATTGAAATCTTGCTTTTTGTCATTAAAATGGTTTGGCTTTTGTGGGTTCTTATCAAAACCAAGATGGTTTTCAACCAAGGAAATTGAACACTGTAGTCTTTAGTTTTTACATTAAAAAAGAGGTATTGTCATCATTGCAAGTCTTAACTTCCTATTAAAGGTCATCTAAAAGGGCTCAGACGAATATATAGTGTTCATGCAAAATATGAACCATCAACAAAATAACTTTCTTTGGACTCAAGCTGGGAAAATATTACCATTTTATGAAGTAATGCAAATTACTCTTTTTGTCAAGTAAAGTAGCCTTGGGATGTTTATTTAGAGGAATACAATAACCATGACACATTAAACATCTTATTTTATACAATTTAAGTACAGTTGGGCTCTATTATGTAAATGCTATATTTTATGTTCCTAGAATTTGCCCCAAACACTGCCTCAGATATGGAAAATTTCCACTGTAAGTTTTGTAAAAAACTGAATTTTTATTTTCATGCAAATCTGAGTGGGTTTGAATTTTATCATTTGGCATGTTTATGTTTGTTTCAAGTAATTAACTTCTAAAAATGCGTAATGACTCCACGTACAAATGTATTTATATTTTCAAAACCTCAAATGTTTTAGTTCTGGTTTCTGTATGTTGGATTGAAACAATTATATTTTGTTTTCTATCTTCCATGGAATGTAAGATAACATATCAATACTACATGCTCTGATGGCAGTGTCAAAAAAATTGCTCCCAGAGATGCAAGCACTGTGATATGTATATTTTTATATCACTCTCTTCATAAAGCTATCACCTTCTTCTCAGATGCAACCTCCTCACTCAGCATCCGTGTCATTACATTTTGTCATTATCCAAGGGATTTTACTACTGCTGCAAAATCGTAAGTTGCATCTTTATCACTATACCTGATAAATGTGTATACCGACAAGCCCTCTTGACACATATCAGATATAATTCCACTTCACTCACTCTGGTTTGGACTATAAGTTAAAATATAGTTCTGTCATATCAACTACCTATTAATTGTGAACGTGGTCAGAAGAGGAACAGTAAAGATATTGAATATGGGCCAAATCTTTCAAAACATAGATTTAGCCCTCACAGTACGTTAGGTGAGGATACAAAGCTTAAGTCTTCCCCTTGAATGCCTCACTCAGGAGATACAGAAAGGTCCTTTTGCAGTCTGGGGTTCCAGGTAAGGTCAGGTATCTACCTTCATTCTTCCAAATAATTGAGCAAAGCTCGGGTTTGTTTGTTTGCTTGCTTGTTTTTTTAAAGCAGTTTTGAATCTGCCTGCTTTTTCAACAACTGCCTGTATGTTAAAGAAAAATTACTTAGGAAGAGGGAGATAGATGTCCAGTTCCTTTCTGTGTGTGAGTAGATTAAAATCCATATTTCAATTTTCCACTTAAGTGCTCTAACCATTGTCTAGGCTACTAAGTCTATTAGGATGGTTCCACTTTGCAGAACATAATTCAAGAATCATTGGGTCATACAAAGAAAACATAAAAAGGAGCATAGTTTTGTAGCTTTAGTAGTTATAGACCTTACAAAGCTGGGAAGAAGCCTAAATCTAGTGCCAATTTATGGCACAGTTTCTGTGTTTTAGCCAGTGGAATTTGCCTATAAAGCCCAAGTTTTTTCTTACAAATCCATGTTAACTGCGTTAATCCCTAAATTCCTTCTTGCTTTTTCATTTCTTTATGAATTCTTTATTTGGCTGGACCTTGTGCGGTAGCTACAGTAGAAGAATTTATAGGTACCTTAAGTATCTTGTTATATCATGTATTTTCATGGCAACTGCAAAATGTCTTCAAACAGAAGAAAGCACAGAAACTATTATTTCCACCATTTTTCTGAACCCTCTAACTAGTTATTTACTTAATAATTAGAACAACTCCTCTTTATATGTATATTTGCACACACACATATATACTTACAGTAGTCATTTTACAAGATTTGCTCATACTTTTACAAGTTTTGCAGACCTCAACCACATCAGCTTACTCACAGAACTGCTGAGCTCTTACAAGTTCAGAAAAGCTCTGTTAATATAGAGAAGCACATCCTCAAGAAACTAAGGAATCTTCTCGTCAAACTGTCACTCAAGTCAACTTTTATTTCTATGCTTTATTGTCAGGCAGCAGTTGACAGAGGACTATCAGGTTTTCAATTTTGAATATATAAGCCTATGTTTAACAAAAATCTCCATTCAGGTCTAAAACTCTGCTTCATCTGAAACCCCTGCTTTTTTATATTGTAACACATCAATCTGAGCTTATTGCTAGTCTTGTTATATATATAAAATGTATATCTATTTGTGATATCTGTTTACTAATATTCAAATACACATGAATATGCTGCAACATTACAATATAAAACATTTCAGAATGCACCCAATATATTGAGAAAATAAATTCAATTAACTTATTGTGTGGGGGTGAAATGGAACAAATCAAAGAAGTTTGCATCACAAGACTCATATTCATAGAGTGTACCTTCCATACACAGTATTTAATAGCTGTTATTAAAAGTAAAACCCAAGAAAACCCCAACCCTCTTAAATTTATCATTGCATCGCAGTGTTCCTATATGCAACACCACTACTACAACTAAAATCCATTGGTATCATTTAAGTATATTAGTCAACCAAACAATTAAAATGTGTTTTGCATATTAAAAAATCGCGTATGCAACCAGCTCATGAAGTTTCTATGAATTGTTTATGCAACAAAGCAGGGGGCTGCAAGAGGCATATGCAGCTTTAGACAAGAAAAGATCATCAGGGATTTATGAAGGTATGTGTGTTTGGTTTTGGCAGGAGTTAAAAACTGCAGAGTATCATGCTGAAAAATCATGCCTGATTGAACAAAAATGATACTACATGGCAATTTATGTAAGGACCTTGAAGTCTGGGGTTTGTTATCAGATTTCAAATTCATGTTTTACAAGGGGAGCTTTAGCAGAATCTCCTAGATGTGTCTGTATAAAAAACTTTTCAAATCCAGAAATTCATTTATGCCAATTGCATTACAGTAATGTGTATAAACCTATGCACATATTTGACAGAACTGGGCCCTATAAACACACAGTCCATAAATGCATTCAGGACTGAGGAGGTAGTGTGGGGTCCTTATCACACCTTATAACTCCTTATGTTAAATAAGTTTTACTGCTGCCTAACTGTGCCTAGTTTCCCCATGCTGCCCGATGATTGATGCTTTTAGGCAAGTGTTGCAATGTCTCATTCTTAACATCTGCTGTGTTGATGGGGAAATTGTCTAATAATTGATACATAAATCCCGGAGAAGTATGAATTCTGGGAGTTTAGAAAATGCAAGGGAAAACTAAGTTGAATCTGGTTGTTATACAGAAAAAAGAGGTCTAAAATGTAACTGAAGCAAAATTACACAGGGAAATTACAGGACCTGACTCTAGAATTAGATTCTTAAAAACTCATGTTCAGTGCTGCTAAATCATGGTAATGTTTAACTATGCAATCAAGCAGCTTTTGACCTTAAAGTTCTGTACACATTTAAATAAGTCTTTTTACATAGCAACAAATATTTATCCCTATCCCTAGCATGGAATCCAAAAACTAGGTCTTTTCTATTAGGTTATGCTTGTGTGCCATAAAAGAGGCCAAGACCTATTCTCTATTCCCACAGTTGTGTAAAATGGTGATTCACATCTAGATTTTCTTCTGTCGCAGAGCATGGTGGCCTTCAACGGGCTGCTTACAGTGAGTTTGTTATCCCCCACACCACGTCTGAATCTCTTCTGGAAGTGTGTTAGCCATTGAGGAACAATACGTGACAAGAAGCATGCAGGCAGTCAAATAGCACAGAGAAGCATGGGCCAGCTTTCAAGCCCATGACTTGCTTTTTTAGTTTGCTGGGATAGATGTAGCCTGAGAGATGCAATCCTGTGAATCTCCTATTCTTAAAGAATAATTTATACAGCTCTTCGGGATCTTATTGTTTATAAAAGGCAGTTGTCTGCCTTAAAAGAAAATACCTTACTTTTAAGATGTGAGCTTTGAGGTGGAGAAACTGCTATGCCTTTCTGTTCACTATCCAGTATCTTGGAGATCTCTATTTCTTAAGCTAATTCATTCTCAAATTTCTTACTTTTGTGGAGAGTAGTTTAAGGTTAACTGTTGCCTAAAGGTAAGACTACTAATCCAAAATGTCAGAATGCAGACCTTGAGTTTTCTTTCCAACACCTGTTTGTGTAACCGTTTTACATGAAACAGCATTTGCATGTGTTGCGCTAGGAACTGGGACTCGTTCTTCATGGATCTGTGTTTCAACCACTTTGTTGGAGAGTCACACTTCCGCTCTGCAGGTTCAGGATTTTGGTTTTGGTTAGGGTTTTTTGTTGTTGGTGGTGGTGGTGGTTGGTTTTTTTGTTTGGTTTGGTTTGGTTTGGTGGGGGTTTTTTTGTGGTTTGTTTTTTTTTTTTTTTTTTCTTTTTACCCCTATATAATAAGGGCTATGGGATTAGACCCTTATTGAGCAGCTTTCAATAATTTTTTTATAAATAAGTTTCCATTAAATTAAGGTTGTCTTTTTAGATAAAAAGTCAAATATTAATAAAAAGATTTCAATACAAAGAAATACTTTAATTGAACATATATCTCTCCATAGTTCGAACAGCAAAAATAAAGGGTTTTTCAGGTCTTTGAAAACATAGTAAAATTTTATTATAAAAATATATTTATGTCATATTTTTCACTTTCTGTAATGGGTAAAAAATCTGAAGAACATTAAAAAAATGAAAAGTAAGTCGAACAAGACTCATAAAGCTTCACAACCTCTTTGACCTCTTGTAATATTTTGAATTTATTACACAAACATGTTGATGACATTAACAAAAGGTCTTGTCCCATTTGGTTTAGGCTGTTGTAGTGAGGGTTAAATCACCAAAAAAAATTATTTTTTAATGATTTTTAATGCATATTGGAAATATAATATTTGTTTCCTTAAAATTGAAGTCTATAAGGTCAGAGACAAATCTCTAAGCGGCACTTTATCCTCCAGAAAAGTGAAGACAATGGCAAGTTCTTGGACACCAGGAATTATAATATTCCATTAGTGTCACAAGTGGATCCTTTCTTTTTTTGACCTATATTGTATTGCACAGATATGGTTTTAGGTGAATGATTATTTTTTTTCCCTTCGTTCATCCAGGATAGGATTCATCTTGCTTCTCTTAGTCCTCCTATAAGTATCTATCAAATCTATGGAAAAAACCACCTAAAAATCCCTATTCTTTCCATCTACCTTATGGTCATATGTCGTCAGGCTCTTTTCTTTTACTCTGAAATGAAATTAATCACCATAGTTTGTCTTAGCCTATATGCCAAATTTAAAGATAGATAATGTTTGCCAAGATAAATCTCATCCTAAGCCAGAGATGAATGGAACATCTTAGCCATCATATTTCTCAGTGAAAATTCTGAATATTGATTTAATGTAAGCCCATAGTTTGAGGAAGCTATACAATTTTTGGTTATAAAGTTAGTTTTCACATGGAATAAATTGCATCATACAGTGGGCTAAAAGGTAGTGGTGAGGTGAAATACAATTGTAATTTTTTAGTCCGTATTAGAATTTGAAATTTTAACATGGTATTTAATCTTGATCAGACATAGTGACTTATGTTTGCACTTTAATAATTCTAAGAAAATAAGTCAGAGAGAAAAATCTTAATAAAGACTGTTTAATGACAAAAGTTCAATCATCAGAAAATTTGTAAAATCACAGTATTTTCCAACAGACTAAAAAATCTTAAGTAGAAAACAAAATGCTGTGTTCCATCATATATGCATTTCAGATATGTACAACTACATCTATAATGTAACATTTTCAAATAGCATAGATGAACTGAATATTTGTCTTTAACAAAGATCATCTTTTATCAAAATTATTTAGACTTTTGAATGCAAAGAATATGTAGACTGTCCTCCAATTATTTGTTTGTTTGTTTTTTTAAATTCTTGACACCATTGTCATAGAAATGTTAATTGTTCTGATTTCTTGATACGTTGAAAAATGAGTCATGGAATTGATTATTCAAAAAGAAAAAGTTATGCTTAGTTTTCACAAACCCTTAGTTATCTTTCAAAGTAGAAAAAAACATTTAATTTCACTAAAGCTATGGTGTTCAGCAGGACCGTTTTCTGCGTTACTTTCACTGGGAAGCAATTATATATCCCTTTGTGTGTTGCAAAATTTTCCATTGTGTAGTTCAATCTAGCACCATTACTGCCGATTAAATATTTCAAATTTACAGGAAAATAAATGCTTAGAGAAGCCCTCTAGCTTTGCAATAAATGTGTGTGGGAAAAAAGTGATTTTCTGATTGATTCAGGTAATATGGATAAATTATTAGTCCTTACAGTATCAGAGAAAATTAATCTTTTGAGCACAATGAAATTAAAAGGTTTTGGCTTGCCTGATCAGAACAAAGTAAGATGAATTTTTAATACAGCAAATTAATTAAGCACGTAATGAGGAATAGGATGCGTAATAGCTCTAATTCTGATAAATAGCAAAATAGTTCAGATCCTCAAGGAAATAAATATCATCCATCACAAACACACCTTAAATTCTGTTTATTGGGAAATATTAATGATAAGAGAGCTTGCATAAAGGAGTTAGATAAATTCTATTTCCTAATTTTGTTCAGTGCAATTACATTACATGTTGACCCTCATCTGTAACTTTTTGTGGAATTGATTTTAGGACATTATTCATTTCTGAAGGTGTTAATGTACCATAAAGGATTTGTATTATCGTTAAACATACTGTCTACACCAGGTGTTACATGTTATTTGCTTCTGCCCTGAAGATCATTTAACAGCTTATAAATCTTTATGGCCCCATGATGTTTTGCTACAATAATTTGCATCTTTAAATAGCTTCTGAACGATGCATTCTAAAAATAAGTAACAAGCAACATTTTTGTTATTAAAGCACATCTATCTTCTGTTTTACAATAGTACTAGTTACAAAACTCAAGCAGTACTGGTAAGGGAAATAGTAAAATTGATTAGAAATGTGAGAACAAATGTTTTATCTAACTTTTTACAGCATTAGGGTATTTCAATGCAGATTAAGTAGTTAATTAGTTAATCAGAACTCTCCATGAACTTTAAAAAATTAATAAATGTATAACTCTCTCTACTTCAGTAGAAAGTCATGGATGCTTTCTATGAACGTGTTTTGAAATCTAGGAACTGAATATATATTAATAAACTCTTATATAATCTCATTTCTATAACATATAGAAACAATGGAATTAGAATTTAAAAAATACTGATTTGAGACATGTGTTGTGATGTCTTGTTACTCTTTGTTGTCTTTATTTTAATGTCTATGTACCAGAGGAGACTACTCTGGAGGCTTTTCTTTGATGGTGCACAGTTTGAATGACCATGGAAGAGGGAGGCCTGGGGAAAAACTGAGCTCACTCCTTTCGAAGAACACTTCAGGATGGCATGGACAGGGTATAATGGAAATAGGCATTTTTTACAAAGAACGAAGCTTCTTCAGGGAAGCATGAAGAAAATAGGTAATCATCAGAATTTACAGAAGAAAAGCAATTTTCTATAGATACTAAGAGAAATTTTACAGCTTATGCCCATCTGTTGTATATGATGGCTAATACATTTTTATAAGTAAAATAATCTGAAAATGGATGGTAAAGCATACATTGACTCCTAGCAGTTGATGATGTAAGGCAATAATCATAACCCCCCCTGTAAAACTTAAATTACTTTCCCATACTTCTATTCACTAACAGTAAAAATTCACTGTTTTACCTATATTGTCAGTGTTATTTATTTTCTTTACAAAAATATTCTCTATACTTATGTTGTTAGTATTGATTCTCTCTTCTGTAATTTAAAGTTTGGATTTTCTTAGTAGGAGCTTTCACAATATTCAGAGAGGCTACTTCTTTAACTTTCTATTAAAACTTAGAGACTTCAACCTGTGTATAAATCATGATTTTATTTAAGAAAAAAACAATATAAAGGCAAAAACTCTAGCCACTCAGTACCATTAGTATATTTCATTGATATGCATTCTAAATAAGATATGGACAAAGATAATAACATGAACATAGGTCTGAAAGTCTTGAAAAATGAGTTAGATGACATTTAGGAAATGTTAGAGTTACCAGTCTTCGTAAGAATTGTGGTACATACATAGCAAGCTATTTGCAGAATGCTTTTCATTAAGAAATAACTTTATCTGTTTTTCAAAGTATGAGGGTATGGCTGCTGATACATTTCTATCCAAGATAACAGAGGCTATTTAGTGTATAGCATACTGTATATTGCTTTGTAATGAGCTAATACATGTTTTTTGGTTTATTGTTCATTGTTAAGTCCTGTGAAAACAAATATTATCAACATTAGGGTTAAAATAATAGGAAAGAGGAAAAAAATGAAAAAGACCACTCACTAAAAGTCTTATAATTATTCAGTGCTTAATCCTGTTATCCATAGTAATAAAAATGCACACAACTGCAAAACAGCATCAAGCCATCAGAAAAGATCCCTTCTGTAAATCCTACTAATTCTCTGATAATAACCTACATAAGTGGTTTATGCCTTTCAATCAATGGCAGGATATGCTGTCTTTCATATGTTCTGTCCATTCTTATTCTAATCTCAGTCAAGGAAAAAACACAAAAAACCAGAAAGATTTTGGTCTATTTTCTGTTTTTGAACTAAAGGCTAGTTGCTGTATTCTGTTTGAGACATATTTATGAGGCTTTTTCATACAGGCTTTATTACTTTAAATAGGAAAAGTGTATTTCATATATTAATAAGAAATTAATATAATGGAGGGCAAAAATACAATTGTTCAAACATAAAGGCCATAATTAGGTTTTTAACCATTTTGCTTTTTATGCTTTTTAAAATGAATTCTCTGCAAAGATATCATCATACATTTAAAATTATATTAATTTTCTGTTAAATTTCTTGTTTATCTAAAAGAACCCCAGCGATTTCTCAGTACCTCTGTATTGTCATGGGACATATTGGTAAACAGGCCTTGAAAAATGTACCCTCTATCTATTATTCTGAGAACTAAAAGCAGTAGCTCAGAAGAAAAGCACTTGTTTTGCTTGCCCGGGTACAGCTTCTTCAACACTGTGCTCTTACCAATCTTGAATTTCCAAAAAAGTGTGATGATAGGATATTCTTAAAGGCATCTGTTCTACAACTTGAAATATTTAATGGAAGGTAGGAGAGATATGCCATTCATTTACAATCAGTTGACAGTGAAGTACTATTCATAAGCTTTCTATTTAATGGGCTGGTATATGAACATAATTAATATTATTTCTTTTGGTTGTATTCTGGTTTTGCTTTCCTGAGTTTGTTCTGTTTCAGCCGGGTTAGTAACAGATGGTCTCTTAGCTCTTTCTTTTTTTCCCTTTGTTTTCCTTGTCTCTCTTTTAAGTTCTTTATATGGATTCCTTATTTCTTTTCTAACTCTTTTATTCTCTGACATTTCTTTCTTACGATCACCTTCCTTGTCTTTCTCCAGAAATCTGACTTTAAAAGGGATTTATCTCATTTTTATTTTTCTAAACGTTGGACATGGACTGTAAGCAAATAATCATGACTGGATGGTTAAGGAAAAAGTTAAAGACACTGAAATGGATGACATAGGATCCTATACTGAAGTGAATGTATGAAAACCCAAAACATTTTTATTCCTCTCCTGTGTTTCAAATGAATATATGTACGCTTCTATCAGGGAGTTAGACATTGCTGTGTAGAGTGCTTAGAAGACTGACAGATTTGGTCAGTTTTAAACTTTAAAACTGAAGTTTACTAAATACATTCATTAGCAAAACATTCCTTGCAAATGGTCAGTTCTTACAAATTATTAATGATCATTGCTACACATACAAACCTCTCAAATTTAACAATTATATTCTAAATCATGTGAGTATAATTGGTGAGTATAATTTACCATAGAGCTGAAGCTGTACAGTCATCACTGACTTCTATGTTTCTTGTTGGCTCTTGTTCTCAAGTTCAGCATGATCAGGCTTTAGAGCTCAGAAACAAGAAAGTTGTAACCAAAGTGCAAATACCTTTTCAATTTTCCTTGCTTGTCCTGACATGATGTTTTTATGCTGTAGCCTCCCCTCCTAAAAAGGGGAAGACTTCTCTGCTACCTGTAAGGTTTATTTCCTTCCCTTTTCCCTTTTTTCCCCCCTCTTCCCTTTTTTCCCCTCTTCCTTTTTGCCTTCCCTTCCCTTCCCTTCCCTTCCCTTCCCGTCAGTCACCCTTCCTGTGTATTCAGGAAGATGTTCCACCTGTTTCCAGTTCTTTGTAGGTTTCTTACCATTTTTTCTGGAATTTTGTCTTACTTGGATGCTCCTTAAGTTCAACTACACTTTTCTTTGCTCCTTGGATGCCCCTCTCACATCACATACATAATTTTATAAAATTGAGTCAGGCTGTGCCATCACAGTGCCACAAAACACATGCTACAATTAGATATACCATTTTAGTGCACTTCTAATTTACAGCTGTTACTGGTCTCTGCTAAAACAGAGAGTGAGAGTGATAGAGTTTAACAATTTACATTATGTATATTTTGATGCCTAATTATGGAGTCTACCTGTAATTCATATGTTTAGTTTTCCATCATAATTGATGAGAGATAACCCATATGGCTATTCAACAAAGCAAATGTTACCTACTTTAGAATGAGACGAATGGTGGCTCCCTAGACTTCATTAGGCTGACTTCAGTTATCCACACATGGATATATTCACAGCTGCCATTTCAGATGCTGAAAGTATCCAAAGCATCCACACAAAGCAGGCAGTGTCCCTGCAGAAAGAGATCTGGGAGTGCTTGCTGACAGCAGGCTCAATATGAGCGAGCAGTATGCCCTGGGGAGCCAAGAGAGCAAACTGCATCCTGGTGTGAATCAAACACAGTATCACCAGCTGATCAAAAGAGGTGATTATCCTGCTGTGTTCAGCATTTATGTGGCCTCAACTTGAGTAACGTGTGAAGTTCTGGGGCCCATAATTTTAAAGGATGTGAAGGTACTCAAATGTGTCCAGAGGAGGGTAACAAAGCTGGTGAAAAGGATGGAAGGAATGTCCTATAAGGAGCAGCTGAGGACTATGGGCTTGTCTAGTTTGGAGAAAAGGAGGCTGAGGGGTGACCTCATTGCTCTCTAGAGCTTCCTGAGGAGGGTAAGTGGAGAGGAAGCTGCTGAGTTCTTCTCCCTGATATCCAGTGGGAGAACATGTGAGAATGGTTTAAAGCTGCACCAGGGAAGGTTCAGACTGGACATTAGGAAGCCTTTCTTTACCTAGAGGGAGGTCTAACATTGGAACAGGCTTCCTAGAGAGGTGGTTGATGCCCCAAGCCTGTCAATGTTGAAGAGACATTTGGACAATGCCCTTTGTAACATACTTTAACTTTGGGTCAGCCCTGAATTGGTCAGGCAGTTGGACTAGATGATAGTTACTGGTTCCGTTCCAGCTGAACTAGTCCAGTCTAGTCTAGTCTCTTCAATTCCATTCTATTCCAATACAGAACATTGCTGCTGAGAAAAACTACTAGCCAAAGGTGTATAAGGGTAGACAGCATATTTAAATAATTTACTGCTTTAATGACAGAGCACATAAAAATGTTTGCAGTGTGTTTGCAGTGTGAATGT
>JAOXJK010000001.1:172736042-172754104 GCA_025774025.1 Xenus cinereus | reverse complement strand
AAGGGTATGATTTTAATTTTTTTTTTTTTAAGGTAGGAATATATGAAGAATATGATATATAGAATGGTTTAAAATTATCTGAAAATACTTTAAAAATACCTATTAGAATAATGAGTCTCAGAACTATGCTATACATGCTTTTCATTTATTCATAGCTTAGCAAGATGTCAATATTTTGGAAAATATAGTCTTCCAGTTTTAAGAAACCACAATTGAGTTAAATTAAAAACAAACAAACAAAGAAAAAAAATTTTTTTTTTGCTTTGAAATCTGTGATTTCATTATTTACTCCTCTTCCAAGAAATAACTACTTATTCTTTAATAAGTGTGTAATATGAATACATGCATACATATGTGTATATGGTATCCACATATTATATAATTTTGCTAATCCAAAATAAAGGTATCTGTAAGAAGATTTAGAGAGGTTCAGCACAAGTAATATTTTTAAATGCTCACCCACCATAAGAAAGTCTGTTAACTTTAAAATGAATTAGTGGTTTGAGTCTGTCCTAGTGAAAGTAGGAGAAATATTGCTATTAAGTGTAGTGAACAGTTAAATGAGCAGGTAAGGATATAAAAGATACTATAAGCTTTGCTCTTGGCATTATTTTTATATTATTTTCAATTAAATATTTAAATTTAAGGAAACGTATGTAGTAAAAAATTAATCCTTATTCAACTGGAAAAGACTTAAAATATGGCCACTGAATTGCTTTTGACATCTTGTCATATACCCCAATTATATATGACTTTTAATACTGTATCAAATGAATTATTATCTTCCAAATTAAATATGTAATCCATATCTTTCTTCCATATCATATCTTCACAAAAATATTTTAGCTAGAAAACTTTTTAGTTTGAAGCATTTTTAGATGTAAATATTCAATTTATCTTGCTAGGTAGAAGAAATAAAAAATATTCCAATATATTAAAAATAAAAGTTCACAAACACATTTTTAAAATATTCATCATTCTACAAATTACTTTCCTTCTTAACCTCTTACCACATTGTTAAAGACCAGTTGATGTTTTGATTCTTTGAATATGACCGTGCCTCTTTTTTCTTTCTTTTGTGTTCTTCATCTACAACATAACTCAGAAATGATAATACTTGTTATATTTTACTGTTTAACATTAACTCTTATAAATCTGGATGAGGTTCACAAAAGAGAAACATAAATAAGAAGAGGATACGCATGATAGAAAAGACTGATTATCTTTAAGGATGAAAAGGCTGGGTATGAGACATGAAAATTCTAGATCATGACATGATATCCATGGTGTTTCACCAAGCAGAAGTCTGAAAAGGTTAGGGACGTTCACTCCAAGTAAAAAAAAAAATAATGGCAAATTATTAAAATAAAAATCCAAAAAGATTGCAAGGTACTGCCCACAATTACCATTTGTTATTTCCCTAATTTCAATATTTCTTCACAGCGTTAATAGCAAATTTATGCAGACCAGAACTGAACTTAGTCATGTGGGAAAAATATCTCTGATTCAAATTACAGAAAATCTCTCAGTATCTATTTAGCACTCTGTAGCAGACATACCCGTGGAGACTCAGTTTCTGATATCTGCTATCTATTCCTTTTTTCCTCATGTTGAAGCTTTATTGGACAGTTTCTCAGATAAATTAGTGGCAGCCATTGGACAGGTTTTTTTGCATTAGTTGTGCAAAATCTTTAAAGCTATTTGAACAAATAGAATTAGAGAGTATAATAAAAATGCTCCCTTTTCTCTGGAAATCTTAATTACCCTGCTAATTCATTACCAATTGCACCGCCAGCAGTCAGAAACCAGCACAGGAGTACCATGTCTAGTGACTACTGTCTGAAAGTCTCATGCAAGATTTGAATTAAAATTAGGTGAATTATAATTGGAGTTACAAATCAGGCTTGACAAAGCTAGCAATATAGCTTTTCCTTGATCCTTTTGCTTCCATAATTACATTTAATCTTTTTGACCATTTTTTTCATTGATGAGGTCTTAAGTATCATTTAACTTCATGGATAGTTTTACCTGGAGAGAAATCAAGGGCTAAAATATCTTCACTGTCCCTTTTCTAACAAGTTGCTCCTTCAGTCTTGCTCATTTAACTAATCTGATTAAATCCTGCCTAACTCTGAGCTATATTGCTGGCCTATATTGGGATACTTGATTGCTGTACTCTACTGCAATTTAGTGAAACTCCAGGAACAGATAACGCACCACCTAAATAAGGCACTGGAATTGGACACAAAGATTCTCATTGATAATCATTTCCTATATCTTCATTTGCCTCTCTTTTGCTTTTCACTTCCTTTTCTCTTTTTCTTAAAACTTCAAAATGAAGTTTTATCTATACTCTCGTGAAGGATTCTTCTCTGGTGGATCCTCACAGCATTTCAGATTGGAGGAAGTGTAGATGATCTGTAAATTTCAAAAAGTTAGAATTTATAACAGCAATCTGAGCAGCAATGCAATGAATATAACCCATTACTGTTATCACACAAAAGTTTAATTTTTCCTGGTATTTTTTGGTAGAACAGAAGTATTAAAGAACATCATTCCTTAGGCACAATAATAATAAAAAAATGTTCTCTTATGTTAGGAATAATAGGCATAAATATTATCAGAAAGGTGCTAAATATAATGAAAATCAATTTTCTTCCTAGCATGTTGAAGGCCTATTTTACCATACAGAGGACATTTAGTGTTAAACAGAAATCAGACTCAAAATTCTACTGATTTTCTGCACAATTTTCACTGTTCTTTTTGCTTTGGCAATTAAAAATATTGAAGGAATGACATATAATATATGCAAAGGCGGTAAGAAAATGAGGAATTACATTATTACCATTGCTGCAACAGGAGAGGAAAGTAAGCTGGTAAAGTTTTATTTGAAAATTATTCAAAATTATTCAGTAATCAACAGTCTTTTACACTGTGCATGAGTTGCCAGTGACTGACAATGATAAATGATATTCCATTCTGTTATTCAGTTGATGATAATGTGCTATTCACATATGAATAGCTTTATCTGCCCATTATATTTTTGAAGTCCTTTGTGTTGTTTAACTATTATTTAGTAATAGACATTTCCTGAACTGCATGCAAGAGCTGCTGAACTTACTGCTTCTTCCAAATCCAAAGAATATGCAAAGTCCTTCACATTTTGTTTGTTCAAAGACCAAAATATAATTTTAAACCAATGATCCAGATATTTTGGTTCAAATCCTTCAGTGAAAATATTCCAGATATATAGTAATACATTCCTTTTTATGCCCTTTAAAGTATATACAATTTAGCTACTGCTAGATGATAATTAAATATATCTTGAAGGAAAAAGGGTGCTGTATGGTCCAAATTCCCACTGATGTAAATCAGAGCAATCCTCTTAATTCAAACAATCTGTGAAGAACCATGCAATCTGAGGATGTGACCTGTATTTCATTTTCACAATAAGTAATTGATACAGCTACATTTTTGCTTGTTTCATTATTGGGGTCACTGACTTACCTGATATTTGAAATATTTAGGTTCAAGTTACTCATAAATTTGAGGAAGCTTCTTACTTACCTGCAATTCCAATTACTGTTGATTTCTTTACATCGCCTCCTGTGATCTCATGTAAATAGAAGTTCTGTGGCTCCAAGAAGAATCACACTTTTCTCCTACAGTAATTCCAGACCCTCGTTAGTAGCAGTGGCTACAACATTTCAATATACCAGATACATGCCCAAACATTATTTCTCTAAAGACAATAACATTCACAATCATATTTATACTCATATGCACACACATGTAACTTCTGTTTTTCTTTCTAAGTCTTATCTGTCCTCTGGGTGTGCCTAAGATGATTTTTTTTTTTTCCCCAGTTTCAAAATGTTACAGAATCACAGAATCTGCTGAATTGCCACATCTACACGTTTCTTAAATACCTCCAGGGATGGCGACTCCACCACCTCGCTGGGCAGGCTGCTCCAGTGTCTGACCACTCTCTCAGTAAAGTAATTCTTCCTAATATCTAACCTAAACTTCCCCTGACACAACCTCAAACCATTTCCTCTGATCCTGTCGTTATTCCCTTGGGAAAAGAGGCCAACCCTCACCTCTCTACAACCCCCTTTCAGGTAGTTGTAGAGGGCAATGAGGTCCCCACTCAGCCTTCTCTTCTCCCAACTAAACATCCCAGTTCCCTCAGCCTCTCCTCATAGGACCTGTTCTCCAGACCCCTCACCAGCTTGGTGGCTCTCCTCTGAATACGCTCCAGCAGCAAAATGTCCTTCTTGTAGTGAGGGGCCAAGAACTAAACACCGTACTCGAAGTGAGGACTCACCGGTGCTGAATGTTGGTTCTTTTTTTTTTAATTTTAATTTAATTCCAAGAAGAAATGGACACAAACTTGAATATAAGAAGTTCTACCTAAACATGAGGAGGAACTTCTTTACTCTGAGGGTGGCACAGGACTGGAACAGGCTGCCCAGGGTGGTGGTGGAGTCTTCTTCTCTGGAGACATTTAAAACCCGCCTGGAGAAGTTCCTGTGTGACCTGCTCTAGGTGGACCTGCTTTGGGAGGGGGGTTGGACTAGATGACCTCTAGAGGTCCCTTCCAACCCTATATCATTCTGTGATTCTGTGATTCTGTACTTTCTAACCTATTAACTAAGTAATTCACAATCTTTTCCTTTCCTCCCTCCCCAACCAGATCATCTAAACAAACACATTCTGCAATAAAATATGTTAATGGTTTGTAGTTGATTTTTTTTTTTTTTTTAATTTAGAAACTCTGACAAAACCAGTTTTAAAGCGTGAGAGGAACAGGAAAAGTCTATGAAGTTAATAGGCTCCTTGTGATCTTTCAAAAGAATACCTATATATTATTTACTTAGAAGCTCTTGTTTTATTTTCTCATTTTTCCTTCCTAGGATCACAGTATAAAGTGGATCAAAGGAACCACACAAGAGTCTTGACACAGTTTTACTCACCAGCCAGCCAGCCCACATTTCAAAAAGGTTATCAGATATTATTAAATAACAGCTTTATATCTGTTTGACTTTGCCTCAATTTTAGCTGCCTGATAATTAGGTCTGCAAGCTATGGCTATACTGCTGAATTAAAGAGGAGAAGTTAATTCCTGTACCTAAGATCAAATGTCAGATGGGGAGGGAGTCTTTATCAGGGAATGTAGGGATAGGACGAGGGGTAACGGTTTTAAACTGAAAGAGGGGAGATTTAGATTAGACATTAGGAAGAAATTCTTTACTCTGAGGGTGGTGAGACACAAGAACAGGTTGCCCAGAGAAGCTGTGCATGCCCCATCCCTGGAGGTTTTCAAGGCTGGACTGGATGGGGTATTGAGTAACCTGGTCTAGTGGGAGATGTCCTTGCCCATGGCAGGAAGGTTGAAACTAGGTGATTTTTATAGTCTTTCCAACGCAAAATATTCAATGATTATATGATTCTATGTTTGGCATCCATGATTCTTAAAGCCAGTATTCTCTGTGTCAGATTTTCATGAAGATGGGTAAATGGAATAATCAAAAACAGAGTCAGGAAATGATCTAGAAGTTAAGCAATGTAATAAGTGGTCAGTTTTGGAATACACTCCTTGACCTGCTTTTGTTAGGATGTGCTTAATGTTTAAATGTTTTATGTAAACTCCCTCAGTTATTAAGGTAGAGAGACAAGTGTTTCCAGGGGAATATGAATGCCACCCTAAATTAAGGATTTAAGATGCATATGCAGGTTCACCCTCTAGTAGCTCCTCTCTCTGTAGCTACATAGGAAACTCATTTACCTACAAACCTAATTTTAGACAGTGAAAATTCATATAGAATTTTAAAAAATAATCCTTTGAATTAATGATTTAATGAAAATTCTTGTATTCCTTCCTATGGGTATCAGGAAAAAGCCTGATTTAAATACAGCATTTATCATATTATAAACCTCTGAAGTGTTTCAGGATTGAGATTTGTATTTCTTTTTTATTTTGATATTAGTTTTTTATTTAAAATATATGAAGAAATTGTGTTCTACCCCCCAAGTATATTATTCACAGTTTTTGTTTCTCCTCATTCTTTTTTTCTTTCTTTTAAAGATTTAGAAAGTATGTGACTAATTTTTATTTCTTTCTAAGCACAGGGTTGGGCTTTGGTGGATTTCTGGCTTTGTTTTTTGGGTTTGGGTTTGTTTCGGTTTTGTTTCGTTCTTGGCGGGTTTTTTTGTGATGAGAAGCATATAATTTATAATTGCATTTAAAGATTTTCTTTGCCCTTCTGCTTTCCTCTGGTCTATTCGTTCTAAAGCCACAGGTGTTGCTTCTTTTCTGTAAGCTATACATTCCATAGTGAACTCATTTTTTTTGCATATAGAAAAATGGTATTTTTTTGGGGTAGGAATATTTTTATTCTTTATCTAATTACATTATTTTTGATCTACTAGTCTGAAATTTTAAAGAATGTTCCTTCATATTTGGATGTATATTTTTATATTACAGAATTACAGATTTATTCGGTGAAAAATCTTCATAAATATACTAAAATATAAGGATAAGTCATAATTATTACTATCAATTTATAACAGATGGACTAATAAGATCGATGAGCTGTTGATACAGATAAATATAAAATCTTACCTTTCAATTTCTTGTTACCTTTTTTTTTTATCACGTAGACATGGATTTTCATACCAAAATGGCAACTAGAATCATAGAATCTACTACATAGAAAACTACTGCAACCTTGCTTTTTTTTGGCTTTGTCTTTATAGTGAAATTCAGATTTCAGGACAAAATTCGTGTCCTTTATCACTTAGCACCCAAAGGACACACCAATATCAGAAATCTGACTTTGTACTCAACAAAGAGGAATAGGAACATCTAAAGACAGTTCAGTTCTTGGGTGGATTCACTTTATTTCTAATTCCATTGCTCTCATGTCTGCACCTAAGTCAGGTCTTATGATTCCGAACCTAAGGAGGTTGAGCCCAACCTCATGTAGAACCTGAGCTTATTACCTCAACAAGATCCTTACAAAACACCAGGCTGGCAAGGTAGTTTGTTTAATAAATGGTGATGGTTGTTATTTTATGCCTTTCTTCTCAGTTTCTTTCTTTCATAAAACAATATTTCTTCCTTTCTTCCCAAGAAGGACCTTTTCCAACACTTTAAAAAGTATTATAATTCCTTTTTAAGTATTACTTGAAGATGATTCTTATGTTTGAATCTGTATATACGCATTTAAAAAAAAAAAAACCAAGAGTCTTTCTTTCAATGAAGATAATGAGGGTGGGCCATTAACAACAACTGACATCCTATCACGTCTTTGCTAGGAAGTCTATTTTATTGCTTTTCTTTTTAGACTAGCTCACTCTGAATCTCTTTTGCCATTGGTGGTTGTCATGTTTTCAGAATTACTTTAAGTTCGCTCTAAAATAATCTCAAATACTCTTAATTTATCAGACAATACTTCACCTCTCCCAGTATGAAATCATATGATTCAGTCATCCTGAAATAGAATAAACTCATTCTTCATTCCCTTCCTATTCTATATTCATCTATGTTATCATAAGAAGCCCAACTGACTTCAACATATGTAAGCCTTTTTACTCAAGGATATGGTGCTAGTGACTGACAAAAAGGCTTCAAATACTATAAGAACAGTTTCTTCAACATAAATAACAACAGCTAAAATGAAAAAAAAAGTGAGTTAAAGGATAAAAAAAAAATCCATTCATACTCATACCCTCTGGATACTTGCCTTTTACATTTTTTCTCATCTGAGTTAATCTTATATCTATCTGGAAAAAAACCAAACTGTTTTGCTGTAACAGCATCTCATGACTCTTCCTTTTTTCTCTGTCATACACGTACACTATAATTTATTCACATGTATATACATATGTTACTCTGATAAGTTTCTGTACTTCATCTTCCCTAATTCAGAAATTTAAAAGTTTTGCAGTTTCTTTTGATAGTTTAGTCCTGAGAAAAATAAGTCCTGTTTCCCAGATGAAACCAGACAGGATATATTCCAACTAACAACGTTTCCATGGTTCTATCAAATACTTTTACTAAGATATCCTTTCTTACCTTTGTTATTGTTTCATTTCTTGTTAATTTCAGTCTAACAGGCTCTGTTTAGTTTAATTCTAAGCAGTTAGAATAATATCAGTGTTTTAAAAAAGGCATATAGAATATATTTTCATATCTTCTATGCAGAAAAGTAATTCACACGTTTCCCCTCCTCACGCCAGACAACTGACTTCAAAACACCGGGACATGATGTAAAACATAACAGTCATAGACTTGCACTTACTGCTTTAAGAACCTTTTTTTCATTTTTGGAGGTATACTTTCCAACAGAACAGTTATTTCCCTCGTTGATTCATTTTACTCACTTCCATATGAAAGCCAACCTGGACTGGCCTGAATTGAAAGATAAAAGATATTGTGAGGTTTTCGCTCCCCACGTCCACTGAATTTACCATACAGATTTTGCAAATATCTACACTAATTTAACTACATTTTATGCTTCACAACCCCAGAATGAGCTACTTAGTTAATATTACTGTATTGTACTTATATAATTACACTTTACAAGTACAGAAATGAGACTTGTATCAGAAATACAATTTTGTCAGAAAAAACCCCATAAGTTTTTTGCTCAGGGATTAAGTAAATTTTCTGTTCATGTTAACCCCTTTTTTTTAAACAAACAAACAAACACAACCCAATTTTAAACTAAGCTTGTAAGTAATATCTGTCTTTAATCTGACATTTTTATTTAAAATGGGAAAAGAAATCTTATTTCTTAGTTGTTCTGTAAGACAATAAGATACATTCCTGACACTTTCACCTGGCAGAATGAAACTTTTACTGCCAAGGTCAAGCTATAGTAAACTGAAAATATATCATGAACCTTGAAAAATAGAATATTACTAAAATTCAAGTAACCTTACAAAATACAGGGATATAATCGCTCATCTTATTATAAAACATTTTTGATTAACAGGTTAAAATAAGATTGAACAAGAAGTTCTGAGGTGTAATTCTGTAATCATACTGCTGCAGATGAGGTTTTTAAAGATTATGACTTTGCTTTAAACATTTAAGTAGCTTGTGTGTTTGCAGAATGCCTTACAATGCCAAAGTTTGTGTTCCATATTAAACACCTTTGTGGGATATTTCAGAGACAAACACAGTAAAGCATAACTTATTTAAAGTCAAAATTCTGAAAATACTTAAACAACAAGATCCTAACGGCAAAACAAATTTTATCCCTTGATCATTCCTTTTTCTGAGCTCACCATTCAGACATACAATTAGATATATTGTAAGTTGGTTCTTTTAGACTCCAAAACTCTGATAAATGTTCAAATTTCTACATTTAATGTCTTAACCCATTTCCTTTTTACTTTAGAATTTATTTAGCAGAATATATACCTGACACAGTGATTAGCTACTTTCCTTAAATCACTTTCTTCCTTTCACCTACATTCAGACTAGTAAAACAAGGGAAACACCAAATATTTTTCTAGTTATTTCCGTCCTTCATGAGGGTACTAAAACAAATAAACAAACAAAATGACTCACCTGAAAATGTTGGGAAGGGTAACAAAATAAAGAAAAAGTCAAAGCCCTATCTTAGTTTCCATATCTATTCCCACTTGATACTCTATTGTAGAAATACAAATATAAATTTTTATGTTGATGGAATTAGGAGAATTTAATAATGTAACAATTAGAGTCCCTTTTCATATAGCTCTACCTCCTAATTTATTTCTTCATACTCATGAAAAGATATATACATACTCTATAAATTACTAATTGTGTTGGCCCAATATCTATAAAATTTCACTGCAAATTTTGGAAATATCTTAGTGGTAGAAAGAATGGAGTTCAACTCTTTTGAGCATGTGTGCAGTGTTATTAAAAGTAACAGTAACAAAGCCAGTTTCAAAGAGTATTGACACACTGTCCTATTACGTCAAACAACAAAATGCATGTGACATGGAAAGTGATGATGTGCCACTGACAGTCTTATTATAACACTTATTGGTTGCAAACTCACATTGCATAACTTCAGACATCAAGCAGTGTGGTTGACTATGTTGGAACTAATAAACTAGACACTGATTACATTGAAATACTTGATCACAGGCTCAAGTAGCTATGACAATGCATGTGTTGACCCGCCAGTAGTGGAGGAAGGACTGGTCTGTGGCCTCTTGCAAGATCTCAACTCACATAAATCTATGGGCCAGGACAGAATCCACACCAGGGTTTAAGAGAGGTTCATATCTTTAGGCTTAAAAAACAGTCAATTTGTTATGGTGATAATAGGGGCTGATAAATCTGCTTTAAGAAGGACAGAAATTCTCAAATGGTATAATTCTGAAACAAATTAGAAAGATAATTCATCTTCTTAGAAAAAGAATTTTCAGAGATGTGCTTTTCTGTTGTTTTATTTATTTATTTATTTTCCTGATGAAATAAGGGAAAATTTGAGATAGTGGTTTGAACAGATGTTGTGAAAAATGAAATCAGGGGATATAACGTTATTTAATAAATATGAAATGGTGTTACTTTGAGATTTGCCAGATGGTCCTGATACATTTAGTTTAACAAACTCTGTTACACTGATTACCTGTGATACTAAGTTTTGGAAGATCACAGTATTTGCCGTAGTCCAGTTCCTTAGGGGAACGTTTAAAGGAGAATCAAAAGGGAAAAGAAAATATTATATACAATATGATATACAGAAACAATAATAAATAAAAAAAACCCCAAACAAACACAAACAGTAAGATGAGAAGATGAAGGTATGAAGCAGATAGAACATGGTAATGAGTGATAAAGATGAGTTGCTTAAAAACTAGTGCACAGGAACTGTATATATGTGCATCTGTGCATATGCACATGCTTGCTGGGGCAGGAATAATAACTCATAGATCTGATTTACATCTTGTTGATCACTTTGTATGTTCATCATGTAGTGTAATATTTCTAATGACAGTTGGTAAGGCTGATACTGATTCGTGCCACTAAAATTGTAACTTCAACTGCAAAACACTGTATAACTAATATGGTAAACATATTTTAGTGTATATTTCAAAAGTCATGCAAAGTAAAAAATATATTTTAATAAAAATATAATATTAAATAAAAATATGATAAAATAACAATAAATTTAATTTTAATAAAATAAAAAATGAAAGCAGAAAACCTCATATACATAAATGTATGCATTTTTTAATAACGCCCAAGGGAAATCTCTAGAGGGCAGATGATGAAAGTTTGTCTTGATTAGTTTCTTCTAATGCATATGTAACAACTTCTTAAAACTAAGAAAGGTTAAATACACGTTTATCACTAGACCCTTGAAGCACTTCAGCAAGATGTTTTTCATCATTTCCTCATGTTGACAAAGGCAGAAAATGTCTAATTCGCAAATTTTTGTGCTTTTCCATGAAGTTTGAAAGAAATCGTTAAAAAATATCATTTCATATATGATCTATGAAAAATAATTTATCCTTCTGAAAAGAATCAGTTCCTTGAGATGAAACTAAAACTTTGTTTCAAATTTTGAGACTAAATTTTCTGAAGCTGTCATATTAGTCATATATAATAGATTATGTCATTATATTTCCTCTCATAATTATGTACTTAAATATATAACTCAAGATGCAAAATTTTACAAAGTGCAGTTATTAGAAACCCTTTTCCCTCTTCTTGTCACATCATTGTGATGAGAATATTGACAAGATTGTGTTCATTCAGGCTTATTTCTGAAATATTTAGGTAGGGGACTTAAGCCTCTACCTAAGAATGATTCAGGCTTAATTAGGTTATGGATAATTTGTGAGGGAGTTCTCTTTTGACATTTTTCCTATCTAAAAGTAACTGAGCTTACACAGATACCCAAAGTATTAGAAAACTGTTTAGAAATAGACAGAACTTTCATTGGTAGATTTGGAGGGGAGTAGAGGATAGAAGGCTGCAAGCAGTTTACTACATGCTTTGAGCAACTGTAAAAATCACTAAAAATATTTCATGAAATATTTTTATTTCATGACTAAAAATTAAATGAACATTTTAAAATAAATATTACTTTAATATTAATAATTAATATATTAAAATAAAATGTATCCTTGGAACAAAAAGTATACATTTTTAAAGGAAATATTCTTCCTATCAAATTGGAGTTCAAACATTAATGGTCTCAAAACTTATTATTTATAGTATCTTCTCTCGGAAGAAAAGGGAAAAAGTTTTAGAGACTGTCTGATTAGGTCTACAGTCCTAGATATTGCTGCACACTCATGAAATCAGTGTGATTTTGAATATATGCAGGAGTTCTTACTCTGCAGTGGCAGTGGCAACACATTTTATCTCTGTATTCTTTCCCCATATATTTTATCTTACAGTATATCATTTAGCATCTCTATTGCCTGGAACAGTTAGACTACACTGGTCATTCACTGTCTTTAGACTACAATCAGAATACTGAATTAAAACACATCTCGTAGCTGACATTTTAAATTTGGATTTTGATTCTTTCTTGTTTTAAATTATACTTTATGAGGCCCCAGACACAGTGTTATATGTTATATGTTATTGTTTTATGCATGTTATATGCTGTTGTTTTAAGTATTTTCTATAGTCAGTTATTACTTCATTCTCTTTCTTTCTTTTTCCTTCAGTAATAGTGACACACTTATCCTCCTTCAAATTGAATCTCTTTTGTCTTTTAGATTATAAAGATAAAAGCATCTTTATTGGCGATCAGTTACATATCATAGAATAAAATGTAGAGAGTTGACCTTACAATAAGCACAATTCCAGCTTTTAATGTTTATGTCTGTAGCAAATCTATGGAAAAAAGGAATAAATGGCACATATTGTTACAAGTCTAAAAGAGCAAGCGCACAATGAATAGAAAGATCGATAGAATAATCAATAGACTCAGAAAAGGATGAAATAGAGAATAAGTTAGTCTCTATACTAATAAGCATATGACAGTTCATAATAATATTTCTAAACAAAACACAATCAATGTTCTTAAATATTTTGTGAAGCAACAAAATTTGGGAACTGAATTAACATAAACTCGAAGAGACTGAAAGTAATGGCTTAAGTGATTGAGGAAATGGGCTAAATACATTTAGAAATGAGTGAAAAAAACAGATGATACTTAGATGATAAGCATCTTTCATATGACTGAGAAGACACAAGGTGGAGAATATTTAGTTTGATTTTATTATAATACAAATTGTGGACTTATTTATAGTGTGATATAATTGGACATCCTGCAAAATATCTACACATATTCAGTAGATCAAATATGAAAAGATATAAAATCGTAGAATGGTTAGAGTTGGAAGGGACCTTAAAGATGATTGAGTTCCAACCCCCCTGCAATGGACAGGAACACCTCGCAACTCAGTAGAATTCCAGCTAATTTTCTAGGGAAAATGTGCCACTTTTTAACATTTTTTTTTTTTTTGACTTATGCAGAGTTTACACACTATTATGTTTAGAAGCTGAAGTCCAGAAATCTGAGGGTTTTTTATACCTATTACTAAATTTACTTATTTATATGTCATACAATGATCTTCACAGTGATTTGGCTGTTACAGATAGTATTTTAAAGTCGTGCTAAACTGTACTCTTCACATTAAAAGAAATAATTCTTTTTCTTTTGTAAGCGGTATCATAGCTCTCTAACTCTTGGAAAACCTCTTTATTCTTCTGAGCACAAAAGGGAAACAGAATTTATTTTGCATATAGTGAAAATAACAAAGAAGAAAAAATCTGATGTGATGTTATGGAGTTAATATTTTACACTGATCACGATGGAAAAGCACAACATATCTATTCAACAAACATCTTTCTTTATGAAAGAGCATAATACATCAGAAAGAAATATTTCTATCAGCTGCATGGACACTTTCTATCTATTCAAAGGAAAGCTTTCATTTGTACTACTCCTCCCCCAAATATAGCACTCTCATGGCTCGCAGCCTGTACACAGTGCATTAATTCTGCAGATATTAGTCTCTTTCATAAACCAGCACAACCCTGGTTGTGCCCAGCTGCATGACTTTACCTGCCCTCTGGCTTCTTCACTCTGACCTCATTCCATTATTTCCCTTTTCTTTCTCTGGCCTTTACACTTTCTTCTTTTCCTGAAGAGAAAGGTTGGTCAATGCTCCAGAGAATTTTAGATTCGCATTTTGAGACCTCAGACCCCGTATTCCCAATTTGGTATAAAAATTATTTCAAGTCAATAGTATGTGGCAGAACGTGTAGCTTGTTATATACTTTTTTTCAGTGTCTGTAGTCAAGCAGATTTCCAATGCTTGCTATGTGCCCCTGTCAATAACTGCAGTCAGGGAGAGTCAGGACCTATTGTATTTTTCCCCTCTGGTACTCATGTTGATCTTTAAACTCATTGACAGTGTAGGTTTTAGATAGCTATGAGTCTTCAAAATGTTGAGCATTTCCTCTTTTTGATCACATTGAGGCTGGCAAAATTTCTGTGTTCACAGCTGGCAACTAAGCACTGCACAACTGCTCACTCGCTCCTGCAGGCTGGGTTGGGGTAGAGAACTGGAAGAGTAAAAGTGGGAAAACTCATGGGTTGAGACAGAGTTTAATTAGGTAAAACAAAAGCCATGCACACACAAGCAAAAGAAAACAAGGTATTCATTCACCGTTTTCCATCATCAGGCAGGTGTTCAGCCATCCCCAGGAAAGCAGGACTGAATCATGCGTAACAATTACTTGGGAACACGAAATGCCATAACTCTGAATGTCCCCCCGGCTTCCTTCTTCTTCCCTCAGTTTTACATGCTGAGCATGATACCATATGGTTTTCAGCACAAATCCAAAACATGTATTGATAATACAGAGATGTTTTTATTATTGCTGAGGAGTGCTTACACAGAGTCAAGGTCTTTTCTGCTTTTCACATCACCCTGCCAGTGAGTAGTCTAGGAGTACAGAAGAAGTTGCTGGGACAGCTGACCCCATACCATCTTAATTTAGGAGGTCATTGAAGATCTGAAATTAAATGCAAACCAGAAAACTAAGTTTAGCAGAGTAGATCCCATACTAGAATTCATGATCAAATACCCCAATTAATATCCCAACGTTATGTCAATGCCTTTATTTTTATTTTTAAGGGATCTCGTAAAGGTTAAATCACTCATATAACTTGGATAGCCATACAGATAAAAATTAGAAATGCCATTTGACTAGCCTGTTCAGCTTCTTTGTCGCACATGTAGTTTCCTCAAGGAAAGGTAAAACACATCAAAAGGTGCATGAAATTTGCAGATATACTAAGAGTATATAGCCTTGACTGCAGATGATCAGCCAGATTCAATAAAAGGATCATTCATTTAGTCCAATGACTTACTGTTTCTATCTCTATATCTTTTTAAGATAGATAGCTTTAAATGAAAGTACTGAAAGTGCTTTTTTCTACTTTCTGCCATTTTAGACAGTTCAGATAGTGTCTTAAATTATCTGATCTTTTTAATGCATCGAATTTTGAACATAATTTCATACATATACAAAATGAGTAGACTGTACATGAACATATATATTTGTAGGAACGGGAGTGAGCATATATTTACATTTACATTTACATTTACATATACATTGATATGGTGGAATTGGTATTCCTTCCTGCAGCTCTCCATTTCATTTCCACCACTTTCCCGGTTTAAACACGTTTGCCTACTTTTTGTGGTAGAATAAAACTTGTATTAGTGACTTGGATCAGTAAAATTCAGTATTGCTTTCATTGCTAAGCTAGGTTTGTAACCAAGATTTAAGTGTATAGAGAACCTCAGGTCTTTCAAGGGATGTTTATAAAGTGATGTTCTCTGATTACTTAATACCCTCAAGCAGTTTGGCAAGATGATATTAAATCTGCATGTGATTAATAAGTTGCTTAAGCAGCCATTGTTCATCTTTTTGTTCCATTATATTTTTTCATATATTTTTCCTAAAAATTATGGGTTTTTTTCAGTAAGCAAGGAAATACTACAATCCTTCAAAAAGCTACTGGCATGAAACAAATACTTATTTCATTTAAGACAATTTAACAACTTTATATAATAGTATCATTATCTAATACAAAGTATATAGTATAAAAAGATACTGTTACTGTATACGTCTTGATCAAAGATAATAAGCTTTTAAAGGATGAAGATGATTAAGATTATTTTTATTATTGTAACTGATTTTTACCAACAGTGCAAATATATAGATTATTCTCTATTGGCTGAAGCATGACTGGTTTTAACAGGTGTCATATTACAGCTACTAACTGCAGGTATTTACCTAAAGGGACACTATAAACATCAGGTTTCAAAATTCAAATATGAATTACTTTCTAAAAGGAAGAGAGCATTTAGAAGAAATTATTTTAATATAAAAAAGTTATCAGCTGATTTAATTGTAAGAAAAAAAGCCACATCAGTTTTCATCTCATTGTGTATGATCTGGTTTTTCTTCTCCTTTTTTTTCTTTTTTTTTTTTAATCTAGGATTCTTCTATACATGTGTTCATTCCTGCACTGTTTTTCAAGAGCCAGGTAAAAAGTTTATAAATAACCTTTAGCTGTGTAAGGTGCCCCCATGAAAGAGATGTTCACAAATTGGTCAGAACAGTTTCAATCTGCAAGTAAAAGAATAAAACCTCTTTAAATTAATCTTTCCATGTTTGTTTGTCAGCAGCTTATGCCATTTTCATCCCAGAAAATATAGCACATCACAGATATTTGATTTGTGAATACAAAATTAAACATTCCAAATTGCCCTCAAAATCATTAAGTTGATTCCTTTTTAACTTCCTTTACAATTTTATTAGTATTATGCACAGAGCAGAATTAATCATAAACTTGAAATATTTATTTGTATAAATATATATGTATTTACAGTTCCAGAACTTCTGTGTATCACTAACTAGAAAAACACTCAGGTCCAGATATTCTGATAAAATTGCAAATAGTTTTGATAGCAGCGGGTTTTTTTTGAGTGCAGAGGAAGTATGGTTGTATGTGTCTTAATGATCACTCAATTTTTCATGTGCAATTGTAACTCCTCTGCAGAGAAGTTCATGTGTGGTAGTTTGTGATACTCGCAATCCATATTGCTTCCTCTTGCTGTAGTATTAAATGTGAAAGAAACTGCATTCATGGTAAATAGGAGAAGAAGGCATCCTCTAGTAGAATGCCTTTTGCATACTGACTTGGGTCTGCCATATGAGTATATGAATATGCAAGTTGAGTTCTTCATAGTGCTATAGTTCTTAATCTGAGTTTGCCACTGTCGTTTACTCTTTATAATCTGATGTGCAAATGAGAACATAAATTAGTTTAAATTGCCAATTATTTTGTTTATTTGTGTTTCCCCTTAAGCACTTTATACCAAGCATGCTTGTGAGAATAATTACTAAGTTATATATACTTTCTTAGTCTTGCAAGGTACCTAAACTGAATGATTCCCTTTATGTGGATAAATTTTAGCTAATGTAACCCCAGGTAAAGGATTCATTATAATCATAATTAACCCACAATATCCATCTAAAGAGAAATAATTTAAAAAAAAAAAAGTAAAAAAAGAAAAAAACCCAAGAACAAGAAGAAATCCAGTCTAAGGAGAGAAATGAAATGACTAATGTATTGTCCTAAAATAGCTCTGCACTCATTCAATTCCCTGAGTTTACTACCATCTGATTTCCGAGTTGCTATCAGTAAAGCTCACATCAATGCAAGTAATTTGTATTCAACATCAAGGGCAGTGTTAGAAACTGCAGCTATGAAACCCTGTCAAAGAACTGACTGAGACATGAATCAATAGAGATAGATCTGTAAAAAACACTTGGGCAATGACTATTCTCTAGTACAACCAAAAGTTGAGTTAATGAACTATATGTTATAAACAATTCCTGCCAAAAAGGAGTCATTCTCTCAAGTAGAAATGGTATACAGGAGGGATGTGTGGTTTGTTTTTTTTTTTTTAATCTATTTATCTATCTATCTGTCTATCCATTCATC
>JAOXJK010000001.1:172705526-172729945 GCA_025774025.1 Xenus cinereus | reverse complement strand
TCTACAATTTTAGTTTACATGATATAAAGATCCTCTACTCCCTTCTTATGGTAGTTGGCAGTGAACATTACAAATTGAAAAATCATACCTGTTTTTAGAAAAAAATTCCAAAAGTATTTGAGAATGGGAAAATTAATTCATGAAATTTATTTATATTTTGTTGTAACACATAATTTATTAGTAAGCATTTTCTGTATTACCTATTCTGGCAGTTCAAATGATTCTCTAAATTCTGAAAAATATTATTTTCTTTTTCACGTCTTTAACTCCAGCTTCCCACAAACCTATAAAATGTGAAGGATATATCATGTCACCATTTTGGGCAGGCATATAAATGCTATTGAAATCAATTGGCATTTTACAGAAAAATCAGTTGTAGGACAATGGAAGTTAGTGCACATTAAATGCAATATATGAATTTATATGACAATGGCTGCTCTAATTATCTCTAGATCGTCTTTAAAATTGCAATAAACTAACTCTCACAAAAGCACAGGTCAAAGAACAAGCCAAAGTCTATATTCACAAAAGAGCATTATTTAGTTAGGTTCCCACATCTATTTAAGTTCCTCAATGTGCTTCAGGTTGCTAAATGAGTTTCTAAGCTGTGATAAAATCTACACAGTACCTTCATGTTTTCATATGACTGGAACAGCATGATCTTGAGAATCCACATTTGGTCCACACCACATATCCACTCTCCTCTTCCCATGGAGTTTATTTAGTTTGAAGTGGCACACAAGTCAGGCAGCATAGAAACACTGACAAAAGAGTATATAGAACACATATAATACACTATATGAAAAAAGCAGATCCAGATTAAAGACAAAAGACTTCAGTGCTGAAAATATCAAGGTAGTCATTCACTACAGCTTTGTTTAGAAATGACAGTTAAAACATGAAAGCTGCAAGTGACTGCAGGAAGCTAAGCAGGAGAAATCTGAACTCCTTTTTGGAAGTTAAATCTCATCTTTTTGAATATACACTGAAAAGGATTAGGATACTCAGGACAGTCATTTAGCTCAGGTAAACTGATAACTGTTACATGACATAATTCAGCCACAGCAGTTTGGCTGGTGACTCTGAATGATTTTTCAGGCAAAGTGAAATGGGATTTAAATCACTGGGAAGAAAAAGCGGACTGCTAGGATCGGGAAGGGCTGATTTTAACTGAGAACTGGCATCTGCTTCTTTTTGGGGTTCGTTTGCTGTCTCTCAGCTGGTTAGATCAAGAGTATGCTTTTCTTATGAAAACATTGGTGGTTTAATCTAAATTTTTCAGCTACTTACAAGAAAGGAGTTCTGGAGAATTACTCATGTAATCGGCAAAATTTTCAGAAAAAAGCATGACTACTGCTGCATCAGAGTTAAGATGATAGTGCAGCAAATAAATGGACTCAAATACCAAAATGATTTAATCACAAGAATATGCACATTTTTGCTAATTATGTGACTTTCCTGTCCCTTGAGGCATGGTGACTCTTTCCTGGGTGAAGGTCAGACAGCTCAGCACATTGGTCACAGTTAAGCAGTGCACCGTCCTGGGGCTAGGCCGTGGCATTGTTTGGATGTCACTTTGGTGCTCTCTTCTGTAGCCCTGTCAGTTCTGCCTTGTGTGCTTTCCCACCACCCCTGGTGTCTCCTGTCTTCAAAGTCTCTCTGTCCATGTGTCTCCAACAGTAGCTCTCTATTCTACTCCCCATGTGTCTCCCCAAGGCTGTCTTCCCCGGGTGTCTGCCCAGGTCTTGGATTATGTGTTTTTCTTTACCCCTGTAACAAAACTCTCTCTTACATGAGTCAGAGTCTTCCATTAAAATCTTAATTTCACTCTGCCGAGCTGTAATGTTCCGCTTTATTACTGACTAACTATGGCTGTCCACAGATGCAGGTACATGTCATTCTTTCTAACATTTTAAATTATCTTCCTTATTCAGAACTGGATAGAAAACTGAGGGTCCATCCAGTTGAAAGCTGCTATGGCAGTCCTGTGTGGTTTGAGGACTCAGTCAAATTTTCTACTTTCAACATATTGATTTTTTTCCCATCTAATTTCAGTTATTTTTAAGAATTCTAGGAGTCAAAAAAACCACAGTTAACTGTTTCATCTCTGCCAGATCATGAAAGAGGAATAAACTGTAGCTGCTGTTGCATTTTATAATTAAAAATAAATTATCTAAAATCTTTTAATGGATCTACACCCTACAAGCTTAGGAATTTCTTCAAATGTCAGAAGACATGACAAGAATTTTGGAAACTGAAATTAATTTAATAACAAGACAGTGATATGAATGACTGAACAAATATATCTATTGATATGCTTTTTTTTTCTTTTTTATCAAGGGTACTTCTTTATCAAAGGCACTCTGTACTAAATTATGTTCAGACATGACTTTAGAAGAGAGAAGAAATTAGATATTATTTATTCACAGGATTTTTTCTTAAACTCTGACATTTCTTGAAGTCTATTTTGAACTACTTGAATGGGATGCTGATTTAGATTTTTGTAATGTTTTAATATTAACATATCCACTCATCCTTCTCTTGGGGACATTAGAAGTCCTTTCCAACCACTAGGAAAAGATAAAAGTCTTTTTCTAGAGGTAGTAATAGTTACAATAAGTTACGCCTTGCACCAAAAGCTGAGAATAGAGTTGTATTTGTTCAGCTGCATGGATCAAGCTTGCTAAAAACCTTTATCTTTTTCCAGAAATAAAGTCTTTCTTATTTTTCACTTTTATAAGTGGCAATATGGTCTTTATATTAGTGCTATTATTTGTAGTACTGGGTTTCTATGGAAAGAAGACATTTCTTATTACAGATTGGATGTGGAAAAAGAGACTCTCTTGTGCAGGGATTGAGCTAATGGCTACGGTGCCCCAGGGATCATTTATAAGCAGCAGAGAGGTGCTCGGGAAGCTGGAGACGAAGCTGTAGGGAAGACGTGGTGCAAAGGGGAAGAAATGCTGCCGCAGGAAGCGAGTAGCATCGGGTCTTGGTGGACACCAAGGTGACCATGAGCTGGCAGCAAGCCCTTGCTGCAGAGAAAGCAAACGGTGTCCTGGGCAGCATCAGAAGGAGTGTTGCCAGAAGGTTGAGGGAGGTGATGTTTGTCCTCTGCTCTGGTGGGGTCACACTGGAGTGCTGGCTCAAGTTCTGGGCTTCCCAGTATGAGGGAGATACGGATGTACTGGAGGGAGCCCAACAACGGGCCATGAGGATGCTTAAGGGAGTGGAGCATCTCATTAAGAATCACTTAGACGTGGTGTTGGGTGATATGGTGTAGGGGATAACTTTGTAGAGTAGGGTTGAGAGTTGGACTCGATGATCCCAAGGGTCTTTTCCAACCTGAATGATTCTATGATTCTATGATTTACGGTGCTTGCAAACCAAATATCATTTGTAAAGATTTATCAGTATCCTCAACACTCCATCATTATTCAAATAATGAAAAAAAAGGGTATTTACATAAGCAAAAGTGTGATGCTTCTGTGGAATAACTTTCATAGTTTCATAGTATGTATCATACTGTAAACATGTTAAACAACCATTTATAGCTGATAGAAAATGTTATCACATTCATATGAAATGGGTTGGAAAATAACTGTCAAATGATCTTTGCAGTTCACTAATCAAAGGGTGCATGTATTTTTGCAATTCTTGGACATGTGATTATGGGCTTCACAGTTGAAAAAAGGTTTTCTCTAACATCTCTATTTAATTGCTGGGAAAAAAAAATCTATCTTTTTAAGCTTTCCTGTGCCTCAGGCTTTCATATATATCATCAGTCCTTCAAAAGGAATTGCTTTTGGAATTCATAGCCTGGTTCAATTTTTATTTTTTTTTAACTGCAGAAGGGGTATAAACTGTGAATGTACTTTTATGATTGCATCTCATAATTTTCATGTAATATTTTCTATGTTTATATTTATAGAAAAATTAACTTCCAGTGTCATAATCTTAGAAAAATTCTTTTCAAGCTTACTGATTGCTTCTTTTTGACTTGGTTTCAGTTCACTGTTGTTCTCAGTAGTAAATCTAGCTTATGATAGCTTATTTTAACATGTATCAAGGAAGCTGACAGTCCCTGTGTAAAGAAACCTAGTTTTCAGCAAAAGAATGAGCTAACTATAAAACACCTATATGGAAAATGACAAGAGAAAAATTATAAATACTATATTTGGACAGTTAGTAGGCATTTTGTTACAAAGCTAGCTATTGATTTTTACTGGAGATGAGCACAACAGTCTTCAGGGATGTTTAATGAGATGAACATATATATCTGTTAAAGAGCAGTTGCTTAAATACACATAGCATAAGGAGGGAGTTTTCTCATTTAACATTAACTTCTTTGCCTTAAAATCAAGCATCTAATTCACATTAGTCATCTGTGTCTTCATTTGTAGTCAATGTACAAAGTCTAGCATTTAATTTCTTTTCTAAAAAAGTCTCTGTGTAACTGTTTTAAGGAGGTCAGTTAAGACACTTTAAATGTAGACATTAGTTAATTTGACTTACTTTTTCTGAATACAGGATTAACTTCAGTTAGTCTTAAGTGAACTGTCTAGTCTATGCTTTAGATAAGAAATCCTCAGAATAACGTTAGCCGAAACCTGCACTTTGGCTCCATTAATAGGATTAAAAACATTAGTCTCAGGATAGTATGATGAGAAGTTTCTTGTGTATAGTGGTACAGTAATTTTGTCATAAATAACTAAACTTTGAGGGGGAAAAAAGAAAGAACTTCCCGAAATAAGTTAGCAGTGCTATTCCTCTATGAAGAGAAATGGAAAGGATAGTCATGACTTATCCAAGCCTACTTAGAGAAAATAAATTCTTCTCTAATATGGATTAATCTTTGACAAATATAGTTATCATTTTTTCCCTTTAATAATTGTAGATCAGCATTTTCACATTATTCACAGGATTGTTAGATTGTTAAAACATGTTGGGTTTGATTGGGTTTTTGTTTGTTTGTTTTTTAAAATTTTTATCTTAATTCTGCTTAAATTAATCTCTGTAGTCTTCTGTTGAACCAAAATATTTAGCCCTGACCTACAGTTACATGCACAGAACATGTTACATGCACTGACAAAAGTGAAAGATGTTGACTAGTAAGAACTACTAGAATATATTTGTTAGAAGATACAGTTCTGCCATGTAGCTATCAAATAATTTCCCCAAATTTTTTATTAATATATGATTTGATAGCCCAAGAGAAATTATTCCATGTATTATTAATGCATATGATAGTATTGGCAGTCATCCTACATTAATTTCAACATTCTGAACTATGATAAATGTGTATGTGTGTGTACATATGGGCTATTTTTCAATATCCAATATCTCTCTTTTCAGTAATATTTGAAACCATGTACAAAATATTGCATTCGGAATCAGTAAGGCTCAAAACAATGAGGATTCTTTCAAAATCAGAGCTTGTATCTAAACATGACAAACCAAATCATAGATAAAAGGAATACTTAAATAAAATTTATGCTTAGTTCCTAGAGAGAGATATAGAAAAACACTGTCAAACTTGCTTAGTCACTTGAAAATACTTTAGACCCTAAAACTGAAGATCCTGAGGCTGTATGTATTTACAGCTGCAAATGTCTAGATAAACTACAAACCAAATGCAAAAGAGAACTAATATATTCAGTGTGCTTAGAACAAGCTGTACTTTGCATTTTTGAAGTCTGGGCTGGGTTATTTCATTTACTTCACTTAAAATCAAAGGCTTTTGAATAAATTTTCAAGGAGAACATTTCCTAAGAGATCAGGAGACCTGGATTTAAATTTCTGCAGTTGCATTCCTGACTTTCCAGGAGATTACCACAGTCACCAAAACCAGATATTTTGTTTAAAAAAAAGTCCTTCGTATCTCCCACTGAAACCAGGCATCATGCAGCTAGGAGTGCCAGAGACATGGCAACAGAGGTAGAGCACATTATCTAAGAGCTAATGCTGTAGCCAGAACAGCAACCTGGTGTATATATAAGTTCAAAGTAGACTAAAACCTACATGTAAGTAAACTAAATCAGTACATTACACATTTTGTAACACTGTAACACAGTGTAGTATTTTGTAAGATATGTAATGTGTGCAGTATATAAAATACTGCAGAGTTGCAATGTAGATCCTCAAGCAGAGTAGAAAAGAACATATGCAAGTACTAAAATCTGTGAAAGAAGAGCAAAGGTTGTAGAGTAGGCAGGAACGGTATTTGGCAAAATGATAGCAAGTCCAGGTCCCAGAAGAAAATCCCCTTTATCTTTAGATGATAAGAGCGCCTCTTTTCTGTAGAAGAGAGAGCTGGGGATCATGAAACATCCATGAAGAGAGAGGCAAGATGGGAAAGGATGAGGAATCCCACTTCGGTTCCAGCTTCCCCTGTTGAAGACTTCTCAGATTTGGCCATCTTGACCTCAGAGACTAAGACAGTCATGTGCATTAGCTGTCAATTCCAACTATACAGTATCAGCTCCACATTGTTGATGATTTAGGTTCTAAGTGTTAAGGACTGGTTTATATATGTAATAATGATAATTGGTAATCAGTAAGAGCCAAGATTGGCAATGATTATTGCTAATGAATAGCAATGCTAATGAACAGCCCAATAAATTATTAACCTGAAGTTTAAAACTGGCGTCATCTGCCAGTCATTTCTATTGCAGTGGTTTCTAATTCCCTAACTGAATGTATGTGTATAGGTTATATGTATATATTATGTATATATGCAAAATGTATACACATTTATTGCATGTACACATTGCACGTGCAACATATATGCAGTTGTAATTATTTCCTTATCATTTAGGAAATAGGCTGGAGGGAACTGAAAGTTCTGGTACAGTCCTTTTAGGATGTAGCTCTAGAGTTACAAAAGGTGAGGGCAGACATGGTTGCATCCTTTTTTTTTCACTCAACACTGCATTAGGCAGTGCCCAGTTACATTACAAAACCAGGGAGTTACAAAGGAGCTTGTTGATCTACTTTCTGTGTTCCAGACAGCCAGAGGTGAATATCTTAAACTCTCTCAGCAAATATATCGATGCTACTGTAGTGCTACTTTAGGTATCCGAATAAATTTCTGTTTGAAATCTCAGGTCCTCAGGTGTGTTATTTGTCTCATTACTCTCAAAATACTGTTATGGGACAAAGGGAATACACCACTGATGTGCAGAATTGACTGCTAGTCCAATTAGTCTTACAACAGTGTTTTAGTCCAAATTATTTAATTAGTGTAGGAAAATCTAACAAACAACAACACAGTTAAAATTGTTACACAGAAACCACTTCTTTGTACCTACCCTTTCTCTCTGATGTTATGTTTACCTTTTTGGTGTCCCTTTGGGTTCACAGCTTTTCTCAAGAAGACATGCAGAGAGGATAAAGACAAGTTGTCATCATCCAGAGTTCTTTCCTGGGAGGAACAAGATGGTCACAAATAACTCTTCCTCATTATTACTGGCTTCTGCTTGTTGCCCTTTTTTGTATGATTTTTTTTTTTTTGGTTGGTTGTTTTTCTTACTACAGTCTGCTTCTCTCTTGTGCTCCCAGCTAAGGTTTGAAGGTTATGGACCACCTCCCTCACCTCAACTGACCTACTGGTCCATTCCACCTCTGTCAGACATTTACAAGATTTACTGTTGCTGTATCATCAGCTACAACAACTTGCATTTTAACTTAAGTAACAGTACTGCAGTTATATGCAGAGGTTTTTTTTACTGGTCTTCTAGCATACGTTGCAGCACCTTTTAATCTTGCTAAACCATGCTTGATGCCACATGTCCTGATGGGTATTGGGTAGTCACATTGGCAAAACTAATGGTTTGCAGAATCTCGAAATCCCTTCTTTTCCTGGGATTTATTTTTTTTTTTTTTTAATTCCATTTGCTACTTATGGGACTACATGCATTTTTATGCATCTGGAACTCCAGGATCAGATCCAAGCTGAATGTATCCAGCTTTGCCATTCCTTCTAAAGTCGGGGAGTAAGGGTGGGGCAGGGAGCAAGGACTGGACAGACTGTGTAAGGACAGACACAGCCCTGTGTTCTGATGGATCTTAATGTGAGAAGATTTCTCAAAATCTGCTTTCTACAAGGTTTTATTAAATTCTTTTTCTTTTCTTTTCTTTTCTTTTCTTTTCTTTTCTTTTCTTTTCCTTTTCTCTTTTCTTTTTCAACAACAATAGCGTAAGACTGAAGTATTCACATTTATCGTCTTGGAGAGGGAGGGGCAAGAAAATTCATAATATATTGGTCATAAACACCTATACTACATTTGCACCCAGCATGAAGTGAAGACTTTTTTTCCTAGTCAGTACATAAATAATGTATCATAAAAGCCAGTTATTTAAGTTTATGCCTATATTTCTAATTCAAAGTGAAAGAAGCTGGCAATGAAAAAGGAAGATTTAGTGGAGAAAACCTGAAAAAGTATGTCTCCAATCTTACCTTTTCTTCTAAAATAGAAACTTGATATCCATGTTGATATACCATATATGTGATTTAAACCTCATAACTGTGTGTACAGCTGAACTATCTTATCTGGCAAATGTACAATTGGGTTTTGTTGAGTAATTTCATTTCCTGAAATATTGCAATCGGTTTCTACCAAGTGCCCACCATGATGCATTTTTAAATGATCTTCATGTGATGTGATTATAACTCATAGGAATCATGATAGACCTAGTTGAGACTGTGTTAAAGACTTCCAGCTAATCATTACTAATCTGAAATCTTCACTGACTTTTAGAAGTTATTTTATTTATATTTGTTTGAAATTTCAGGACTCTTAAGTGCAATACAGCCATGCATTCCATACAGCAAGCTGCTAGTTAACTGTTTTGAGAAAAAAATTGTTTTCATTCTCCAAAATAAAGGCATAGTTCTCTTCCTATCAGGAAAATACAGCTGAAATGTATACTAAAATACACTTCTGTGTTTCTGTATCTAAACCAGAAAACAACTTAAAGAAGAAGAACACTTCATAAGGAGGCATCGAGAATTATCAAACAACCTGAATCCATATATATTGGTCCTGAGTCTGAGTGGACTGGGTTGTGGACTAACTGATAGATAAAACAAACAAACAAACAAATTTAACATTGTAGGAAAGAAATTTTCTTTTTGTTGTTTCATTTCTGCTGCATTCAGCAAAATGGGATTTTATATATTCTTTATAATAGTTAGTACTGCATCAAAAAAACCTTGTACCACAGCCAATTCCTTCTAACTGGAACAGATCAGCTAACTATTTGAGTAAAAAACCAACCAACCAACCAAACAAACAAACAAAACAAAACAAACAAAAAAACCCAAACCAAAACAAAACCAAAAAAACCCCAAACATAAAAAGACCCTCACAAAAACAACCAACAAAACAAACCAAAAAACAGAAGAAAAACCCCCTTATCTTAGTAGAACCATACTTAGTTTATTTACCTGTGATTTTTTCTTTCAATATAATTAAAGTGATGATGGTATTGTTATTAAGGGTTTGGGCTTTTTTTTTTCCCACTACATATTTTCTAATTTGTCTAGTTAAAAAAAAGGGACTTTCACTGTCTTCCTTATATGTGTTGCTAGTACATTTAAGAGCTAATTCTGTGAACAACAAATAGCTACATTTTTGCACTTTTACTATTATAAAAATACATCCTCTCCTTAGTTTTTTAAAATGACTTAAGAAATATAATCACATAGATTACTGTATTTTCTTATTATTATCCTTAGAGGGAGTAGAGTAGTTGTAATCTCATTATTTCTACAGAATGTCTGTAAGTATATATGTAATATTCATGTGAACTTTACTGAAGTGGAAGAATATATTTGAGTAATCTCATTTTCTCTGCTGTATGGTTGCAGGATTACATATATAAAAAACTCCCTGACTACACTTGGTGATAAGATACATAATACTGAAACTTGCAAGCTTGTACTTTAAATGAGGTTTAAATTAGACAAAAGAATCAACATTTATGATCAGCTATTTTAATGCACTTGAAATAATTAAAGAATTTCCAGAAGAATTTATTGTTGTTGCACTGCAATACCCATTTTATGTAAGTTTTTTCAAAGCCCTATGCCTATGTCAGTAACATTATGAAGAATTAGAAGTTGATATAAATACTAATTCTCTTTTTTTTCCTGATTATCTTCTGTGTATGTCAATATACAAAATATGTGTTGAAAATTTTCTCTTAGATTCATGATTGTTTCTGTAACAAGGAAAACTGGGAATTCATTCTCGAAGGATGCTTTGTTTAACATATCAATAAATATTTTAAAGCTAGAATTAGTGAATATAGGTTTCTGGCTATTGCTTGTTTACTCTTGGACACTTTTGCTGTTTGCTGTCTTTGTACATGTATGGTGTGAACACTGATCTCAGAAATCCTAGTAGTAGTATATATATAGTATAGTATATATATAGTATACTATATTCAAAATCCTGATATGCTAGTTTTTCCCTCAGATAGCAGAGATTAAGATTTGTCCAGATTTATTCTCTACAAGACACAACTCCTAATTCTAAAAAAATTTAAAACACCTGTGTGCTTGTGAAACATCACTGACACAAAATCACATTTCTTTCTCTTTTACAAAATGTACATAGTTTATCGGTCTATTTTTATGCAATTATGAAACATATTTCTTAATTTTTCACTTGCTTTATTATTACATTGGTAAAAAATTGTCTGGACAGTTTGGCTCAAAGAACCACAGAATCTTTCGAGTAGGAAGAGAGCTTTTGAGTTCACCTTGTTCAACCTCCCTGCTCAAGCAGGGTCACTTAGGGCAGGTTTCCCAGGTCTAGGTGCAGCCAGGTTTTGATTATCTACACAGATGGAGACTTGACAACCTCCCTTGGCAATCAGTCCAGGTGCTTGACCAACCTCACAGTAAAAAAAAATTTTTCTTACATCCAGTGTTTCAATTTGTGACCATTGCCTCTTGCCCTGTCACTGGGCACCTGAGAAAAATCTGGCTCCATCTGCTTTACACCCTCCCATCAGGACATATACATGTCAATCACAGGTCCCCAAGCCTTCTCTTTCCCAGGATTAAACTGTTCCAACTCTCTCAGCCTTTCCTCACACAAAATATGTTTCAGCCCCTGAAGCCCTGCTCCGGCCTTGCTACAGTAAGTACATATCTTGTACTGGGCAGCCCAGGACTGGACTCAGCACTCCAGATGTGGTCTCACCAGTACTGAGTTGAGGGGAAGGGTCATCTGCCTCAACCTGATGGCAACACTTTTCCTAATGCAGCCCAGGATAGTGTTGGCCACCTTTGCCATGAAGGTGCATTGCTGGCTCATGTTCAACTGGTTGTCCACTAGTCAAACTTAATAAGATTTCTTTTGTGCCCTGTTCTCCAGCCTGCCCAGGTCCCTCTGAATGGTGTCACAACCGTCTAGTGTATCAGTCACTCCTCCCAGTTTAGTCTCATTTGCAAACTTACCAGAAGTGCACATCATTCCACTGTCCAAGTCATTAATGAAGATATTAAATACTATTGACCTCAACACAGCGTTGTCCCCAGTATTATGCCTTATGATTAGTGATACAAAATCCTGGCAACCGGTAACTAGTAGTGTCACTCAGTGATCAATACTGGACCCAGTATTGTTTGATGTCTTCATTAATTACATGGATGATAGGATGGAGAGCACACTCAGCAAATTTCTGAATGACACTAAAGTGTGGGGGGTGGTCAGTATGCTGGAGGGCAAGGCTTCCATCCAGATTGACCTTGACAGCTGAGAAATGGGAAAACAGTAACCTCGTGAAGTTCCTGTCAACTTCTGCAACTAATTCTGGAACTATATTTCCATCTCTAGAGAGCTAAGGACAGCCACAGACTTCTGAAAATGTATTTTAATAAAAAAAAACCCTACTCTTCCAGAATAAAATACAAAATTTTGAGTGAAGCACTTACAGTCATGCAGAGTGCACAAAGACAATAAGAGGCATCAGAACAGAATTCCTAGCAAGCGGTGTAAGGAAACAGCTAGGATCAACATACTGAGCACAGAGCCACCAGAAATCAGCCAACAGGAAATGTCAAGAGATAAGTTTTAAACCTGATTGCTCTAGAGGAGTCATTTAGGAACTAATATAACTCTTTTGGCACTGAAGGGCCATTGATAAAACAGTACAGGGAGCAGGGAAGAAGAACTAAGGTTCTTTTCTGCTACCAGGGGATTCATTATTAAGATGTTATACTATATCTTGTATACTATATCTCTAATGCCAGGGACTTTTACTCACTCCTCTCTGAAAATCTGGCCAGATTCACAAAGAAAATTGGAGTTTGTCTTGTGCCTGACTGCTATTCTAGTGGCTTGGGAACTCTCTAGAAGGGTATAGGTTTGTGTTATTCTTGTACGAGTGTTGTAGCTCATACAGATCCACCATATAAAAGAAAGCATTTCTATTTCATTTAGTGAATTTAAGACCTTAATTGCAGAAGGGGTTTGGAGATACAAATTTCCATACAACATAACAGTGTTTTATACAACTAGATAACCCAAGTTTGGGAGACACTGAGGAATGTTCCCGCCTGTTCATCAGTTATCAATGATGTTGTGCTCAGATCTGGGTTCATGCACAAGAAAAGGAGTGGGGGCAAGGGGAGTTCAGCGTGAACTACACCAAAAATCAAGCTTAATCATAGAGAAACTTCTATTTTGATTAAAAAGGTTAAAAGTAAAAAGACTTCCATCTCTCTGTACATTTGACATGGTATTGCAGAGAGGAGATGTCAATAAGCTTTTATTGTGTTTTACTGTAACAGAAGCAAGAAGGATTCATAGAGGAAACAAGGACGTTTGTTACTTTTATCCTAGCCACAGTAAAAATAAGTGACACTTGAGCCTTCCCTCAAACAAAAAGAAAGGGATGGGCAGTTATGGGTCTTTCTTTTTAAACTTCTATGACAGTTGTGCATATACTATGCATATTTAAGAATTATTTGAATGCATAAAACGTTTACATCAGCTGTGTGTTATGATTCAGGACCTAAATCTATATTAAAGCTTATCTACTGCAGTGTTGTAGTGGTACTATTAACAACAGAGGTGAAAATATTTTGTTTTGATGAAATACAAAAGTTATTTGTTTTCCCAGGACAAGTCAAGTAGTAGCAAGTTATGTTTTACACTGGCAGAGGGCATACATAACAGAGTTTACTGTGGCGTAAGGACAGGAGAGCAAAATTCTCCCAGCTCTCCCAGCCATGAAAATTTTGTCTGATAATCACTGTATTGTTGAGCTTTCTGCTTAAATTCCTATAATAATGACATTTAATAATCTTTACTATGTGACTAAAGAAATATGTGGAGGAACTATGTATAGGTCTGAGTTTCAGACTCAGTACTTTATTCTACTTTTTCACTCCCAATTTCCTCCTTCCTTTCTGTGTTTTCCCCTTCCTGATTTCCTTATAACACTTATATGAACACTGCATAGTAGACCTGTGCCTCAATTTCCATGACTACAGTTTAGAAACATTTTATTTTTATTTTGGTTTTATTCATATTTATTATTTCATAACTCAGGCAGTTTAGAACATTCAATGTAAAAACAGTTTAGAACATTCAACTGTAAAAATTATATGGCACTTAAAGTCAGTTAAAAACAGAAGTTAAAAGCAGTTGCTATATGGGTTCATTTAAAAGCATTACATAAATACTGCAGTTAATAAAACTTACTATTTCACTTTCTTTGCAAATAATTTGTGGTTCCCCAAGCAACTATCATTGTAAAGAGTGCACTTATAGGTGCCTATGCCCAGAATAAAGAGAGAAAATAATAAGCATTTAAATACATATTTGAATGGATTTTCTAGCTCAGTTCTACAGAATCACAATGGCCACACAGAAAAGTTTGCCTCACTATCAGCTTTTCTACTTTTGTATTTTTTTCTTTTTTAGTGTCCTTTTTATTTGCTTTTGTGATGCCCATGATCTATTTTTCAAAGCTTCCATTTTGCTTTCCTTCTCATTTACCTTTGTCAGTCACTGCAGAGTTAACCTTCTTCCTGTACTTCCTCTTGTGGAGATCAGAGCTAGCCAGTCATTTGAGGGAAGGGAGAAATTATCTCAACAGCTTTAAAAGTCTGCAGTTGGGCATTGACTGTCTCTGAGCCAGTCATTTTAGCGTCTCTCTGCTCAATATAAAAAAGTAAACCTTTCTAGAGTATGACACTGGCGTATCAGTGGAAAACACCTCACTCCAACATAGCTGCTCTAAGTGGTTCATATGAAACACACATTCAGAATGCATATTTTAAGGCATTTGCTACTCTTCAAGGTGACAAGGTCAGATAAATATATTTGTAGAATAAAAGGACTACAGTAAAATGTTTGAAACAGCAAAGAATGACAAAGTGAATTGAATAAGCAGTCAGACAAGACATGCGGTATTTAAGAGCCAAAAAGGTGGCTGCTGGCAAGAAGCTTTTCAGAAATTCGTAAAAGACAAGACATAAAGTGGATTTATTTTTCTTCAGCGTTTTAGTGAGAAAAAAATGCTAAAGATTGACATTTTTGTGTCAACTATTCTGAAGAAAAAATGTTTAAAACTTTGATTTTTTTTGGAACAGAGAGAATAAAAACACTGTTGGTAAGATTACAGTTCCAATAGTAGGGAGTTTATCATCTGTAGTCTTATATATGTTTCCATAACTATTTTGTAAGTTCCACCTACAAATTATTAACAGCAAAGGTTTGTCAGCTCTACTTTAACTAATCTCTCCTGAATTCATAAACTAAAATCAGTCACAGTTAGACATTGTGATGCTGATTATACTTAAATCCCATATATGTGGGAGTTAGGTGTTCTAATGTATGCAGAAGTGGACACCGAAGTTTAGTGTCCTACATATGAACTAAAATCCTGTACGTTATGTGGAGAATGTTGTTGCTTGGTAATTGATCGGGATTTCTGTCTTCCATCACCTTCACATTGCCACTATGAGTGAGACACTATAGGCATAGGAACAGAAGGAAAACATAACAGCATGTGAGTCTAACTTGAGTACTTTGACGGGAGAGGACCCAGAGTACCAGAGCTTTGTTTCTGTTTTTAATTTCTAAAGGTCTTTAATTTCTAAATGTCATAAACATATAGAGAGACAGCAAGAGAGACTGACTGACTCTATGATGTAAAATATATTTTGGAATTACAGAATAAATCCATAAATTTATAAATTTGTAAACCAATGTTTCACTCAAATATGATTAAATCTGCTATAAAAAAGGGAGAAATTTGTACATCTGTCCCTGAGAGATATTTTTGACTACGCACATTTCTGCTTATTTCAGCATCTTGATGAAATAACAATTTACATCATAATTTCTCAGATGATTCATGAGCTTAAGCTTCATCTTTCTCTATAGAACATATGGAAGAAAAATTTCATAATTAAATAAAAGTCTTATTTTCAGTACCACTTTTTAATTCAGATTGAGCCTACCTGTTTTAAGGTACTTATTGAGCCACCTAAGTTAGGAGCATAACAACCCATGATTCATAATCTTATTGACAAACAAATAGCATGAATCTCTAGAGAGAATTTAAGATTTTAGGTGGGCTGTTTCTCTTCACTATTTATGTGGAAAGTTCTGAAAATCTTTGTTTTCAGTAAATTGCTAAGACTCACAGGGAATCAATCTAAAATGAATATGTTGGTTGTAAAGGAATTCTGAAAGATTCAAAACATTCTCTACCCAGGGCCACTATAGGTATCAATACTGAATGTTGAACTCAATCTCAGTTTCAAATCTTGTTGTAACTGAGAAATTTATAAACAAAAAACCACAACAAAACCAACATCACCAACAGCAACAAAAGAAGAGCCAAGCCCCACAGAGATACACTCCATTGCAAGTAGTTCAGCATTTTCACAGACATAGAGATTTTTCACCCAAATGTAATATGCGTTCCCTATAACATTATCCTTTTTCTACCTGCCTGATAGTAGTGAATTAAAAAAGATTTCAACCAATGTATTCCTGTACATCTTTCAGCCAGTGTACTTCAAAAACTGTAGAAGATTCAAAATGCAGGTCAGGCAGCCATCAGGAACATCCTTAATCTGAAATTTATGAAAGACTGTATTTTTTGTTCCTCCAGGGTAGAATTTAAGCTTGTCAGATCATCGCTCATCAAATTATATTGCCTTTCATCTTCTACACTTGTAGGTACAAGACCTTGTACCTACTCCGTCCTCAATAGCAAAAAAAAAAAAAGGAAAAAAAAAAGATATATGAATTAAGGTCTTTTCTCCTGTGGAGGAATACAAAGAAATGCAAGTACTGTTTGGAAAAAATTACTGGAAATACTGGTAAACGAGCTTCATAACTATCTGCTAGTATGGCAAGGGCTTTCTGAAAATATTCATCATGGGAGTTTTGTTTTTCAACTTGATTAGCACATTTGACAAAACACTGAATCATAATACATGGAGTGATTTAACTGCCGTGCCTAGAAACTTTTAAAATTTGTTGAATAACAAGAAATAATATTATTTGCATAATAAGAATAAACAAACAGAAGATAAAAGTTCCATTTTTATTTCACAGACATATTGACAAAGAAACTTTCAGAACTTGGGAGAAACGTGATGTAATTCCACACATTTTGCTACTTTGTTTTAGTAATACAACTCTTTAAGAACACGAAATAGGTAACTAAGAAGCATTGCAGATAGAGGTGTCCTATCACAGCTGTTGTACAGCACATTTGCATTATTTTTTCTTGGTTTCCTTTCCTCAGCAGGAGATTGATTATATTTTTACCCAGGAAATGTGTTTGTCTTCATTAACTGAAACATAATGTTTGAACTTTTATCCTTTTAGCTTTATTTTGAAGTGGAAACAATCTAAGGCTCTTTGTTCTTGTAAGAACTGATAATGACCTTCAACGTGTAGTAAGATAAAACTTTTTCAATTTAAAAGACTTTTGGTGATCTTTTGAGGAGAGAAGTGTTACACCTGTTAATAACATCAGTTAATGGAAATTCACTAGGGAAAAACTATGTCTTTGCCCTTTAAAATTCCCTTCACCGGTTCATATGTCACTGTTTGAAAACTGTCATTATGTTTCACAGAAGATAGTGTTCAAATAATGAAGTTGTTACTAAGTTATCCGCGTCATCTGATTTCTAAGAAAAAAAGAAGTACATACGGAAGAAATTACAGACTCGTAGCAATATAAATGTTTGGTGTGTGGTCAAGGTTCTGAACATAGTCTCTTGGAGCAATGGGGGTTGTTCAGGGATCAGGAATCCATGATCACTGGTACGAATACAGCGAGTGGTGAGAAAGACTTGTGTCATTATTATTGTTATTTTCCTTTTCTGTTATTGTTCTATTAAACCATTATCTCAACCCGTGGGGGTTTTTCATGTTCCCTTTCACCTCTTTTTCTCCCTCTTCTCCCTGCCCTTTTGGGGAGGAGGGGGAGAACTGCGCAAGTGGCCGTGTGATCCCAGTTGCTGGCTGGTGTTGAACCACAACAGTTCCAAAACAGCTGTCAAATGCAGATGGATATTAACCTGGAACATGAAAATAACAAAGTTGCATCATCAAGGAACTGTTTCAGACAAATTATTTTTGTCTTTAAACAACTTAACTGCATGCAAGACCATGATGGCATGTCCATATAATTTTCATGAACAGACCTATTTAACTCTGAAAGAATTCTGCATAATTCCAGACCAGTTAGTACTTCAGGGAGAGGGTAAACTTGACCAATTATGTGGAGCTCTTACCCGAAAAGTTTATGTAATGCTTTGTGGATAGCAGGAATGATAGTGGGAACATATTTCAGACCCTTAAATACAACACTGATTATCAAATTTAAAAAAAGTACAGTTTGAACAAGCAATATAGGTGCTGGCCAGTAAATATGCATGATAAAAAGTTAAACAACTGTCTCATTTCTTGTGTACAGACCACATTAGACATAAAAAAAAAGTTTTATTATTCAGAGAATGCAAAAGGGAAAAAGTAAGATTATGCAGTCTGAATAGATAAGTAACTGAAAACATAGTTGGCAATTATATTTTATTTTTTAAATTCATTGGAGCGTTGCTGAAAACCAGGTGATTTTCGTTTGGATGTAAAAATACAGATTTTATAGGAATCTGTCTTAAAACATAAGATTTGAAAGTTTTGACCTTAATTTTTATCTCTCTTCCATGGAATTTATATCCCACAGTAGCTCCTGGCTATACTTAATCTTTTTAAGGAAGTGCTTCTGACTGCAAATCTAATGAGATTATGTTGTGGGGGTTTTTTGTGGTTTGTTTTTTTTTTTTTAAACATTTTGCAAAGCTATCTTTACCTAAGAGTGGAAAATTTCAAAGGTCACTGATTCATTTTAAATCATTATCATGGTCGGGTCCCAACCAGAAGGACCTGAACAGGCTTAAAAGATGGGCCTGTGCAAACCTCATGAAGCTCAACAAGGCCAAGTGCAAGGTCCTGCACCTGGATTGGGGCAATCCTAAACACAAATACAGGCTGGGCTGACAGTGGATTGAGAACAGCCCTGAGGAGAGTAACTTGGGTGTCGGTTGATGAGAAGTTCAACATGAGACAGCAAGGTGCATCACAGCCCAGAAAGCCAACCCCATTCTGGGCTGCACCAAAAGAAGTGTATCCAGCAGGTTGAGGGAGGTGATTTTGCCCCTTACTCCGCTCTGGTGAGACCCCAACTGGAGTACTGCATTCAGCTCTGGAGCCTCCAGTGTAAGAAGGACATGGATCTGTTGGAGTGAGTCCAGAGGAGGACCATGACGATAATCAGAGGGCTGGAGCACCTCTCCTGTGCATACAGGCTAAGAGCTTTGGCGCTGTTGAGCCTGGAGAAGAGAAGTCTTCAAGGAGACCTTATAGCAGCCTTCCAGTGCCTTAAGGTGCGTACCGGAAAGACGGGGAGGGACTTTTTATCAGGGTGTGTAGTGATAGGGCAAGGGGTAACATTTTTAAACTGAAAAAGGGAAAAGAGATTAGATATTAGGAAGAAATTCTTCAGTGTGAGGGTGGTGACACACTGGAACAGGTTTCTCAGAGAAGTTGTGGATGGCCCATCCCTGGAAGTGTTCAAGGCCAGGCTGGATGGGGCTTTGAGTGACCCGGTCTAGTGGAAGACGTCCATTCCAGTGGAGGAGGAGGGGTTTCCATTCCGCAGGAGGGGTTGAAACTAGATAATCTTGAAGATCCCTTCCAGCTGTAACCATTCTATGATTTCATGACTGATAGTAAGAAATATTAGATATGGTTTTTTATATTATATAACAGAACTAGGATGTTACATATTTGTAGGAATGCAGTTAATGAATTCTACATTTGTTTGTATCCTGAAACTTACTGTTTTTTCCTAAACTCTTTACTCAGTTTGGATTTTTTAAAGAAAATAGTTATAATGAGGAAGCAAAATAACCAGAATCCACTTTGAAACTATAAGGTGACATTACTGTTGCATGTAAATATTTCCTATTTCTTCTAGTGCTTATGATGAATTATTATTATTCATCATTTATATTAATGTTGGAGACTAAAATCCCAATTTAGAATCATGCTACATTGTTGTGGTTACTCTACATGGTCTAACCTACATACTTTAGAAACTTGCCCTGAACCAAATTTGTAGGTGTATAGCAACCCATCCTAAATGTGTTTTGATTGCACTGTAAATGGGAAGATGTTGGTATCTTTGAAAACTATCAGAAGAAGACATAATCTATTTAACTTTGAGACTTGAGTTTATATGGGTGTGACAAGTGCACACACACACCCCCTCACACACATCCCTCCCCATGAAGGACTGAAACTTCTTGAAGCCACATGGTGACTACCATCATAGACAAACTTCGACTGAAAGATAAGGAAGTTAAAACCCTAATCCGATGAGGAAGTTAAAACCCTAATCCAATGAGGACTAACATGACTGTATATGGCCACAGATCAGATTCAACTAGGGTATAAATGGAGCCTCAATGGAGGGCAAAATGAGTCAGTACCCCTCGGAGCAGTGGGTTTGCAGTTGGGGACTCTGCCCGTAGGATGGGATAGGACCTATAGTTACTCCTGCACGTTGAGATCCCTCACCTTACTTGGTGAGTGATTGAGCATTTTGGATCCTCATTCCTAAAACTTAAGAATTCTTATGGCAGCTGTGTAGCATTTCGTTTTACATCTTGAACGTGTGGTTTATTAATGTTGTCAGAGCACTAAACAGTTTAGTTAGCATAAAGTTGTTTGGTTAGAATAAAGTTTATTTTGAGTTTATCATCTGCCTCATTTAATTTTCTTATAAGCCTCTGTGACAGTGGGACGATACACTTTCTAGAAATATTGAAAAATTTCTACCTATCTCTGTTTACCATGCAGGAAAATTATCATACTTAGTGAGACCTGCCTCATTTTCAGTAGCTGAATATAGGTTTCTAATTTAGGGTAAGCAGGACAGATCTTCATGTTCTGCTCACTATATACTGCAAGTAGGCAACTGATGCCATTTGACACAACTTTGGATCCTTCACTTGACCTTCACTGCTCCTTGGACACACTAGGGCAAGACAAACAGAAGCACATGTCTGTACAGGACTGGTTCAAGCAGAGCCTTATATCTCCATAACCTTAGGAACTAAATTCATTTGATTGTATATAAGTATACAGTGTTTGGCATGACCTTGATATTCAAGATCCATGCCATGGGGACCATGTGAGATATTATAGGACATTTCAAATCACGTTATGTGCCTATGTCTGGGCAACTGAATTGAGCTGTGGGTGCTGGCTAATGTCAACATTAAGTAGCCTGGATTTTTCCATGTAAGTACAAAACAGCAGATAGATACATTTCCAAAGACGTTAAAATCGATGTGTATTAGATGACCATGGGATGGGAAAAATTCTATAATATAGAAACACATTAAATGATATTTCTTACAGCAAATATCATCTCAGTTTGTTATGCAGGGAAGATGGGAAACTTAATTAGAAACTATTAATCTAAATGGAGGAATGAAGTAAAAATTATTTTGGAAGGGCAGCACAAGACAGTGGGCAATAACACGACTCTACCACTGGGCTGATTGTCAGGAAGGGACACAGGGGCAGAGCAAGACATGATGGAAAAGAAATCAAATGTAATCTGAGGTACCTTTGGAGAATGCTCTTGTTTATGTGTTATTTTAAGCTGCTAGCTGATGATATTACTATTTGGATCTCTCTCAGTTCTCTCCTAGACAATTTGAGTTTAAGATGGAAAACATAGGCCCTAGTGCCTCCTTGTGAAAATTTTGTTTGTCTTTATCTTTTCTTCCCACCTTTTATCTCATCAAATCATGTCTGATTATGGCTAGATTCCCTGGTATTTAGCTATTATTGAATGCAGTAATGAAAGAAACCATAGAGATACTTAATTATCTACGCAGCAGGTGTCCAATGAAGAAACTTAATTCTAACCTTTTCCTCTGTGATAAGATAATTAGTTGGGTATAATTGCTGCTAATATAAATATTCACTGATTGCAAACTGTGGTCTGAAGGCTGTTTCTGTGAAAAAAAAGAGAAAACAACAAAATAAAACAAAACCCCCAAATTCTTCTGTAAAACTACGGTAGTGCTGTTGCTCACTTCTAAACAAACAGAGATTTTGCAGGAAGAAAAAAACCCTCACCAAATTCTACGCATTTTTATTGTGAAATATAATAGATTGCCCCAACTGGATTAAAAATTCTACCTATTAATGCACATATTTACACATATTAAAAACTGTATCTGTAGGAAAACAGACTGGTATTATCGCTACCAAATATTATATTCACACACAGAAAAAGGGACTTTAGTTATACCTGCTAAGCTTGTGCTGAGATAGATAGCAAAAAAGTAATGAATGTGTCATCAGATGGGGAAGAGGTCATGGATGAGACAGAATCACAGATATTTTTTTCTTCCAAACGACGGGAAGACTAGGAAGATTCAGATCTAGAAATAAATGTCTTATTTCCCCAAACACACCACCGAAGTGCACAAAAATGTGCAACACGCCCTTGTGGCCAAGAAAGTGAATGGTGTCCTGGGGTGCATTCAAAAGAGTGTGGCCAGCAGGTCAAGGGAGGTTATTAAGGAAATACTGGAGAAAGTCCAGATGAGGGCTACAAGGATGATCAAGGGAATAGGGCACCTCTCTTATAAGGAAAGGCTGAGAGGTCTGGGTCTCTCTAGCCTGGAGAAGAGACGACTGAGAAGGGATCTCATCAATGCTTATCAATATCTAAAGGGCGGGTGCTGACAAGATGGGTTTAAACTCTTCTCAGTAGTGCCCAGTGACAGGACAAGGGGCAACCGACACAAGCTAGAACACAGGAAATTTCATCCCAACATGAGGAAAAAATTCTGTACTTTGAGGGTAACTGAGCTCTGGAACAGGCTGCCCAGGGAGAATATGGAGTCTCTTTCTCTGGAGATATTCAAAACCCATCTGGATGTCTTCCTGTCCAGCCTGGCCTAGGTGAACCTGCTTTGGCAGGGGAGTTGGACTCTGAAGGTCCTTTCCAACCCAGAGAATTCTGTGATTCTGTTTCCAGAGAGTGAGGTGCAGGAGTTAACAATCTACAATAAAACTGAGAACATCTGTATCAATTTTCTAGTTATTTAACTGAAGAATTAAAAATATTGTTTACTAAATAAAAATGAATAGTAAAAATGTTACAATATAGGCACTTGCTAAGCACTTTTTCATGAAATTCAGTCTCAATTTTTCATTGAGCTGTTGCTTATCTGCCCAGAACTCTACTGTAGAAACTTAAGTAAGTTGACCCTCCGCACTGGTAAAGAGTGGGGAAATTAAAAAGGCATGGAAGCATGGGCTTCCCATGGGATCACAGCCTCCTCTGGGCATCCACCTGCTCTGGTGTGGGGTTCTTCACTGGCTGCTGGTGGAGATCTGCTTCACCATTAACTTTCATGGGCTGCAGGGAGACAGCCTGCCTCACCATGGGCGTCACCATGGGCTGCAGGGGAGTCTCTGCCCTGGCACCTGGAGCACCTCCTCCCACTCCTTCTCTATTGATCTTGGTGTCTGCAGAGTTGTTTCTCTCACTTATCTTCACATCTCTTCTCCGTCTGCTGTTGTGTAGCAATTTCTTTCCCCCTTCTTAAATACAGAGGCACTACCACCCTCACTGATTGGCTAGTGACAGATCCATCTTGGAGCCAGCTGGCATCAGCTCTATTGGACATAGGGGAGGCTTTTAATAGCTTCTTACAGAAGACATCCCTGTAGCCATCCCCATAGCCCCCCCAATAAGAAGACCTTGCCACGCAAACCCAATGCAAATGTTGATATAGCAAAGCTATACCTTGTACTCAGACTCTGATCTCCCTTGAATGGACACCAAGCCCAAAGCTTCTTGTGGTAGTCATTCCTTACTTGCTCAGCATAGTAAGATACTCTTTAGCCAGAGGCAAAGCATTCAAAAATAATAAAATAATATATATTAAAAAATGCTCTAATCATGTTTAAAATACTGTTTAGATGAGGCTGAAGTGAATGTAAAGGACTCAGCGTTATTTAACAGTATTGCCACACAAAGAATGGCCATTAAATGTCTTGACTATTTAGCTAGTTCCTATATTCATGTTCATGTCATATCTGCACCCTAACCAAGGCAAGGTTTAAGTTCACTCCAGCCTTTGTAGGTTCACACACTGTAGAAATAAATATAAAGCACAGAGATCAGCTGAGAGATGAGGTATGTCCCAGCAGGTATATCCAGACTGATCCAATCATCAAAACCTTTAATGCAGTTTTGATCAAATGTTTCTAAGAATTGGTAGGAAGCCAATCCCTGCAATATCACTACCAGAACTCAGACCAGCACTGACTTTTCTACAGATTTTACAACATTGTTAAAGGATTTGGATATGTTGTCTCAAAGACAAGGAAGTCACTCCTATTGTCCACAAAATGTAGAGTCAGTTCCACAAAGTGGTGTCAGTTGCTTTGCCTGCCCTTAGAAGAGTGGGAAAAGTGTACAGAAAGACATCAGTGGAATTATTGATTATTCCATTTAAAGTTAAATATATACTCATGACTTTGCAAGATGGGGACATATGTACTTGATTTAATACTCCATTTTATTGCAATCAGTGTTCTCATTTATGTTTACCAGAGGACATGTCCATCTCCTTTGACCATTGGCCTGTTTTCTCAGGATCTCACCACGTTTACTAAATGAAGAAATAGTTGTTTAATGCACAGTAATATATTATTAATAAAAGCAATCATAATAATTCTAGAACATGTCTAATTCACTCTGGGAAACTGAGTCACCAGGATACTAAACAAAAGAATGATAATAATATTGATGAACATCTATTTTTTGTGTAA
>JAOXJK010000001.1:172688139-172703418 GCA_025774025.1 Xenus cinereus | reverse complement strand
CAGGCCAGGATGCTGTTGGCCTTCTTGGCCACCTGGGCACACTGCTGGCTCATGTTCAGCCGGCTGTCCACCAACACTCCCAGGTCCTTTTCTGCTGGGCAGCTCTCCAGCCACTCTTCCCCAAGCCTGTAGTGCTGCCTGGGGTTGTTGTGACTGAAATGCAGGACCAGGCACTTGGCCTTATTAAACCTCATCCCATTGGCCTTGGCCCATTGATCCAACGTGTCCAGATCCCTCTGTAGAGCCTTCCGACCCTCAAGCAGACCAACACTCCCACCTAGTTTGGTGTCCTCTGCAAACTTAGTGAGGGTGCACTCAATCCCCTTATCTAGACCATCAATAAAGATAATAAACAAGACTGGTCCCAGAACCAAGCCCTGAGGGACACCAGCGGTGACCGGCTGCCAAATGGATTTCACCCCATTAATCACCACTCTCTGGGCACGGCCATCCAGCCAGTTTTTTACCCAGTGAAGAGTACACTTGTCTGTGCCTTAATTTGCCAGCTTCTCCAGGAGAATGCTGTGGCAGGGACAGTGTCAAAGGCCTTACCAAAGTCCAGGTAGACAACATTCACAGCCTTCCCCGCATCGAGAAGGTGGGTCACATGGTCATAGAAAGAGATCCAGTTGATTAAGCAGGACCTCCCTTTCATAAATCCATGCTGGCTGGCCCTGATCCCTTGGCTGTCCTGCACTTGCCGTGAGAGCTCTCCCAAGATGATCCTCTCCATGATCTTTCCCAGTACCAAGATCAGGCTGACAGGCCTATAGTTTTCTGCATCCTCCTTCTGGCCCTTCTTGGAGATGGGCGTCACATTGGCCACCCTCCAGTCATCTGGTACCTCTGCTGTTGACCAGAATTGTTGATAGATAATGGAGAGAGGCCGGGTGAGCTCTCCCGCCAGCTCCCTGAGTACCCTTGGGTGAATTCCATCCGGTCCCATAGACTTATGCATGTCCAGGTGCATAAGCAAATCATTAACTATTTCCTCCTGGATTATGGGGGGCTTGTTCTGCTCTCCATCCTTATCTTCCAGCCCAGGAGGCTGAACACCGACTATTGACGGTGGCAAAGAAGGCATTAAGTATCTCAGCCTTCTCCTTGTCCTTGGTCGCAATGTTTCCCTCCGCATCCAGTAAGGGATGGAGATTCTCCCCGAATGTCCTTTTGTTAATGTATTTATAGAAACTTTTTTTGTTGTCCTTTATATCAATGGCCAGGTTGAGCTCTAGCTGGTTCAAAAACATGCTATAACAGATTGAGATTTATAACTATAATATTATGTTAAAAAGTCTTGTAAATGCGTTTAACTGACATGAATCTTTACTCTTATTTGCAGGTAAATTTCCAGCAAAGAAATATTAATAAGTTCGTTTGAAATGGTTATTTCATTTAACTTATAATGTTCTATGAATTTGTTCTGATTCTAAGAGCAGTAAATATTAGTTCAACTCTTCTGAGTGCAAGTTCTTGCAGAATAGTCCTGTTTGATAGTCCTTAGGAAAATTCACTGTTCTAGGCAGATAAACTGTGTTTTCAGAGAATATTGTCCCCCACATGCCTGAGAAACATAAAATAAGGATTAAAAAAGAAAATAAGATTTGTACTGAAAAAGTTATTACCATGAAGAGGCCTAGAGAATTACAGCAAAATGCAATAATAATAAAGTATCATTTTGCTGATGTGGAATATGGAATCTTTTACTTCTGATAGCTTATTGTTACTTTCTATGATAGAACACAAAATCAGCCTGCTCTTTGAATGTATCATTACTAAAGATAAAAAGATGGATATATAGGGACCCAACTTTTATTGGAATATTAACTCAATTGGTTAATTCTTCATGGAGCCTCAAAATTAACAACAAGACATATCAGAAGCAAAAGGCTTACAAATAACTTTACTTTAGGCAAGACTCCATAATTAAAAAGAAAAAAAAGGCAAAAGAAAAAAAAATAGAAAAGCAGAAAGAACAACAAAATATTCTACAACTTTTGGAAATAAATAAGTAATCTTACTGTGAAAGTCAATGGGATGTTAAAATCCCTTTCAGAAGATACTTTGTCTTCTCAAGTTGTTACGTAATGAAGATATGTAAAGTGGTACAATACACAAGCATAGGTATAGGTCTAGAGATAGGTATAAAGGTAGATATACAGATATCTAATCTTTTTTATTAGCTGAATGATATACCGTGAAACCTTGAATTTGTTACAGCAAAAATAGTCCTACTCTAAATTGATATTTTCCTATTCTTCCTCCATAGTCAAGAGGAAAACATGAACACTATTTAAAAATTATTCCTAACTGTTAGAGAATGTTGCAGTAGTTCAGTAATTCATAGAGTATAGTTATCACATTTTTAGTTCAATGTCAACTGCCCTATAACAAGGTATACAATCTTATCAAACTACAGTGTTTGAGCCAGGATGTACAGAAAAGTGCAAAGGTGATCCTGTCTTCTATATGGGTGTATTGACACCCCTGCTGAAGTATTACTAAGCAAATTACTTGGACTATCCTTAATATAATCCTATCTATAGGTGAAATTAGTTTTCATTTTCATATCTTTGCAGCTTTTATTATAACTCAAAGGTAGAGCTGTTAATTCAGAAATAAATCCCTTAAAAGTCTGTCTGAGATAAGTCGTAAGCGTCAACATATTTAAAAGGGTGGAAAAATAGCTTTTTCTTCTGTGAGCCTGAAATCATAAGAGAAAAAAATATTGCCTTGGTAAAAAAAAAAACTTGACTTTAGAAAGAAAGAAAGAACTAAAAGATTCTTTTTCACTTTCTGTGGAAAGTTGCAATTGTGTAAAATTACATTGACCATCGATAGTTTTAAGTATGTTTATAGGTTTGATTTTATTCTTGAAAGGACAAACCCCTGAACTTTCACTCCCTGCTGTAACTGCAGATTGGATTTAAGGAAACTAACTCTTGCTATGTAACAGATACATAATCTCTTGTAAACTTATTACTTGTAACAGAACTAAGATGGGAAAGAACTATCACTTTCGAACCAGCACTTCTTCTGTATCATATTTTTATTATGAAGAAATCTCACTTCACCTTCTGAATGTGTTCCCTCTATGAGGGAACAAAAGTGTCACTTTTCACACTTTTGAACTTGAAAGCAATTTAGTATCAGTAACAGCAGTTTAGAAAAATATCCATTTCCTCAATCTCCATTTGAAACATCTCAATATTTCCCAAAGCATCAATGAATATATGTAACGAAAAACTAAAAATTCATCAAAAAGAGTCCCCAAAAGAGGAAAAGGAACTATGAAATAATATATTAAATAAAGTTTTCTTTTTTTTCTTTATTTATGTTATCTGACAAAGTCTGAGACAGAGATTATTGAAAGTACTTAATCCAATGAACTATTGATTAGTAATATTAAAGCTAATTGTCTTTTGTAGACTATAAAGTAAAAATTTCCATCATACACTAAATGTTTTTATGTTAGCATTACAACATATCCTAGCAGGGACAGAAGGATCCCTGCTAGATTTATTCAGGTTACTTCTGACTACACAGTTCAAAACAGGCAGGATGGAATCTTCTTGTTCATTAAATGTTTCAAATCATAGAATTCCCCTATGGATCATTGCTGCTATTTTAATTTTTAATTATTATTTATTAATTATTTTAATTCTTAATATTTATACCAAATATCAAGGCTAACAGTAACAACAGCATGGAGATGGCAGAAAGTATTTTGTGATGTAAGGTTTCACATTAATTAAGTAAAACATTCAAAGCAGGATATAAGTTTTACAATGTGGAGCGTACATATTTCAAATACTCCTTTTTTCCAAAAAGCATGTTGAGAGTTGCTTAGTCTTCATACACAGACATAGAAAAGTGATGTGGTACCATTGTGGTAGAACATTGCTGACATAAGCAAATGTAAAAGAGTCAACGACTGGAAGCTGGAATCAGAAAAAATCAACCTTGAAATACGGTACATTTTCCTAGCTGTGATGGTAATTAAACACTGGAATACTTCCACGGGAGACAATAGACTAACCAGTGCTTGCAGTCTTTAAAATTAGTTTAGCTGCCTTTAAAAGTATAATGCTTTAATCAAGTCTTTCAGATAAACTTTATTCACTGTATGAACTTGAAAAGGAAGCACCAGCGTTCTGTGTTCAGGATGGTTCTTTCTGGCAATGAAATTTGTGATGGTGTAAGACAGCTGTTCCTAGATATCTTATTTACCTTTGAGCAGATCAAGATATTAAGTGTTGTCCTTAATTTTTGCAGATCTGTGCAAGAGAATGACTACAGGCAAATTTGAAGTAATATGTTTCAGGAAGATTTTATCCCATCCTGTCTTCTCCCTTCAGAGGTGAAGATTGACACAGTAAGTTTTCAAATTTTTCAGCTCTTCCCTCTGAACATCAAGTGTAGGTTATATAATGGGAGACACAAGAGAAGCAGACCTGTTTCTTTAGCAGTACACAGACGCTGGTAACCCTATCTTGCTCACCAGCTCAAGCTCTGACTGACACATATATTTTGCTTTGGGAAAATACTTTTTCTTCAGATGCAACTCAAAAGGGACTTTGAGAAAAGTGTTCATCCTTTTCCATATGGAAGCATTATTTACCTGAAAGGGTAATTTAGGTATAATCCAGGAAGGTCTTACATAATCAAAATTTCTTGCCTTTGTGAAAACCTCCAACACTGAAACCAAATAAAGATATTTAGGTTTTTTCTGCTTCCTTCCTGTGGCACAAAGTTTACTCCTCTCATAAATCAAAGACTATTCTAGTAACTAAATACTGTGTGTTTATTCTAGGGCATTTGGGTGAAACTTTATGAACAATGGCATAGAAAAATTGAACTAGATTTTTTTTTTAATCTATTAAACCTGGGAAAAAGTGGGAAAATGTTACAGTCAAACTTGTAAAAATATGTATAATTCAACAGATTAGCTGAACACATTTATGTGAAAGTTATCTACACATTTGAAGCTAAGCATATGTTTAAATACCCAGCTAGGTAGGAATAGATTAAAAAAAAAAAATATATAGATTTAGTGGACTGGCAGAAATACAACAAGCAATAACATTTTGTGTCATACAAGTTTGGATTGTTCCATTTGAAACAACTCCACAGATTCAAGCAGTCCTAAAGCTGTTATTTACAAGATAAGGCAGTAAGAAAATAAATGTGGCAGTGCTATTTTGATTAGACTTTGTCTGTTTCATTGATGTAAAGGAAGTTTCTGACAAAATAGGCTTAATTAATCACAAGGATCCTGTTTTCCTTGTAAAAGAGGAAAAGAACCAAAAGGTCCCATCTCCGGATTTTTCCTCAAATATAAAACTATAAATCTAGCTCGCATAATTCAGGGGAGAAATGGCTCATTCTTTTGGGGAGACCTCACTCCTTTTCCTTAACACAGTACTTACAGAGACATATAATTGCATACACTTAATAAAAATCTGTAAATATAAAATCAAAATCAGATGAATAAAAGAAACAAAAAATCGAAACAAAAAAAAAACAACAAAGGAGAGGAGTAACATTTAAAAAAAAAAAGTTACTAAAAGATTGCTCTTCAAACAACAGACACAGGTTTTAAATGTTAATATCCTCTACAGTAATCTGAAGCAGAAAAACTTTCATTAATCATCCTGTTTGCAAGGACTATAACAAAGACTTTCTCCAAATTTGTTTGACAAAGGTGACTCTTTGTTGGCTGTTATGTAAAGTACTTTGAAGTGTTCAGAACACAAGAAGTAATGCCAGAAACCATGTAAAGCACCAAATGTATCATTACTTTTCAAGATAAAAAAGTATGAGAGACTAATACAAAATTCCAGGCTCTCTGTACAGATTATTATTTTAAAGAAGATCATAAGATTGAATACTGGCTGTGTTTTCAAGCAGATATTGCCAGCAAAGTGTTTAGTTAAACTGAAACAGGTGTCAGCACAAAAATAAATGCTACAAATAAACATATAAATATCAATGAATATTCTCTAAAGTGCTCTGTGTGTTTCAATTTATTGGATTACTTTTGTCTTCATTGCCTCCAAATGCTCATAAAATTGAATTGTACCAGAATGTATATTCATAGAAGGTCATAGAAATTCACATATGAGAGTACTTCTGTAGAGTGGGAAAAAAATGAAGGAAAAAGGAAGGAAAAAGGAAGACTTACAATGCTAGTCAGTGGGAAAACAGCACCTTTAAGGCTAAGTTTTAATCAGAACATTCATTCAACTCCAGTTACTCCTTCTTCCTATCTCCATCCTTTTAACTCCTATCCCATGTCCCCAGCTTGCCGTGTGCCAGGAGTGTTCTGCATGTTGCACTGGCTCCACAGCTGCCCATGCTTCCCAGCTGCCCTCTGGGACAGAGGTGGTGGATGTTCTGACAACAACCTGCAGGTATAGAAAGTTCTGTTTCTACCTCCACTGCAGCTTGAAAGAGACTTATTTTTTTCTGTCTCTATAGAGAGTATATTTCCCCCCCCCCAAAATAGTTTTGAACAGATGTCTTGGTAGGCAGAGAGAGAGAGCAGCTCTGAGATCTTTTTAAAAGAGACCAGTGACACAGTGACAGCTGCAATGAAGATATGAAATGGAGATGGGTAGGTAGGTTTGAGTGTGCTGAGTTGCTATCTGCCATAGAGGCATGTCTCTCTGCTGCTATTATTTAACGTCCTAATAAGATACCAGTGATTAGAACTTACTTGTTTTAAATTCTTTGCACTGTATAGATGTTGAGAATCGATGTTTTTCTTCAGGGACAGATGAACTATGATTAAATGCAGACATCAATTTTGAGGGAAAGGATCTAACAAATTTGGACTTATGTCTTTTTTTCAGAGCAATTGCTAACTAGATATTTTAAAGAGTGTTCTTTATATGTAATACAACTTGATATTAAGGATTATCCCATACATTTCTGAAATGTCAGGAAAAACTGATTAGAAGCCTGAAAATATTAACAGTTTTGTAGTTGGCAAGGCAGGAAAGTAATCCAAAGTTTCTAGAACTCTAGAAATGTCTTCATTTTCCTTCAAGGTGTTCAGGGATGAGAATTTTGGGTTTCAGTTTTTTTTTTTTTGGATAGTGAAATAAATTTATCTCTACCATCTGAAAGAAGATTATTGTATACGTTGAAGGGAGATATGTAAATCACATAGGCTTTGTAAAAAAAAAATGTTAAAAAGTTGTGCTTTGTTTTTCCCCTCAGAGAACTCTATTATATTCCAATTTGTTCATTAAAATCACAGAAGTGATGGTAGAAGAGTTTACTTATTTTAAATACATTTTAAGTCTTAGATTTGATCATTTTCTTCTTGACAAGGAAAAGGGAAGGAAGTATTAGTTCTTACTTTGAAAACCAGATTTATTCTTTGATTCTCCTCAATATGCATTTCATTTGATTTTCTTGATTACACTGCTACTTCATTATCTGCTCAGATATATGGTAGGTACTCTGGAAAATTAATTCTTTTCAGAAAGATAAAAATATCTCACTTAGCAGTTTTATCTCCCAGACAGTCAGGGTTAGTAATAAAGGTTCAGTCTGAATTGTTCCTAGTCCTCTCCACTGCATGGACTGGTAACTGTATTTTCAACTGCTTTTTTGAGAGCTTTTTCCTTTAGATTGTATACATACTCTGAATACTAGTGGTGTCATATTTCAGAGTAGTATTTATAATAGAATTGTCTTCACATACAAGTGTCTGGGTTTTTTTCATCTGCTTTTCATGCCCTTATCACCACGAGAGAATGAAACCAAAACAAAATGCCATATATTTATTTGCTTGAGATTTTTCTCTTAGTTAGTTTTATATATAAAGTAGGTCATTATATTTGGATGCTGAACAGGTCATACCTCAGGAACATGCTTTTTTATTTGTCTGACAACTTCCATCTCCTTTAGTCTGTAGATGGATGATTGCTGTGGTTTGGTTTATTTTTATTTTATTTTCATATTTTATTTGCAGTGGACTTCCTCATAGCCTGGCATGCCTTCACCACTGTTCGATTATGAGAATCTTTCATCAGTGTAACTTATTTAAAGCCCTTTTCACCATGTTAGCAATCCTGTTTGCAAATGTACTCCTGTCCCACACTGTCAGATATATTGGTCCCTTCCCAGCAGTCCTTGTTCCTCAGACAGGGACTCCCTATTCATAGAATCATAGAATCATTTGGGTGGGAAAAGACCCTTAAGATCATTGAGACCAACCATTGACCTACTGCCAAATCCATCACTAAACCATGTTCCTAAGCACCACATTTAGGTGTCTTTAAAATACCTCCAGAGATGATAGGTAAACCACTTCCCTGGGCAGCCTGTTCTAATCCTTAACAACCCTTTTAGTGAAGAATTTTTTTCCTACTATCCAATCTAAATCTCCCTTGTTGCAACTTGAGGCTGTTTCCTCTCGTCCTATCACTTGTTACTTGGGAGAAGAGACCGACATCCACCTCGCTACAACCTCCTTTCAGGTAGTTGTAGAGAGCAATAAAGTCTCACCTGAGCCTTCTTTCTCTAGACTAAACAGCCCCATTTCCTTCAGTTGCTCCTCATAAGACTCTAGACCCCCCACCAGCTTTGTTGTCCTTCTTTGGACAAGGTCCAATTCCTCAATGTCTTTTTTGTAATGAGAGGCCCAAAACTGAACACAGTATTCAAGGTGTGGCCTCACCAGTGTCGAGTACAGGGGGACAATCACTTCCCTAGTCCTGGACACACTATTTCTGATACATGCCAGGATGCTATTGGCCTTCTTGGCCACCTGTGCACACTGCTGCCTCATATTTAGCTGGCTGTCGACCAATACCTCCAGGTCCTTTTGGGCTGGACAGAAAACTTTCCAGCCACTCTTCCCCAAGCCTGTATTGCTGCATGGGGTTGTTGTGACCCAAGTGTAGGACCCAGCACTTGGCCTTGTTGAACCTTATACCATTGGCCTTGGCCCATCAATCCAGCCTGTCCAGGTCCCTCCATAAATCCTTTCTGCCCTCAAGCAGATCAACACTCCCACCCAACTTGGTGTCATCTGCAAACTTACTGAGGGTACACTCGATCCCCTCATCCAGATCATTGATAAAGATCAGGTTGCTCAGAGCCCCATCCAAACTGACCTTGAATGTTTCCAAGGATGGAGCATCTACCACCTCTCTGTTCCAGTGCTTCAGCACCCTCATTTTAAAAAAACTCTTCATGTGTAGTCTAAATCTACCGTCTTTTATTTTAAAACCATTACCCCTTGTCCTATTATAAGAGGCCCTGCTAAAAATTTTGTCCCCATTTTTCTTATAAGCCTCCTTATAAGGAGGCCACTGAAGGCCACAATAAGGTCTCCATGGAGCCTTCTCCTCTCCAGGCTGAACAACCCCGACTCTGTTAGCCTGTAGTCACAGGACAGGTGTTCCAGCCATCTGATCATTTTTGTGGCCCTCCTCTGGACTCAGTACAACAGACCCATGTCTTTCCTGAGGGCTCCAGAGCTGGACATAGTATTTCAGGTGAGGTCTCATGACAGCAGAGTGGGGGGGCAGGAATCACTTCCCTCATCTTGCTGGCCAAGCTTCTTTTGATGCAGCCCAGGATACCATTGGCCTTCTTGGCCACAAGGGCACATTGCTGCCTCATAGTCAACTTGTCCACCAGGTTTCCCACATACCTATCTGCAGAGCTGCTTTCCAGCAGGTAAACCCCAACCTATACTGGTGCATGGCATTATTCCTCCCCAGGTGCAGGACCCTACCTTTGCCCTTGTTGAACTTCATTAGGTTACTCACCTCCCAACTCTCTAGCCTGTCCAGGTCTCAGTGAATAGCTGCACAGCCTTCTGGTGTGTCAGCTACTCCTCACAGTTTTGTGTCATCAGCAAACTTGCCAAGGGTGCACTCTGTCCACTCATCCAGGTCATTGATGAATATGTTGAACAACACTGGACCCAGTGCGGACCCCTGGGGAACATTGTTAGTTACAAGTCTCCAGCTTGACTCTGTAGCCTCTGAGCTCTGCCATTCAGGCAGCTCTCAATCCACCTTGTCCACTTATCTGTCCCACACTTCCTAAGCTTACCTATGAGGATGTTTATGGAAGAGAGTGTCAAAAGCCTTGCTGAAGTCAAGGTAGACAACATCCACTGCTCTCCTCTCATCTACCAAGACAGCCATTCCATCGTAGAAGGCTATCAGATTGGCGAATCATGATCTCCCCTTGATGAATCCATGTTGGCAACTCCTGATGACAACCAGAATGAGCTGTTCCATCATCTTTCCAGGAGGGATCTGAGGCTGAGCAGTCTGTAGTTACTTGGGTCCTTCTTGATGCCCTTTTTGAAGACTGGAGTGACATTGTCTTTCCTTCAGTCCTCATGCACTTCTCTGATTCTCCATGACCTTTCAAAGATGATGGACAGTGGACATCTTTGACCCCCGCCAAGCATTGATTAGTGTGTTTTACATAGTCATAGAATCATAAAATGATTTGGGTTGGAAGAAACCTGAAAGATCATCTAATTCCAACCCACTTGCCATCGGCAGGGACACCTCCACTAGACCAGGTTGCTCAAAGTCCAATCCAACCTGGCCTTGATCACTTCCAGGGATGGGGTACTCACAACTCTGGGCAACCTGTTCCAGTGTCTCACCACCCTCCCAGTAAATAATTTTTCCTGACATCTAATTTAAATCTACCCTCTTTCAGTTTAAAACCATTGTCCTATCACTACATGAACTTGTAAAAGGTGTTGTCCCAAAGTGTGCGTCTCCAGCTTTCTTGTAGTTTCCTTTAAGTACTGGAAGACTGCTATGAGATCTCTCCGGAGCCTTCTTTTCCCCAGGCTGAACAACCCCAACTGTCTCAGCCTGTCTTCATAGGAGAGGTGCTCCAGCCCATCTTTTTGGCCCACCTCTGGACTGGTAGGTTCATCTCAAATATTCATAATGCTCATGTTCAGCTTGTGACCCCAGTCTTATCACTTACAAAGCCAAGTCTATCTCTCTCCTAATCTGTGTCTATAGTTTCTTAATGACGCATCAATCAGTGGCTGAAGAGTTTTAGTCCTTGTTATTGTCTTCCTTATGAGGTTTGTGTCTCTATGTTCTTTTTATATTTTTCTCTGCCTCTTTTTATTGCCTTTGAACTGAAATGGACTTTAGTTTGATAACTTTAATGGAGCAGATGCTCTCACATTTTACATACCTTTACAGAGACTTTTCAGTATTTGAGACTATCAATTCTGTAAGATGTTAGGGTAGCCTCTGAAACTGCTAACCAACCAGAATACAATCATACCATTTGATGTCCATCTATTCAATAATTTTACACCTTAAGCCCAAAAGACTGGACAAGAAATATGACAAAGCAGAAGGCAAGCAGTGGTGATTATGATCAAAAGGGCTTAGGGACTATTTAGAATCTCTATCCATTCTTCATGTAAGAAGAAAAAATATTGATACTCTGGCAAATGACAATCTACACTTCCCAGCTGTAAGATATTTAAACATAATTGTTTTTTCTTTGATTGCCAAAAATAGTAACCATATCAAGTAAAAAAGAAAAATTTACACTAAATAACATTGCCAAATTTGTGTTTCTTGTCTTGCTATTACTTAAAAAATATGTTTTCTTTGTAATTAATAAATATACATTCTAATACAGATTAATAAAAATGCCAAGTGAGAATAAGAAACAATCCAATATTTAAATTATAAACCAGCTGAACTACATAGTAAGTTATATGAATTATTATTAAAAGTCAATACAATGACTTATTAAAATATCTACTGATCAAATGTTTTTCATCTGTTGTTTTGAACACATAATTCCATTTTGTTATCATAGCACATGATAACTTACAGTGAAAGTGCATGGACCTATAAAGAGAAATGACAGAAAACATTTATCGTGGAAGTTCTTTGAATCAAAACCAAAAGGTTGCACTTCCGCAGTGTCTCCTGATGGAACATTTTATTAATAAATTACTGAAAAAATAAAAGAAATTTCTGGGTATTTTTTTGTTTGTTATTTTGTTTGTTTTCCAGTTGACATAGAAGGATGAATTTTGAGTCCTTATTCCAATCAGATGTTCTTTCATGACTATTCCAGGTTTGTGAATGAATAAGATTTTAGTAAGTCAGGATACAGCACAGTTTCATGATACAGACTGTCCCTTGAACAGGCCACTATGGTTAAGCTACAATAAAGACAGTGTAATAAAATGAATTCCTACAAATGTAGGGTCCAAAGCTCAGGTCCACAGAACTACTTAGAAGGTTATGCCCCACTGAAAAAAAGTACCTGCATGGACTTGGCTCATGTTATCTTTTAAGCTGCTTTATATTCCGTGAGTGGTAAAAAGTAGACTCAAAGATAATGAAAATTCAGGGACTCTCCTGCTATTTTTTTTTCACCTGGTTGCATCACTGTCTTGTAGGAGGCTCCTCCTCCTCAGCAGGAGGAACTGAGGGGAAATGTAGGTACTGCATACTATTCATCAGCAACTTACGTGTTTCAGGAAAGTTCAATGGTTGTTAGTGGATAGCTTCGAACAGCCCTGAGACAATTAAGTATATCCCAAAATATTGATAAAATTAATGGAGTGGGTCTAGTGGGTCTGAGTATGTCCTCTTCCCAACAACTCAACAAATAAAATGAAAAGCAAGTAAATACTTAGGAATAACAGAAGGTTATTTCTTAAGGATGAACAGAAACAAGGAATGACACTAGACATAGGAAACATTAAACAAGCATCCATCAACATCTTTAGTTGTATATAACTGTTCAGGGTAAGAGAATGTGGACAGAACAATTTTAGCAGTAGGTAGGATTTACAGTAAAATTACTGTGATCCAGCTCCAAGGATCAACTCTCATCTCAAAAAAAATAGAGAGGCAAGGGTTGTAAGCAATGAGCCAGTCATTACTTAATTTCTGAATTGTTCACCTATCTTCAGGAAAGGAATTTACAATGCCAAGCAAGTTATCTGTGTTGGGATCCACAGCAGTTAGCATGCTGAATCAGCTAGTAGCATCCCTAAACTCTCCCTTAAAGATGTGTATATAAAATTTAGCTCTTGCATGGGATAACACATTTTTTGTGAAAAACATTTTAGAGACTGACACTAATTTGAATCCTTAGATATTAAAATAATTTTCCTCTTAAAGACACCGGTAGAGAATAAGAGAGCATTGTGAACTTTCTACACAGTTTTCTGATGCTCTAGAACTTGCACAGTCAAATGGATCTAGTTCAGAAAGTTTGAATTCACAGTCCCCAAAAGAATAGGAAGGGCTGAACTATTACCCCAATATCCATTCTGAACACACACCTTTCCCTATAGCCTGCACTTCCACATATATGACAGTTTATATGTAAATGAAGTTTCATCTCCACTTTTTTAATGAATACAGAATTATATTTCCCAATCTAATATTTTTTATTATTGTAGATAATTATTTTTCGGACTCTTAGATTCTTTTAAACTGTTCAGGAAAAGTTTTCATTGCTATGTCTAGCTAGAACTGAAGACTGGCCTTATTTTGCTTCACCATGGAACATGAATGTTCCAGAGTCTGTAAAATGTTTCTGTACTGACACTGTGATTTTCAGGTTTTCAAGACTATAATGTTTCTCTTACATATTAAGAATGAAGATGACAATTAAAAGGTTTACATTAAGAAAAAGAAGGAAATATCCCAACAAAAGGACCTAGAAGTAGAACTTCAAGAAAAGGCAATTTTCTGATGGAGAGAAAGAAACCAAAAAAATAGCTGATACATTAATAAGAATGAATATATAAAAGCTGGAGTTTGCTTCCATTTCTGTCATGAACAACAGAAATAAAAACTGCCAATTCTGGAGTAAGCTGAAGAACTAGAGAATGTAAAAAAACTTGTAAGTCAAACTTGACTGAATAATATAGTTTCCAAAAAGGCTGCCTCTATTACTCTTTCATTTCAGTTTTTCCACAGTCTAGCAATAACCATCATTCAAATGCCAAACATAATGTGTCTACTGAAATTATAATGTTGGAATTATGCACAATAGGGATTCACAGCCTATTCTATTATGATGTTATACTGCTACTATGAACATAAAAGACATTAAACTCAGATGTAGAGAGAAAACACCCACCCAAAAATTCCTTAGAGGAATTTTCACACTGAGAAAGTCATCATTCTGGAAAGAAAATCTTTGAACTGAGGATGTATGAACTTGTGTGTTCGAGTTTTTCTGGAAGCAAACAACATTGCTAAAATATTGGGAAAGATGCAGTCCTCCATGCTGTTGTATTAGGAAGCTTTTATGCCCTTTAATATATGTCCTATATATGAACTTTCAGCTGTCAGGCAAAGCCATTTCCGAAAAACAATTTGCATTACTAAACTCAAGAAATTCAGGATAAGTATACAACAATGATGTTTAAATGATCTCATCATACATGAGAACTCCCCCATGAAAATAATGGTCTATCCTTGATCTATACCAAAAGACAGGGCAAAAAATCCCCAACAAGATTGTTTTTATTACTTATCATATTTACTGTGATTACTATATTTAGTTCTACTCAATTCTTCTCCAAACAGGAGTAGAAAAATGGCTATACACACAGAAAAGTAAAGACGAAGGATTTTAACTTTACTTTGGTGGCAGTAAAGGAATCATTGCTAAGGGCATCATAGCACACATAACAGTAGTGACAGAGCACATCTGGATACAGGTCAGTAACGCTTGAATTTATCTTCAAACCTAGTAATTAGGCCCAATCTGATTTGAAAGCTAGGCCTTCTGGCAAGTCTTCTAGAGTTAGAGTCCTGAATATGTTGTGGAGAAAATAATCTGTTTTCCAAATCAAACAATATTTGTGTTTACTTTCTTCTACATTTTTTAAAATGGCAATAATTAAAATTTAAAAAAAAAAAAAACCAGCAAAACTGTATTTATTTATGTATTCTGGAATACAAATGTTTCCCCCCTTATTTAAGTCTTAGAATGTACTCCGAAAATCTCATGACCATTTCCCAAGCCTTACAAACGAGAGACATAATTCCTTACTTATTGGGAGCAAGTAATAATTCTTACATTTCTTTTTCTAATAGTTGATTTGCAAGTATTGCATAAGTGTTTGCAGGCTAAATCCACAAGGAGAGAGTAAATTTTTATTTTATAGTTCCCTTTTTAAACTTGGAGATGTTATGTTTTTATGAATATTTGCAACCATTTGGGCTATAAATGTCAACATTAAATTTTATGGCTATTAATAAAAAAGCAAAA
>JAOXJK010000001.1:172676755-172688039 GCA_025774025.1 Xenus cinereus | reverse complement strand
AAGAAAACACCTTATCCCAGTGGATGACATAAAAATATATTCCTACACAGCATCAGACTGTTTCCAATTAATAGTACTAACTGTTAAAGAACACATAAATTCTCACGTGAGAACATAAAAATGCTGTTCTGTAGCTATAGATAATGATGTAGACATATATTATGTTATATTATACGTATGTTATTCTTATGGTATACATGCTTTTAGAGGCATACACATATTATGTGTAATGTATACTAAACTGCTGCGTATACACATATTTAATGATAAATGATATATATGTACAGTGTATTTTTTATTGTATCTCTGGTTTAAATGTATTTAAAAACACATCCTAAACATCTAATTTTTTGAAACCATTCTAGTAGACTATATAACTATTTAAATGCAGGCAGCATCAATATTCCCTTAAAATGCATCACTCGAATTAGTGTTTTTTATTATCTCTGCTTCCTCAGTCCTTGATAAAATTCCTAATAGGAGTTGCTCATGTTCACTGGAAACGTTTCAAATGAAATGTTCTTTTCTTTCTAAAGGAAATGTCCTCTAAGAAATTGACATAATCAAGGTAAAGAGCACAGCACAACAGTGAGGGTATTCCCAGAGGGATCAGACTAATTATTTGTAATTACTGGAACAGGCAGCTCTTCAGAGGAAAAACAGCCCAGGTACCCAAAGAACTTCTTGCTATTCATGTAATTCTTGAATTAAATATATCGTTTACAGCTTGGAAAGTGTTTTTTAAATTTATATTTAGATAGGGAAAATGCCGTGTATCATATTGCCTGAAAAACCTACATTTAATGAAGCAAAATGAGTAATAAAACTGTGTTCCAATGATGCTAGAGATTATAGGCAAAGCATCTGCCACTGTAATTTCTGAAGTTGGAACTGGCTGGGATAACCTTCAAATTTTCCCATTCATTTTGGTGTTTTCTACTCTTTCTATTAGAAGCACTGCATGTGGCATGTAGGCTACAGACTTTCCCACCTTTTATAATAGGTGTTTGGGGAAATTAGAATAAATGCTCCTAATGAAAACTTAAATGTTGTGTATGTCTTTTCTGTACAGTTATATGCAATTCTGAAAGAAGTAAAATTAATTTAATGATGAAATCCTGAGGTTTTAAGAAGGACTTGATACTCATTTTATTGTGCTACAACGTGTAAATAGGTTAAGAATATGCTTGCACTGGATACTTAGATTATTGCAATAAGTGAAATACATGTCAACAAAATAAGAGATGATCAGTACTTCAGAACTCTTAAACTGTACTTATGATAAATTAAGACAAAATTTATAACTTTTCTTTTTCATATTCCTTATGACTATTTTATTTTCCATTTCTCATCTGTTTTACAGGACAGTGAGGATTTGTCTTTGTACCTTCCTTGTGCTTTTTGGGCAAACTTTTGATTTCCATCTGTGCTCATGAAATTGCTTGCACAAAAAAACATCAACCAAAGGCAGATAATTATTGTGGTCATTGTATAATGTTGCAAGTAGAAGGAAGTTTTTATACCTGCATAGAAGGTGTGGGAAACATTGCCTTTTGTTACCTCAGTTCTGCCTTATATATATCTTTTTCTATTCCCCATGTTAAAAAATAAAAATTAAAAGAAAATTCTTTTTCAATAAATATGCGCATGTAGGCTAAAAGTAATTTTTAATTCATGAATTTTCAGCTTACTCATTTACTTAGATGCTACAAATATAATGTTCTTTGGATGGCATGCTTGTGCTCAAGAACAGAAAGTGTTCATGCACTGCATCAGAAAGTATCCTCAGTGGAATACTTTCTTATGTGCACACCACCACAGGTCTACAAGACGTTTTTCTGCAGCACTTGATGTGGCTAACTGGAGAAGTTGTACAGCTGAAATGAAAACCTTTAATTTTGTGGATAAGTGTGTTGGGGACCAGGTTAGTTGTTAACAGTTGAATGTACATGTTTTAAGAACATTGTTGGAATGTACGCTTTAGCATTCATCTAAATTTAGGCATAAAAGAACATGCTTTCTCAAAATGTTACAAGGAAATAAAAATACAGTTCCTTAGGATTATATTTCATATTAAAGTTTTTTCCTTACACCTCAGTAAACATGGCTGGTAGAGCTGAACACTCACAAGATTAGCGGTTTTGATTCTCTCATCTAAGAACTGCTGCTTCCCTTCTGTTCCCTTCTTTTGTCTTTTGTCTGTATGTGTGATATAAATACACACATCTGTATGTGCCTACAGTGTATATGCATTTGTGAAACTTTTCTGCATTACATATTTGTAGCAATGTTTGTGTATTTCATAAGCTTTACTCCTGTGATGGCTGATAGAACTTTTCAAATGACTTCACGTGCTGCCTACCAATTTTGACTCAAAGCCATAACATTGCTGTAAAGGAAAGATAAGAAAAAAACAAATCACATCAAAAAGTTACACTGGGTTTCATTGCAGATAACCTTTGAAAAAGTTTCCTAATCCAAACCTATCCAAAAGACTTGGACACATCTTTACCAAATACTTAAAATTTATTTTACCATATTACTGGGTATCAAACATTAAGCTAAAGAAGCACTTTTAATGCTCTCAGTTTATTCATTACCTACAAAAATATTTTAGTGTTGTGTGCAATGACAACATACTACATTTGAAAATATATTTGCCAAAGGAGCTGTATATTATCAGATATTTGACATAATATCAATGTAATTCAGTTCAGTAGAAACATTATTGTTCTTTTAATGTGACTTTTTTCTTCCTGTTTTTATATTCTGCTCTTAGAATGCTGAAATCCTGATACTTGACAGGAACCGCTAAATACTAGGGCATTGCAAAGTGCTAACCATGAAATTATTCAAGATGGCACTATTCAAGTAGTGGGAGTGTGAAACTTCAATACTGATATTTTTCATCTCCATGACGACTGATTGGTGGCGTATGTATCCACAGCCACACTGCATTGCATGAAAATTAAGATTTTACAGCTGTGATGTATACTTAATATAATATACATAGATGCTGCTTGAATGGAATAACATACAGAGTATGTGATTAAAATACTATTGCTTACATGGATGGAAGAGAATAGATAGAACTCTCTACTCTGTGGGTTTCTAAGAAATCATGTCCCCACTGTCCTCTGGCTTAAAAGTTTCCTAATTAACAGCAAATTTTTTTCTCTTACACTTCATCTTGATAAAGTAGAAAAGGGCAAAACTTCACAGAATCATAGAATGGTTTGGGTTGGAGGGGACCTTAAAGATCACCCAGTTCCAACCCCCCTGCCATGGGCAAGGATACCTCCCACTAGAACAGGTTGCTCAAAACCCCATCCAGCCTGGCCTTGAACACCTGATGGATGTTGGCTCTGTTACTCTTTCTATTATTCCTTGGAGGTATGATTTAGTACACTAGTTGTTGAAGATCACTACAAAGGTTTAGTGAATGAAAAAAATAGCTGTCCACGTAGCTCATCTTAAAATGTGGTATGGCCTACTGTTCTTTCAGAGACCATCAGCCCCAAATACAATGCAAGCTCCATCTACCATGAGGTCTTTGCTTCTCTTCTAGCCTAGCAATTGGAATCAGGAAATTTTCAATGGCAAGTCCTCTACTGGAAGATTATCCAGCTGACAACGTATTTTATTGACCTCCAGGACATGCTTCAGAAAGTGTTTGTACCGGCATAGTTCAAGATGTTCCACTGCAATTGAGTTTTGCACTGATGTAATTTGTCAACAAACTTTTGTCTACACTATATTACTTTTGTTTCTACTGACCAATTTCTATCATAATTGTCCCTATTGCTAGGGAGCAAGATATGAAAATCTTAAAAAAAAAAAAAAAAGGTAAAAAAAGTCAGTCAGTATTCACAAAATATAATGAAAATTCATTGACATTGTTTAGAAGTAGGCTTGATGTTGGAACTTTGCATCAGTTATATTGTATCATTTCAGTTACCATTGTTTTACTTATGAGTTATTGATAACTAAAATAAATGTCCTTTCTGAAGTAAATAAAGATGGTTCACCAAAAAGCAAATGCACAGACTAGTCCTAATGAAAAATTTAAGAATATATAACTCTATGATATCTCCCAACTTTACAGTGAGTAAAACAAATAAAAAATCTCATTATGTGTTCATAAGATAAATTCGTATCCTTTTATGCCATATGTAGAAACTCAAATATAAAAGGCTAAATGATCTAGGTCATTAAGTGCATTATTGACTGAGCCATACCTTATTTCTCTCAAGATCTTACTCTGAGAAATTTCTGCTCCAATCAGGAAAACTGATACTGATACTTAGCATCTCAGAAGGCAACATGAGTTCAAAAAGCTGCTTACCAATTAGATTCTATCACTTTGTATCTGGTTGTTAATTTCCTTATACTTTATGGTTTGTTTGTTTTATTTGTTTGTTTGGGTTTTTGTTTTGGCTATCACAAATTAAAAGGTAATAAAAATTATTGGTAGTTATAGGGAAAAATCTTAGCTGTAGTCTTCAAGCAGTTGTTATTTACTAAAAGTTAGTGTGACTGCCCAATTGCAGGACTGGAATGGAAACGTACATTTAATGATGCATGTGTATCCTAGTATGTAACCTTTTTGACCTCTGCATAGGAGGAACCACTCAAATTCTGCTTAAATCAGAAAATGTGACTTTTACCAAAGAGTTTTTATGGCATTATATGCATTAACACATTGCTGGATTATCAGAAGGATATATTATGGACCTCTCTTATCATTATCTGCTACTCACGCATGAAGTTGTGTTTTATAAAGTGAGATTAGAACTTCTGAATAGCAAACATACCAGTATAGAATTATACCATATAGAATTACAAAACTGATGGAATACTAATAACAAACAGCTAAAAAGAATTACCCTGATCATCCTGAAAACAAGTAACTTACACTGAAAAAGCAACTCCCAGATTTCTCAAACCAGTACAAACCCCACTTTTGTTGTCTCATGCACCTCATGCTGTGAACTCAGTCATTGACTGAAGTGCAATGTGGGTTAGGGATTTGTGACCAGTGGGCTGTGGAGGAAGACGGTAAACCTACTGATGTAAAAGCAGCGTACTAACAAAAGTAAGAAATAACTAAGCATGGGTACATCTACCAGGTTTAACCACAGGAGACGCAAGGAGTGAGCTTGGTTATGCATTCTATCTCTTCTTACGTATTTTGATGGCCCTTTTTGAGAGTGTATTAACTAGTTCTCACTCCAAAATGAATCTGCTTTAGAAGGTGCTAGCTTGTGAGCATCACAGAAAGAAAACAATAATACTTGGTCTAGTGGGGCCTAGATTCTGTGACTCATAAATTCTCTAAGTTCAATACCAAGACATCAAAAATGACATGCAGATGCTGTTTTTGTCAAGATGAACTTTTCACAGAAAGTTTGTTTTTGTTTGCTTACTTTTTTCATATTTTGTATTTATGTACCCAGTTCCATAGGCTATGTATTGGCTTAACATCATTTTTGCACTTTTCCTTAAGGACCAGAAGTGTACATTGAAGTTTTGTGTGTGTGTGTCTATGTATATACTAGAGTATATATATATATAGAAAGAGAGAGAGCCGGCATCTTCAGCTACTATATCATATATAGAGAGATTGACTTAATCTTCACTTTCTTGACAGCTTTAACATTATATAGTCTTCTGTCATACAATCAAATCTTCAGTCCCTTTCACTTGTTATCAGGCAGCTCAGTGCAACGGAGTGATATAACTACCAAAGGGTCAGCTGCATGCCAAAGCTTTCAGAAGGAAGCTCAGAAATTAAGTGCTCTGTCTGGAAAATGGACTGTGAAAGCATTCAAGAAACTGATGGACTGTTACTTTGAAAAAAAATATTGCTAAATACAAAGTATTTCACTAAATGCCCATAAACAGTAAAATACCCCTTCTGATACAGTTATTTTTCAATTTATAATTTTTCATTAAACTGTAAAAATTGAATTGTATTCCTTTAGTTTTTGTAAATCATAAGAAATTATTTCAATTTTCAACAAACTTCTTCTGATATTCCAAAACCTGTTTCATAAGATGCTAAAAGGTGCATGTAATTTCAGACAGATTTTCCTATTTAGGTCCAATGTCTACTAGCAAGGTCCATGTTTCTAATGTATTGTTTCTATTCCTTATGATGAGAAATTTATGAAAAATATATGACCAACTTATGACACTTTATTTAAAAAAGCTCTTGGATGTAGGACAGCAAAGATACTGTAATGAGTATTTTATTTTATATCTTACCTTTATTCTTTTTTTCAACTCAGTATTGCTCAAGTTTTCTCATTTCTTCTAGGTTACCTTTTGGTTTTAAATATATTCACATTTTAACATATACATAAAATCCTAAAAAAAATGAAGGTGCTTAGAGAAGTACGGAGTGAAAATAAAAATGTTTTAGTGTAATATTAATGTACTATATTGATATTTTAAAGTCAATTGTTCTCTACCTAGCAAAAATGTTAAAATGCATAATTAATGAATATTCACAACAAACTTTCTGATCCTCACATGTAAAAGACTGCATCTGTTTAAAATATCCCAACACATTTTCATTTGAACAGAAAATATCTACTTTCAAGCTATAATCTTCTAACCGTCCATAGGTGTTCTCGAGGACATCACCTAATGAAGGTTTCACACATTATATAGCTCAGAATGTGGTTTAACATAGAGTTAGTAATTACTACACTTTGATAAAGACTGATGGTGCAATTGACAGAGAGTACATCAAAGTAGCAGTCAGCAAATGTTAATCTTAAAATGGCCCCATTCATTGTATTCACAAGATATAACTTTTTAAATCCCTGTTGCCTAGCTAATCCAGTAAGATTTCTCTTACCTTGTAATTAAATAGCATATATTTTGAAATAATTTCCTGGCTAATGTGATGAGTGCTCAAAGAATGGAGATGCTGTAAAAACAAATAGCTATATTTATATTTCTTAACATTTTTTTCATAACTAGAAAGCCTATTTAAAAAAAACCCAAACACATAACAATCCCGTAACAGCATGTCAGTATAGTACATGCTTGTTAACTAGATAATCTACTTACAGTTTTATAGGACTTTTCTATTTTCTTCTGATTTCTTTATCAGTTGACTTATCACTTTGAAGCTCCTAGTGGATTTCATGCAGAAAAAGAAAACATACAATTTCACTAATGCAGTAGAACACTCATACTCTACACACTGTATTTTTTATAAAATCATGATTAGTCTGCATAGTGAATCTTGTGTTTTGTTAATAAACATAGCTTGAGTAATTTTTGTAAGTTTGGAAATCTTACTATTCCAGTGAAAGCAGAACCACAGGCAGCATCAGTAGTATTATGGAGTAAGATGCTCTCAAAAAATCAAGATAGAATGTGAACTAATTTTTAAGGGTCTGAAAGATAGCAAGCTTTATAGAAGACAAAAAATTTAGCTATTTAGGACCACTTACGGTTGTGAGAAACTTGAGGGATTTAAAGCAGTAGTTAAGTGGATAAAAGGGTGACTAATGAATTTTAGTACCAATAACAATGAATGAAAATACAAATTATTATCCATTACACTGGATGAAAATACAAATTATTCATATAGCCTACAAGGACTTCCATTAATAACACTAACCATGAAAGTAACCTAGGAGTTAATGTTGACAGCACAGGAGAAACCAGCGGTCTTTGTACAACTATGGTGAAATATCTCTTACGAGACAATGGAAAGTATATGGGATGGAGAAGTGAATAATGCAAAGAATATTATGATAAGCTTATTTAAATGTGTTTACATGTTTTAAAATATTTGTGATATATTGGACAAATGAGAATTAAAAGATATTAAAAAAAAAAGATGATGACATGACAAAAGAGTGGAGGAATCTTTCCACTGAACATTGAAAGATTATTTTTTTTCCTTAAAAATGTCTTAGAACAATAAGACAGACATAACGTTATAAAAATAAGTCATAAATGAGCTGTATGGACAAGATATAGCAGAGTAATTTCTCTATCTGCCTCAAAGCTGAACAACAAACAAAAAAGTAGAATTAAAATCTGAAGAGTTAAATAGCTAAAAACATATTATCACAGAATCACAGTATCATCATGGTTGGAAGGGACCTCTGAGATCAAGTCCACAGATTTTATGGATAAAACAAATAAAGCAGCTTTCAGCCCCTTACAAGGTAAGAAAATGGTTTAGAGTTCTTTCCCCTGCGAAGCACTTAAGAAATTATGTTTTTTTAATTACAGTGTTTTCAGTTTTGACTGGGACCCAACTTTCAATGTAACAAAGCCATTGGCTTTATCAGGCACAGCACTGAGGATGAGGTGTCAGTGACTCACGTAAAAATCTTCCCACCTTTCCATTAGTAGTGTGGGATTTCATTTTGCTCAGTAATCATTTGATTCCTTCATATGGTTCTATGATTCTATGATATGAACTCAGCATATCAGATACAGAAAGTGCAAAATTGAAGTTTAGAGCAGGATTCTTTTACTTTACCATATGAACCTCATTATGTAATTGTAACCTGCAGTGATTTACCCTATGTTCCTTTTATAAACAGTGGAGGAAAAAATAAACAAGGTGACAAACATTTTTTTGGGGGGTGTTTTTTATTTGGGGGGGGGTTTTTTGGGGGTTGTGAGATGTTTGGATTTTTTTTTTGTTGATTTGTTTGTTTGTTTTCATATTTTAGATACCTACCTTCAAATGAAGTAAACAATTGTTTGTTTTCTTCCAGATATAGCAAGATCTTACACAACTTTAACTTAACATCTAGTTCAGGTTAGACATCTAATTTTTCTATTATGTGATTTAAAGCATGATTTCTTGTTTTCTTCCAAAGTATACAGGTGAATTAGTAATGCTGAACTAGGAGTTTAATGTAGATTTGCAATTTTACATATGCTCCAAAAAAGTATGAGGGTAGAAGAAGTAATTTTGAAGAAAACTGAACCATTTCAAACATGGTAGAAAGTCCTGACCAGTAACTAAAGGATCTTTGCCTTTAAATTAGCCCAGCGAATTACAAAGGTGTTAATTTTTTTTTTTCTAGTGATTACAAAAATATTCTCTGGAAATTAGTAATGTTATCAGTGTTTTCACCTTATAATTTCACTTTACAAAAAAGATTGTATTAGTAATCTCAGCAGAGATCTACACCTTTACATCAGAAAGTGTGCTAAAATTATCAATAACTTAAGTTAAGCAGAGTTATATAAGTTCTTACCTGTAATGAAAAACCAGGCTTGCCATCATTAATGTAGATCTTCAAAAGAATTTAATGACAAATTTCCTTTTTTATTTCCCTTTTTAATTTTTCTTTTCTTCCCCCCAGTTTGAGAATAAGGAATTTTATGTATTTGCATTGCAAACGATCTATTAACAATTCTCTATTAATGAGTTTCAGAGTCCTTTTCTCGGTAAACTAGAGGGGATACCTAAAAGCCTGATTCTGGTCAACTTTCCAGTGTGCGGAAAATCTAAAGGAGCAAACTGAGATAATGTGTCATTTCTCCAGATTATGATGTCAGAGGTGCTGAATTAATGACCTCACAGCATGCTCTCTTAGTAAAACATCAGAAGTGTTATGTCAGGAACTTTAAAGAGAGCTCTGTGTTGTCAACAATCTAGCTTGCTGAAAAAGTTTAGCTAGTTACTGTGATTTGTAATTATATCACTATAATTACAAATGCTGATCCTGAAACATCTCATAAAATGTTTCCAGCACATAATTTTTGCCAAGTAGATTTGACGAATCCAAGCTGTTTTTTATGCATATTTTCTACCTACATCTCTGTTGTGCAAGACATGGGGTTTTTTATTTGGTTTCCCTTTTTTTCCTCTTTTTCCTCTTATTTCTCTCCTACTGTCTTACTTTCTGATTTAAGTGTAGATGCATATGAAAAAGAGCATGTGTGTGTGCTTTTTCTTTTTCTTATCTAGCTGTTACGTCTGTTTCCCCATTTTTCATCATTCTGTTAAAGAAAGAGCACACATGGTAGCACCTGAGGTTTTCTTGATTACTATCGGAGCTGAAGATAGTAGTGGTCACCCGACTGTGCTTGCAACTCTTTTCAGGTAAGCTGCAAACATCCATAGGAGATGCAACAAGTGTTGCATAGAACACAAATGGATAATAAAGAGCTGTGATTTAACCTTCAGATTTAACCTTGCAGTGCATCTACAATGGAAGACACGTGTGAAATAGATTTTGTCTGCTTAGGATTGCCAGCGTCTCACAGTCTCTCTCCACAAATACTGGGGATTAGTTTATGTCAGCAACATACACTGTTCTACATTTAAATAAAAGAAATCCAATTAAAGGACCATAATGAATACGAGAATAATTTCGTCTCGTGCAAACCCTCTGCTACTTTACCAGAAGGTTCTGGTAATAGAAATGCAATGCTATAAACAACTTTTTTTCATCATTTTTAGGTAAGAAGTATCTACCAGTTAAATCTATGCCAAACCATAAGCTAAACAGTATAATTTTCCAGGAACATTTTTGAGTGATGCATGGGAAAAATAACTGTGTCATCTATCACATTATAGCACAAAAACCAATGATAACATTCAGTCATCCTTACAGTTTGACAGCAAATAAGTACTACAGTTGTAGCAGTAAGACTCCACACCTATACAGAAGCCTATGACCAGTTATTTAATGACAGCAGAGACTGCAAAATGAACTAATAGGTTGCCGTTGTTAGGTGCAGCGGAGATAAAAGGTTGAGGTGGAGGCTCATTATCACAGTATGGGAGAGAGTTACTTACCTTTCTTAAGGAATACTACCTTTCCAAAATGTCAGACCTAGAGATAAAACGTGTCACCCGCTGTATCTCTTTATAAGATTTTTCCCCATTCCACCCTGCCTGCTGTTTCTGCTGTCCATGTCGCACCAAGAAATGGAGGAATAAAGAGAGGAAAATTTCTGTAAGCATCAGAGACACTGTTTTCTTTAACAAAACAGCAAGCTATGCTCTGAAGACAGGAAGAGCTTGCCCTGTATATTTTGATGTCAGGGTGAAGCACAAACCAAGATCAGGTAGGAAAAAACTCCTTTAATTTAAAATGCATAAGAAAACATTTAATTCTCAGCACTGATGCAATACTGATGTTAATGTTCATACATGCACCAGATGTTGATTCCTAAGTGACATATATACAGCTATCACTGTCCCTCTAAAATAACTTATTTGAAAACTGAGAAGTAAATCATACTTTAAAAAAAAAAATAATCAAAAGGTTAACCTCAAGGCACC
>JAOXJK010000001.1:172606627-172636444 GCA_025774025.1 Xenus cinereus | reverse complement strand
CGTGTTTAAGAGTCTTTTAGATGCGGTGTTGGGAGATATGGTGCAGGGGAGAACTTTGTAGAGGAGGGTTGATGGTTGGACTCGATAATCCCAAGGGTCTTTTCCAACCTAAATGATTCTATCATTCTATGATATGATTCTAACCTAAATATTCATATATTAAAGTCAAATGAGAGTCAAATCTTTCAGATCATACCTGACAAAAGCTATTTATTTTATTACGTGTAACAGAAATAATGATTCATTTCTTTCATAACTGCACTCAGGACATGAGTACCTGGTATTATTTCACTTACTATATTATGAATAACAAAACTGATAGGAAAATAGGGTATCAAGTCCCAAGTTATTTAAGTCCCAAGTTCCAGGCTGAAGATCAAGGTCTCCAATCTCCAGCTAGGTGATTCACATTTTTTGGAGGTTGTAGACAGAATCACAGAATAGTGGAGGTTGGAAGGGATCTCAGGAAATCATTTAGTACAACAATCCTGCTCATGAAGGGTCAGGTAGAGCAAGTTACAAAGGACAACATCCAGTGAGGTTTTCAGTTTCTCCAAAGATGGAGACTACACAACTTCTTTGGGCAACTTGTTCCAGCATTCAACCATTTTCAGTGAAAAAGTGTTTTCTCAAATTCAGCCAGAACTTTCTGTGTCTCACTTTCTGCCCATTGTCTCTGGTCCTATCACAGGGCACCACTGAGAAGAGCCTGGATCTCTCTTATTCACACCTTCCCATTTGATATTTATAAACACTGACAAGATGCCCCCTGAGCTTTCTTTTCTCCAGGCTGAGAAATTGCAAATTATCTCAGTGTGACAGCCACTCTTCCCGGTTTTATGTCATCTCCAGATTTTCTAAGGGTGCACTTCGTCCCATCATCAGATTGTTAAAAAAGCAGTTAATGATTCAGTTTTTAGATTTTTTTCAGATTGTTAGTTAAGCAGTATTGCCCCCAGTACTGACTCTTGGGGCACACCAGTAGTGACTGGCTTCCAACTGAATTTTGGGCTGCTGGTCTAATGACTGAGCCTGGCAGCTCAGTGAGGTTTCAGTCTACTTCATTCTCCATTTATGTAGTGTATACTTCACTGTTTTTCCTATGAGATGCTATGGCAGACAGTGTCAAAAGCCTTCCTAAAGCTAAGATAAAGAACATTCACTGTTGTTCCCTTACCACATGACAAAAAAGCTATCAAGTTGTTTAAGCTCTATGGCCCCTTCATGAATGCACACTGACTATTCCCAATCATCTTCTTGTCCTTCATGTATTTGGAAATGGTTTCCAAGACTATTAACTCCATTATTGTCCCAAGAATTTAAGTGAGGTTGACCAGTCTTGTAGTTCTCTGAATCCTTCTTCTCACCATTCTTGAAAGCAGGAAAGCCATATGACTTTTTCCTATCTTCACGAACTTCCCTGAATTACCATGGCATTTCCAAGAACAGAGAATGCATTTGCAATGACATTGGCTGGCTCCCTTAGTAGTTGCACATCCCATTGTTTGTCATGGTCCTGTTCATGTCCAGTTTGTAGAAGTTCTCTAAACTGATCCTCTTCCACCAAAGTGTTTCCTCGTGATTTCAGAGGCCTGGAATTCCTGAGCGCTGATTGCATCACTAAGGACTAAGATGAAAAAAGCACTGAGTACTTTGATCTTCCATGTCCTTTGTTACTAGGTTTCCTGTCCCATTCTTCCACTGGCCTACATATTGCTTAGTCTTTCTTTTGCTTCTCATATATCCATAGAGGCCCCTATTGTTACCCTTGCCAGATTCAACTCCAGATGAGGTTCAGTTTTCTTTTGGAAGATCATATTTCTCTTCTACTTTTCAATTGCCTTTATTTTCTCTCCAGAGTTTTTCTTACACATCTCCAATACATTCATTTTGATTTTTAATTAAGGATAGCATAGTTTGAAAAGATCATATTTCATTCACAATCACTGAATACCAGGGGTTTTTTCCAATAAATTTCTCATCTGGCCTTTTTCCGTATTAAATAGAAGTTCGGACAAAGATGGAAGGGTATTCCAGCACTGATGGTACAGATCTCCTTTATCCATTAACCTTAAAGACTGTTTTCATAGAAGAATTGCAAAAAGGTAGTTGTAGCAATCCAAACCAGGACTAGGAAATGAGTTAACAATTAAGCAGCACGGAAAGTAAGGACTCCAGTGCTTGAATTTACTCTCTGATTTTCTTCTGTTTATCAATACAGATGCACACAGAATTTTGGAGACTTTGTTCAAAATAGGAAAGCTTCAGAATAGCGAAGTAAGGAAAGTGGAACAGGACAGAAAGATTTAATTTTGAAGGACATTAAACAAGGAGATGTATGTTTATGCCATGTATTCATTTCTTAGCCAGAAGATTTGAGCTGTCTTTATTTACAGAATTATCCTGTCCTAGCTTATTATTTTTGTGTACTAATCAAACATAGCTTTAGGGATTAAGAGCTACTGATGTTTTTTTGGTGTAAAATAAACACAGGAAAATAAATTTGTGGGACAGATTTACAACAGCTCTATTTTAAGGTATTCCTAAATTGGGAGACTTTTTACATATTTATGCTCACTTATTTGTATAATGACAATGACTTTCATGTTTCTAATTAATATTAGGAAATTTGCTGGCCAAAAAATGTACAAATACAAAATAAGGAGTGTATTTTATTTCAGATTTTAGTGCTTAATCCAAACACTAGTTGTCAGAAACTACTTATGCTGACTGATGTAAAGGAAGAGGGATTATAGGAACATGATCATTCCTTCAAGGTACTGGCACAGAGGTAACGTGATCACTCTTTAAGATTCTCATGCAGAGGTGAAATGAGTTTGACATTAGAAACATAGGAGGAATACAACTGAAAAATTAGAGCTCTTCAGAGACCAAGTAGATGCACAACATGGAAAAAGTAATAAGAAAAAAAATCAATGAATCTAACCACAAGAATAACAAGATGTATGATCCAAGAAGTGTATAGTCATAGAAATGAAAAAAAATAAATATCACAGTGACTACTGTTTAAGAGTTCTTTATCTTCTTAACCATTTTTCATCATTAGTGCTGGTAAAGGCGGTACCAGAAGGATGATTTAGAGTATAAATTAGTGACTTATTTTATAAATTAGTGACTTATTTTTACCCATTTCAGAAGTAGTTCAGTGGAAGTCACCCTGTGTGAACAGAAGTGCCTTGTGCATATAATTTTATTGTTACTTTTCAGATAAAGCTGTGTAATTATGTAGTTGAGTTCACACATGTAGAATTTCCAATGTAACATCAATACAAAGAGAAATAAAAAATTATAAAGTTATGCTGTTGAGACTTCTATATATATAAGTTTCACAGGTGTATAACAATGTTCTTACACAAAGAACTACTTCATAAGGCAAATAAAAAAAATAAGTATAGGGTCTTTAAAAACTGCTTAGAAATATTCTTTCAAGTTAAATATGAGTCATCTGTCATCAAAACACTATGTCTACTTGTAGAATAGCAATGATAATTTGCCCTGACTAAAGAAAAGTTCAGGTTTGGGGGCTGTCAATTGTGCTTTTTCAAATAAAATTGAAAAGTTATTTCAAAAAAAAAGGAGAAATTTTTAAAACATTTCAGTATGAAATAAACTGATATTTTTTGCTTATTTTTTAAGAAATTCCTCTTGAATATTTCTTTAAGTACTTATAGAAGTACTAACAATAATGCATAAAACATAAAACTTATTAAACCTCATAATTTCACACTCAAATAAATATGTTATAATTTTATGTAATGATATGTATAAATGCTTCAATATTTAACAGTTTCTATTTTAAAGTGTCTGGATTAATGTCTAGGAGTTAGATTTTGCTGTGTAACTCTCTGAAGATGTTGGGAGACAGCAAAGTGACCCTTTTCTTCTTCCAAAAGACTGATCGACTACATCTGTATCTAAATATAGATACACTAAATGTAAGTAGAAAGAAGAATGGAATAGACAGTGTTGTGGCTCTCCACACCTTTGTAAAGAGAAGCTCATGAAGTTTTCAGTAACTTCCACATCTGCTTTAAGGATTAGATGCACTATCCTTTATTTTGAGCTTACCTTGTTCTCATACTTTATTTTCTGCCTCAATTCAGCCTGAATGAACAAAAATCTTAATGTTTTATTTTCAACTACCAAGATTTTTCCAGTAATTCCTTCTTCTACATGAATCAATACTAGCACCATATACTGTATATAGCCTCAATTTGATTTGGGCTTATAGTTTCGGGTTAAGAAAAAATAAATATCTCAACTGTTTTCTGTTTGGTTTTGGTTTAAATAACTTCATTCTCAACTAGCACCGAAAGTTGTTCTCTTTCATTTTTCAGAGCCAGTTCCTTTTACCTCTATCTTCCCTCACGTATCACCTAAGAGTGAGACCAGAGTCCCACCTTGTTCCTAGACAGCTTCTCCCTTCAGGAATTGCTCCATATCAACAGTCTGCAGCATTATGACCAAAAAAACCCCCAAACAACTTCTGCTGTTAGAAACCTACTACTTCAATCTTATACATGTAGAAGTGGGAGGGATTCTAAGGGAAGAAAGTATTTGACCCCTATGCCTCTGCTAGTCTCTCTCCCATTGTAAACAGTACAAGAGAATATTCCAGTGCCATGACCTGGTGGCTCACCACCAGTTCCTCACCTGGTAGATATGCTGAGAGCATAAGGTATCCTGAAAAAACAAACTGAAGCCTTGGCCATCAACCCCAGGCCCCAGACAAGCGCTTGCCTTCCCTTTAGAATCATAGAATAATAGAACTTCCTAGGTTGGAAGGGACCTTTCAGACCATCACGTCCAACCATTGACCTAACGCTGACAAAAAACATGACTAAACCATATTGCTAAGCACTACATTTACCCATCTTTTAAATACCTCCAGGGATGACGATTCCACCACTTCCTTCGGCAGCCTGTTCCAATGCTTGATAACCCTTTCAATGTAAAAAAGCTTTCCTAATAACTAAGCTAAACCTCCCCTGGAACAACTTGAAGCTGTTTCCTCTTGTTCTATCGCCTGTTAATTGGGAGAAGAGACTGACCCCCACCTTGCTACAACCTCCTTTCTGGTAGTTGTGGAGAGCAATAAGGTCACCCCTCAGCCTTCTTTTCTCCAGGCGAAACAGCCCCTATTCTCTCAGTTGCTTCTCATAAGATTTGTACTCTAGACACCCTCAACAATTCCATTGCCTTTCTCTGGACCTGCTCCAGCACCTCATTGTCTTTCTCATAGTGAGGAGCCAAAAACTGGACACAGTACTCGAGGTGGGGGCCTCACCAGGGGAAGATGATCACTTCCCTAGTCCTACTCACCGCTCTAGGTGAGTCCTACTCACCTTTTGTTCTAAGAGCACAGTCCTCAGAGTGTGCAACCAGGTAATTGCAGCCTCAATCAGCAGGGTTATCCTAGTGTTGTCCCCTCCATCTGCAGTTTTCTTTTTCTTTTTTTTTTTGTCTCTAATCCAGGTGTCATGGCATCTGTTGCCTTCTGGTTTCTGCACCTTCCTACCTTTCCAAGACTTTTGTATGGGTATTGGAAAGAGTGCAGGGATGGTTGTAGTAGCAACCTCAAGATACTGGGGAAAACAGGGGATACAGGGGAAAGCTGGAAATTAAAAACTTAACTAATGGTGCCTCCTTGATACACTCGTGTTTTTTGGTCTGAGGTATTTATGTCCAACTCCCAATTGCTAATGACATTCTGCACATCATTACCCACCCACTAGACTTGTTAATTTGTTGATGTTAGTTCAGCAACCTTTTCCCCCTCCTCAAGAAGTCTGACAGCCTTTGGACACTTGAAAAGCCTGATTACCTGCAGAAGAAAATCCTAGACTTCACTGGGTATCTATGTGATTCCAGCATGTGGAAGGGGGACAATGTTCTTAATTTATCACCAGATGCACACCTTTCACATCGATCCACATCTCCCCACAGATGCTTCTCCCCAGTGTCAGGACATGCACTGTGTAGGAGTGTGCTGGGGTACACCTCACCTTCTTCTGCCACTGTGAGGGCTTTCATTTGGGTGATAGGGGTGGTGCTTTGGCAGGGGAGATTGGGAGATTCCACTTTCTTCTTGAATTGTGATACATATTTTGGCTCTTTGTAGACTACTTGCTATTTAAACTGGTCCTTTGGGTTCCTTATGCTCCACCCCCCCACCCCCACCCCCATTTTTCACGTAGTTCCCTTTCTTGAATTTAAATATAAACTTTCTCAATTTATTTTGTTTACTTTATCTTGCTACAATTTTAAGGTTATTATTTTTTTTGTGCGTGTTTGCTGTTACATTAGTATTCCACTAATACCTTTTGGACAGAATCCTGGATGTTATAAGTCAAGAGCAGATCAGAACAGGTTCTAAGACTAGTTCTAGACAGCAGCCATTTGTTTCCTCCAAAACTTTCATCTCTTTGTCACATGCTGGCAAGGCATTAATTCAGTCTACGTGTGGCTATCTAGAACTCCTACTGTTTCTGCCCATACTAATCTCACTTAACATTTCCTGAGCACAATCATCACCCTGCTTAGGGTGTTGATAGCCCAGTCCTAATATTCCACTTTATTTATGAATGCCATACACAAAGATTCTGAAGAGCTTCTTTTTCCCTATAATATTTTTGTGCTGTTTCACTTTATATAATCCTTCACATGCAGTGCCACTCCCCAGCGGGTAATCCCTATTTTATCACTGCCATGACGATAGCCTGTCAATATTGTAACCCATTGATTATCCTCCTTTTAGCAGGTTTATGAGATACCTGTTTTCTCAGAGTTGTTTATGGATGCCAGACACTGTGGTTAGCAATCTTATTTTTTAGGCTTTAAACTTCTGTGCAAAGGACTCATAAGACTTTTCTCTGTTCTGCCACTTAATATTGTTCATGTTAGTCAACTGGCATTGCAGGCAGTCTAATTTTGTCTGTGTTATCTATTGCTATTTTGCTGTTTATTTCCCTCCTGACCTTTTCAGAATCGTATTGAATATTGTCCTTTTACTATCTTTCAATCCATATCCCTTGCTCCCTAAATTAAGGATATTTTGTTTCTGTCAAATACAAATTCACAAAGAAAAAAAGTAGGTTTTGTGAGGAAAAAAAAGTTCTTTATAAGAAAAAAAAAAAGAGTTATTACACTGACACTGAAATCTCGTCTAGCTGTTTATCATGGTTTGGGCCAGACACTACTTCAGTTAACCCCAGCCCTTGTAGGGTGGTTTGTGAGAGCAGTGTCTTCATAATCGGAGTCTCTTTTGATATAAGAACAGTTACAACTGTTGCTGGAGATCGCATACTATCTGTAAGAGTATTTTTAGTGTTATATTTTAGCTAACTCGTACTGTTATTTAAGACTAAAATAAATGTCTTGAATATAATTTTTGCACTTTTTATACATGCTTTGAGTACTTGCTTACTCACAACAATCTGCATATGAAAGCAAAATGTCACCTTACCTTTTTTTTCTTAATCCCTCAGGGGTAAACATAAGTGTAAACCCTGTTGTCAAATAACAAAACCAGCTCAAGTCCTGCACTGAAAAGGGAAGAAATAGTTATTATAAGTTACTACTTATATTTAGAAACTAACTCCAGAAATGAGAGTGTAAAGGTGCAGCAGGTATTCCAGACCCAGCCCAGAAAGATTTGAATCAAATTAGTATTAAAGTATGTTACTTACTTCCATTGGTGGTGTTGTTGAAGTTGAATTTCCCTGATTTCCTAGAAATGTCAGTTAAGTTATATTCTCAGCAAATTCAGCATGCTTAATGAATTCCTTGGGGAAGCCAGAATATCTGTAGCACAATTAACTTCCCATTCTTATGTAAATGAGGAGTTTCAGGGTCCCTGATGGAAGCCTGCTTTTTGGCTAGAGTTGGCAAGTGTATGCTATTAAATGACACATGGAGCCTTGAGCTGAAATTTAGTCTTCGCTAATCTGTGCTGTGACATGTGCAAAGCTGCTTTAGAGGAATGTGAAACACAGTTCTTTAAATGTACCTGATGAAATAAGGATTATTACCCCTGGCTAGACTGTAGTCAGCAGTCTGATTACCTTGGCCTTTCCTTGGTCTTAACAGAATAAACACACTGATGCTTTTTTACTCTTTTTATATTTCCTACAATATTTCTTTGCATTTACATTTCTGCATTACTATTACTCAGTTGAGATTGTTGATTTAAAATGGAAGGAGTCCAATAAGTGAGGCAGTATTTTATATTGTATGTGTGCATTCATGTGCATGTAATTAAAGTAAATAGTGAAAAGTTAATAATGGAAAGAGAAATAAACTCTAAGTCAGGTAGATAAGGTCCATGCAGCCCGTAAAGGAAAATAAAATCACATACATAAATTTAATAGCTTGAGTGATATAGAGGAGTGAGAAAACAATATCCAAAATGAAAAGAGGATGTTACTGAATAGTTCAAGCTTTATTGTTGCAAGTAAAGTCCTTTGAGATCTTTGGATGAAAGGCATTCTATAAATGCAAAGTATTATTGTCTCAGAGGAACAAAGCTATATGTCAGTTCTAAAACACCGAAATACAATCAGATTCAAGCTATAACCACAAAGTGGGATCCGGCTGAGTGTTTCATATCTAATGTTAAGTTACTTAGCTAATTTCCTAAATCCAAGCTGGGTCCTAGCTTCCCACATTTCATGGAACTTGTTAGGGTATGAGGAAGGAGAGTGTCTGCTCCTTCTAGGATATCTGATCAAGGGCCTTTTTCACTGCAATAAGGGATAATAAGAAAAAGAGTAAGCCATAAACAACAACTTACAGGGACACAAACCTGATCGGCAAATGACAAGGGAGGCAGTGATGAGAACAAACCCTGGTCAGTCACAGTAATTGATGAGGGCCTGTGGGAGTGTGAGAATGTTTATTCCATCGAGGTTATCTGATCATGGAGCTTGTCATTTGGGAAAATGAGGGAAAAGGGGGAAAGCAGAAAAAAAATATACAGAGACACAGACCGGACAAAGCACTCACGGAGACAATGTTAAGACATAAACCTCACCAGTCACATTCATTGATGGGCTACCCAGAAACTACAGGTGCAACTTCCAGGAAGATCAACCTCGACTTTGCAAACAGTAAGACTGTAAACCAGGGGAGACTGTGACTGGGAAGAGTGCAGGTACTGATAGAGCTGTACAGTCCCTTTGGGGAATATACAGGGATAGGGGAGCAGAGAGGAACAAAACGTGGGGGTAGACAGAAAGTAGTATAAAAGGGGCAGGTCATATGTAAAACAGCACAGGTCAGTACACTTCTCTGGCTAAGACCTATGCTTGATCACTGCAGTCAGGCTTATCTTCTTATACCTTCTTATTAAATCTTATTAAATCTGAGTCCTGTACGTGTGTGCCGTTGAAGACAGTGCCTTGCCTGTGGCTATCTGTGTAGCCACAGCTGTGGCTGTGTCAGTGTTCTCTGAGTGTGTCTGTGTGTCTCTGGGATACATGCTCAGTTTCACTACTAGTTGAACCTGCAAATGGTAAGCCACATCCCTCAGTCTGGGTAGAGACCCTGGGATCATGGGCACTGGTGATGAGCTCCAGTGGCTGGGCATCAGGATCCTGAGCAATGGAGGACTGAGGAGGCAGCCATGCTCCTAAAATTACTTAACTCATTTACAAAATGTCAAAAAGGTGTCTAAGTTTCTCCTTGGTGATTAACTTTGTCAAAGTAATTCAAATGGGGATCTCCTTTGTCATCTCAGTCAACACAGGTATTTCAGCATTTATGAAAAAACATTTACATGATGCTTTAGTGGATGGAATGCTTCTTTAAGAAAGGAAATGCACGCATATGAACAATTCTTCAGTTTGATAAATTACAAATCCTACTTGTGAGGAGAATGGTCTAACCCACACCTTCTAAATTAGGCTTAAATTAGGTTATTTTCCAGCCCTTCTGAGAAATCTAGACTACTTCAAAGGAACAGTATAAAGATGTATGAAATCAGTCGGTGAACAAGAGACATGTCTCTTTAATGTAGAAATGCCAATGCTTTCCTAGCAGTAGGAAGGACAGATTGTGATTGCTCTTCCCAGAGAATGGGTCTGTCTCATGTTATTTTCTAAAATAGACTGCATTAAAAAAAATAAAAATCATAAAGACTTCACCAAATTATGGTGTGTAAAGGTTCTGTGTAAGTCAGTGTTTTTCTGACTGCAAAAACACAGACAGTCTCTTCATTTTTTTAAGTACCTTTTGTATCACTTTGGAGAAAGTACTGATGATCAAAGTTTAAATAACATACACCATGTCACGTTTTGAACAGAATCTTATGAACGTAATCAGCATTACTCATACCGTTAAAAGGCAGTAACTGCCTGCTTAACAGAAAACCAGAAGCAATTGACCAAAAAACCTTCAAACCTTCAGAAATTACATCTGTGCTTGTGAGTTCCTGTGAAAAATGTTTTTTGTGCCCCCTCCCCCCCAAAAAGATTCAGTATCTGTCTGATAAGCAAGGAGAAAGAAAAAAAGAAGGCATACAAAAGATATTCAGCGCTACTACAGGAAGAGCAGAATAGTAAATATATCTTAAGAGATAGAGATAAAATTATTCTTTCCCATCAGTGCTAATGATGTAAAGGAAAGATGGCAGTAAAAAAAACCAGTTAAGCTTTATATTTTCCACTACTAGACAACAGAAGTAGAACCATGTCAATAAATATGTCCCAGAACATAGTTCATTTTTTGGATTCCAATATTTAAATATACACTTACATGATCATCACAAATGGGCATGTACACACATGTGCACACACACAGAGATCTATGTTTAATTATGAAACCTAGAAGAGAGTTAGCTAGGAACCTGCCTAGTTCCATTTTACTAGAAAAAGAGAGGAAATGTGTTTCTTTGCAAGAATAAAAAACTTTGCTGAACCCGACAGATACAACTACTAAATTAAAGGCAAACTTCCTCTAACTTGTTCTTTTGCCTTTATGGTTTTAACATTCTTTGCTCCCTAATGATGTTCTGACACATGGAACATGTGGATTCAAACATCTTGGTCTGGAACTGGCTTAAAACCTACATTTCCATTTGTTTTTCACAAAGGCTTAGTCTCTGGACAGTTGTGTATCAGGGGCATGACTATTGCATTAGTTATATCTGATTCCCCTCATTCTGTTTTCCCCAAGAGATATATACATATGCATGTAAAAAAAAATATATATTTAATTGAGCTCTGCCCTGATATTTTCTTCCTTCAGAAGAGATGCAGGTGGTCTGAGGCATAAGATGTTAGAGATGTTACTTATGAAAGCTTTAATTAAGGACTGTTCTGAGACAAAGCATAGTATAACATATGCTGTTTTCCAGTCTGAGTCGTAGTATTTAATATGCAATGATCAAAAAAAAAAAAAAAGCAAATGTTTCAGGCTTTTACCCTCTGTCTTTATGATTTCAAGGTACCTTGTAATCTTTGGGAAAAAACTATTGCAAGCAGATGAATATATGTATTCATCCTTTGAGTATTATTTCTTGAGTATGGCTCTTGTTTATATCTTATGGAAATGCAGCTACTTGAATACTTAATAATAAATTTCTAGAACTGCTGCAGCTATCCAATATTTTTTCTACTTTATTCACACAGAGAAAGGTCTAAGTAAAATTCTCTAGCATACTAATATTTTGAATCCTTTGAATGTTTTGCACCTTCCACTTGCCTGAAAACAAACTTAACTTAATAGATAAACATATGTTGGTGAGACACACTAAAGGAAAAATTCAGCAAGAAAGATTGAGGCTCAGCATGTAGGTATCTATAGTAGCACAGTGCCTAAAAAATTTCATGCTGATATATTTTCCATGTAGAGCTGCTTAAAGTATTTATGTTGTTATTGCGTGTGGTGTGCATGCTGGAGTAGATCAAAACAACTTTTTCTTTTCTGCTTAAATTAGTGAGATACAATAGCTTGAAAAACAGCCTCACAAGACATTTTTCTATTTAAGGCCAAACTTTCAGTAAACTGGTGTGTAATCAGACACTTTTTTTAATTAAAAATAATTTTAGATTAAAATATAATACCATCTTGAATGGAAATTCTGCTAATGTGTTTTTTTTTTCACTGGAACTTACAGCTTTTGATATTTAAAAAGCTGAGCAACAGATGATGCCATAAAACCCAATTTGACTAAATGTAAACAAAATATGAGAGACAAATATGTACATTATTTTCAGAATTAACGTTCCAAGGAGACAAAAATTTGTATCGTACAGAGTAAGTAAAGTAACTAAAGTACATAACTTAGTTGACTTTATTTAATTTTCAGTACTCAACTAAAAACATGTGTCATTTTCATGCTGTCATTCTCTCAACAGTATTTGCTGTTTCCTTCATTAAGCAGGGAAATGAACACAACAATCCTCAGAATACATTTCTTCCTTTAAAAGTAGCTAAGATATACCTCTCAAAGTGTTTTGCCTTTTCTTTGGAGTTCATCCTCCAGTTATCCACTTCCAGGAGGTCTGAAAGCAGACTGTAGTATCTGAGGATTTTGGTATCTTTCTGTCCATTGGAACATCAAGGTACTTTTAACTGTGATTGGATCAATGCATTGATCGCTGTAGTGTGTGTTTAATTCAAAGGAATGCAAACATCTAGTCATTCATATTTATTGTTTTATATCAGCTTTAATGTATTGGCCAATACAAGCAATAAAGTGAAAGAAACAGAATGTAAAATTGTGAGAACCTGTGATGCCTACATTGTCATGAATATCTATGTCATAGAATCATAGAATGGTTTGGGTTGGAAGGGACCTTAAAGTTCATTGAGTTCCAACCCCCCTGCTGTGGGCAGGGATACCTTCCACTAGACAAGGATGCTCAAAGCACCATTCAGCCTGGTCTTGAACACTTCCAGGAAAGGGGCATCCACAGCTTCTCTGGGCAACATGCTCCAGTGTCTCACCACTCTCACACTAAAGACTTTCCTCCTAATATCTACAGAAAATCTACCCTCTTTCAGTTTAAAACCATTGCCCCTCATCCTATTGCTACAGTCCCTGATAAAAACATCCCTCCCCATCTCTCCAGTACCCTTCAGGTACTGGGAAGGCCATTATAAGGTCTCCCCAGACCCTGATCTTCTGCAGACTGAACAACCCCAACTCTCTCAGCCTGTCCTCATAGCATAGGTGCTCCAGCCCTCTGATCATCATGTTTGTTAAAGGTTTATTTCCCTCCTTAATGTGATGTAATTGTGAAAAAAGAGTAAGGATTCTATTCAAATTACCTAACTTTAGCAGGCATTCAATCTAGTCTTTCTCCGTTACGGTGGGAGAGAGATTCATGCCCAGAGGAAAATTTATGAGGAATTCAACTGCCTGAAAAGAGATACCTAGTGTAATTTGAAAATCTTTGGTGTATCATGCCAAATTTCTGGCCCAGAAGGCTGTATTTTTCTCACTGTATCTGCTACAGCCATACAGGTATCTCAAGTACCCTACACCATCTCAAACAATGCTGAACACTTTTCTGAGACTTTTATCCTATGCACTTTAGATACCAGGGATGGCGTTCAGCTCCATATTGTAGATGTTTAAATTTAGTAGTCTACTCACCAGTGTCTATATATGACATGATTAGTTCCCACTCTAAGCAGTGGAGATCTAGCCAATACAGCTAATGAAGTCTAGATGACTATTCGTCTTCCTTGATGTTGATACCTGCATTAGACTGACCAGCTGAAGAGCTCTCTACTCTCCACCAACTGGTTGACAGGATATCCACCGATAAAACAACCAGCTCACATATAAATATCTATGCTAAAGTGTTGTTGCATCTTCAGGTGGGATAAAGTTACCTTTCTTACCAGCAGCTGGTATAGTGCTGTTTGGATTTGGGATGGTAATAGTGTTGATAGTGCATTGGAAGTGTTCGATGGTTGCTGAGCCATCAAGGCCTTTTCTGCTCCTCATACTTCCCTGCCAGTGAGTAGGCTGAGAGTGTACAAAAAGCTGGGAGGAGAAACAGCTGGAACAGCTGACCCCAACTGACTGAAGAAATACTTCATGCCATATGACTTCATGTTCAGCATACAAAGCTGGGGGACGGAAGGAAGCAGGGGGACTTTCAGAGTTATGCCATTTGTCTTCCCAAGAAAATGTTACACGTGATGCAGCCCTGTTTTCCTGGGAACAACTGAACACCTGCTTGCTGATGGGAAGCAGTGAATGAATTTCTTGTTTTGCTTTGCTTGTGTGTGTAACTTTTGCTCTACCTATTACATTGTCTTTATCTCAACCCACAAGATTTTCTTCAGCTTCCGATTCACTACCCCATTGCAACTGGGGGAAGTTAGTGAGCAGCTGCATGGTTCTAGTTGCTAGCTAGGGTTAAACCACAACAAATGTGTACAGACTGGAACTGAATTTCATCACTAATTCACAATGAGACAGAAGTTGTTTCTCTTTTTGTCTTCAGAGGATTACAGACCAACATAGTCCTGTTTAGTAGCAAAGTCTGGTACACACCGAATCTTGTACAGATTTTTCATTCAAAATCAGAACTGAGAGAAAAAAAGAGTTAACCACTTTTCAGATTATACCCTAGCAATTAAAAGTGTGAGATCTGAAATAGGAGTCCTTTGACTACATGTATAAACCTACCTCAATTATAAGAGGAGCCTGAGTTGCTCAAGTGTAGAGGTCTGTGTTGCAGATGTATAAAGTTAGGTGAGATGAATCTAACTTTCATTTTCTGTGCCTTCTTCCTCCTGGTAGACCTTCTTCCATATCCCAGGAGAAAAAAAAAAAAAAAAAGAAAAAAAGAAAAAAAGAAAAAATGAGTCTGTGCTTGGTGTAATGCTTCAGTTTCTGCTTCAGGCTATGTGCCAAAAAGCATGAAAGCTTCCTGGTGGCATATGAAATTGTCAAGAAAAACAATGATTCTAACCCTGACATTACAGCCCTCCTGAGAGAAGATATCACATGGTTTGGGGCACTGCTCTGAAGGCAGTGTATTTATTTTATCAGTCATACTAACAAAAAATGCAAGTGCAATTCTGAAAGCAGAGCTAAGCATTGCCATAACTGATTTTTTTTGTTGGTAGAAGCCTAAATTGCTACTCCAGGCTCTAAGCAGAGAAAAGACGAAGGATGCAGGGCCTGGCTTCAGTTACTTAATAGGTCATGCAGATGTCTATGTCTTTGAGATAATATTTCCACTTGACAAGATTACGGTGAAGAGTGATAATAAAGACTGGTCTTTGGAGAATGATGACATGTATTTCCATGATACTGTGACACTTGGATGGAAATTAACATACGAATTGAGACCAATAAGGGATTTTTATAAATGATTACTTTTTAATCTCTGTTAATAAAAAGAGTATTTCCTCAAAATCAGCATTTGGACACAAATGAGACCTAAACTTTAATGCAGGGTTGAGGACAGAAGAACAGCATGCAGGTTACTATTATCATAGAGCAAGATATTTATTATACTTACAGTTACTTATGTCTAGTGTGAACTGAAGTCGCCATAACTGAAGAATAAATTTGCTAACATACAGCACCACCTACAACTTTAAATTTAGTTAAAAATTCAGAGTGTCCTAGGTTGTTCTTACGTGAGGCGTTTAACTCATAATCTCTGAAGTAATTTTTGAACAGGTGTGTAGTACATGAAAAATTTATAACTTTCCATTATTAAAATTTTTTTTTGTGAGATAAAAATATTAATAATGAATAAATTTAAAATAATAAGTAATCTCCCCCTCTAAAATAAGATAAATACCTCTTCTACTATATATTACAACACAAATAAATTACTTCAGTTCATCATACCATTCAAAGACATGTGAGTCACCTCTCAGTATAAATATTTTACTGAAATTCTAACTTCTTACTAAAGCCACTCAATTTTTATTTTTTTAAATTTTTTTTCTAGTTTTGTTTCTAGTTGAATTTCTCATGGGCTACTACCATTAACAAAGCAGATGAAAACAGACATAAAAGACAATTGTGATTGTAATTGTAGAAAAAATGTACCCTACACAATTTCTCGAAAGCCTTGCATTGTCTCATGAACTCCTACATTGTCCAGTTTGTTGTATGTGAACTGTAGAAATGATTATGTATATACTGGAATTACACTTCATTATCGTATGCTCACATCTGCAGGATTTGCTCTTACTTTGTTAAACATGGAAATGAATGGGGACAACCTTGTGTCTGGTATCCACTGTATCCACAGTATCCACATTAAGACTAAGAAAGAAAACATATTTTATTTTATTTCAAAGATTTGTTGACATTGTTTCAGCTTTTTTGAGATACGGATATACAGCAGTGTGCATCCTGAGACGGCTGAGGTATTTGTGATTCTCATTAGAATCCAAATACAGAAAAGAAAGACATTCTTGGAATAGGTAATGGATATTACCTGTTCTTTGGTTAGATGGTATTTATCTCTTTCAACAGTTCCAGGCACATGAAATACTACTTTTCTCTCTGAATATTGTGAGGGAATAGATCTAACCCATCTTTCCAGAAGTGTTTAAACTCCCGTAGGGTCATGTTTATTCTAAAAGCTTCCTGGGTCTTAACTTTAGCTACCTATTTATTCGCAAAAATATCTGCTCAAGGGAAAGTGTTCCTCTTTCCTGTGAAGTAGTCTATAAACACGGAATAGGTAGACAGGCATTTGAACTCTATTTAAGTCCTTTAAGGAGGCTCTATGAGTTTGCTGTGTGCATGAAAATGACCAGAATACCATTGAAGTGATGAACTTCTTATAATAGTCTAACTGTATGGTATAAAAACTGTTGGGCTTCAGAGAGACTGAGCCTTTAACCTTCACCTTCCAAGACCAAACTGTTGAATACTCAGAAAGTGTTCACTTTTCAACAACATCATGAATCTGTGTACAGTCTTAGAACCATATGAAGGTGAAAACGAAGGAAGAATAAAAATGCACACATTTCTGTCTCAGTGATTTCTCTTGCAGGTGAAAGGAAACAGAAATGGAGTGCCTTACTCAGCCTCCTGAAAAATTGCTGCATTTCACCCTCAGTCATTTTTGGATAAACAACAAAACCAATCAAAGGTTTAAATTACATGGATTGGATTATTCTGGGAACAAAAATGAAATTGATCTATGAGGCAGTATATTGCTTACAGTGGAATTCCATTCTCAGTTCCTTGTCAACCTAGGAAATAAATTATTTTCATTTCCAATTAACACTGTACACAGTGAATTCTGCATAAATTCATTCTAGTACATTGGGAAAATTAAAAAAGCCCCAACCTTTCATCTGCCTGCCATTTTCTCTTTATCTGCATATACAGTAGGCCAGTAGACCAGCAGCAGCTGCTCTTGACTCACACAGAGAAGCACAGAGGAAAATAGCTCACACGACAGAAACAAAGGTGTTCAGTTCTCTAAATGAGCTCAAATATGAGCTCATTAGCAAGTGATGTTCTTGGATGCTGTAATTCTTTCTATCCTCAAACATTTTTTTTATGTTTTTTGATTGTGTACTCACTCTTCTGGAAAAGAAATGTCTTCTTATGTGCTGGCTTCAAAAAGCAAATCTGCCTTGAATTTTCTGACATTTACAGATAGCACCGAGAAGACATATCAAATTTTCTTGGAATTAAAAAGAGCAATGACACTAATATAACAATTTTTATCTTATTGTCCCTCCATCAAATGACCAACACACTAATTTTGTAACTTGATTGATAAAGCCCATCTTTCACACAAGAGCAAAGAGTGAGGCTCAGATTTACACTTTGAAAACATGTCTTAATTAGTTTACCATCAACTTTCTTTTGGGTATTGCAATATAAATAAAGAAGGGCTAAGGCTATGTACAGCCATTCAGGGCAATTACCACCAGTGAAAAGGCTTACTGAGAAAATAAAATGTGCAAACAGTTAAGAATAACAACCTCCCATCAAACTTCCATGAAGTATATAAAAAGTGGACTGGGTTTCATCAAGTTGCAGGGAAAATATACTGTATTATGTCAAATAAAATTGGTAGGCCGGACTAGACGACCTTTGGAGGTCCCTTCCAACCTGGACGATTCTATGATTCTATAATTCTCTGTATTCTGTTGTAAAAAACACTCAAGCCTTTTATAGAAAGAAAACAAGAGCATCTCTGGATTATTAACCAAGGGCTGTTATGCTGTGAAGAGTATCTACTGAAAATACGTCTGTAAAGATTTGACTTCACTGGTTAGTGCAATAGATAGTGAGCTATCAAAAGAAACTGAAGAGAAAAGAAGACTTGGAGGCAACAATGCATATCTTCAAAATCCTAAGAGATACATTCTTTTTTCAACATTTATGCTTAACTCGTCTTACTGTTACTGGGAGTTATGTGCACACATAGAAAGAAGAGACACCTCCGTATGTAAACAGTCATTCATTTTCAGATGAGAAACAAAAAAATGGAAAAGAATAAAGACCGGATGATTTAAATTTTAGAATGCACTCCAAAAAGGACTGTGCAGACTATGAATCGGGGTTATATTCAGAATGTCTCAGAAATTCTGATCAACATTAGCAGAAATGACAGTAATTCCCTGTGCACTGTGATAGAAACCTAATCATTACTGCTACCAAAGTAAGACTGTTTCCATTCAAACAATAGGACCATTAGATGCACATACAGTGAACTTTAGAAACTGCATAGATTCTAACTCTTAACCCTTCTCCAGTCAGAGGTGAAATATAAATTTCTTCTAAGTGTTTTTTTGAATAGTTCAATTTTAAGGTATGTATTCTCGGGATCATGATAATCTGATTAAGATAAATTGGCTCCAAAATCAGTGTTTTACATTAGATTTCAACCAATTAAAGAGGTAAAAAAGGAGGGAAGCAGAGAAAGAATCATAAAATCATAGAATAGAATCATAGAATGGTAAGAGTTGGAAGGGACCTTAAAGATCATCAAGTTCCAACCCCCCTGCCATGGGCAGGGACACCTTCCACTAAAGCAGGTTGCTCAAAGCCCCATCCAGCCTGGCCTTGAACACTTCCAGGGCTGGGGCATCTACAACTTCCCTGGGCAACCTGTTCCAGTGCCTCACCACCCTCACAGTAAAGAATTTCTTTGTGGTATCTAAAATTTCTTTCTGGTATCTAAAAAGATACTCATACAGTTTTACTAGGAAGGGATTATTTAACCCTAAACTTGACAAGTAATTTTAAAGTTTTAAGTAAATCTATGTATTTTCAGAAACACTTACAAAAAAATTAGTATTTATGGACTGTAGTCTAAAAAGTCTTTCCACCTGTTTTTCAATCCTTTTTTTTTTCTTTAATTTTACATTTGGTTCTTCAAGACAGACTTCCAGCAGGGTGCAGAGAGGTTTAGTTTTGTTGTTATATGCAATTAAGTTTAATTTGATTTGCATGGCTAAAACCCTGGTCATGACACTGAAAACGCTCACTTAAACCCCCCCTGTTACAACTTGTTAATAAGGAGGCTTTTGCAAAGGAGAAACAGTAACTTCAGTAGTAATCTGGATAAATATAATTGAAAGCATATTGTATTTATCTTTTTACTCATCACACATGATATTTCCTCTTTCTGCTTAATAACATGTTGCTTTGGTTATATTAGAGAAGGACAGGATACAGGAAAGAAACAACAAAAAAATTGTTCATAAAATGGTCCCTGGAAACCTCTATTTTATGTTGTACAGCAAAGAATGGTGGAGATAATAAGTACTTTCAAATAATGCAACCAAATTTGGAAAACTTTTCTACTCTAGTAGCAACAGCAGAAATTTTTTTCTTATTACACTTTTAGATGAGTTGAAAGATGTTTTCAGATTCCATAGGCACACTAACACTGGTACTTAAAAGTAAAAGAAAACTTTATTTGTAATCAGTGGAGACCATTCATGAAAGTCTCCTTATGGAGGTAACAGTACTTTTACACAGACTACAACAAAAACCAAACCAAAACAACAGCAGCAACAAAAAACATCAAAAAACCAAACCCAAAAAAGTTCCTGCAACTGTATGGATTGAGTGCAAGTCTTAAAAATATAAATTAGTCTTCTTTGATGTTTGGAGTAAATTTGGAACTAAACTAGGTGTCATGCACTGTAACTTGATAACAAGTTCCTGAAAAAGAAGATATTTCTCTCAGATGTTTTCAGTGAGCTAAACTTGTGCTGAATACATCATACCTGTGAAACAGAGGATCTTTTTTATAAATGCCTCTGGACCTTTGGTATAAAATATGTATCTGTGGTTTCATGCTGTCCTACTGTAGGTAGCACTGAAAAACCCAACAACAGAACTGTAGGCACTTAAGAAATTGTAGAAAATTTACAAAATTCTTGTTGTCAGTGTCAGATGGAGATTTTAAGTTTTAAAATCAGCAGTAAAGTAACACTACATTACTTATATTCCTGAGACTCTACACTATTCCATGTCCCTGTGGTTAAGGTGTTATATTTCCTCTTCAGTCCACATCATGGTGTCAGGGCTAAGTATCTTCAACAATCATCCACATAAACCAAAAACATAATCAAATAAAAATAATTATGCACTATGTATTAAAGTAATGTTTGAAAAAACACTTTAAACAAAATTAGTAGTTTATTTGGGTTCCTATAACCCTTATGAACTATGACTCTTCAGTGTCCTGGTTCATTTATATAAAAATAAAATGTTCTTGATTCCCTCCTTATGGTTAAATCAGTATTTTCATAGAATTGCCTGGGTTGGAAGGGACCTTTCAGATCATCTAATCAAACTATTGACCTAACTCTTGACAAAAAACATCACTAAACCATATTGCTAAGCACTACCTCCAGGGATGACGATTCCACCACTTCCCTGGGCAGCCTGTTCCAATGCTTGATTGATCCACCTGCAACTTGAGGCTGTTTCCTCTTGTCCTATTGCCTGTTACTTGGGAGAAGAGACTGACCCCCACGTCCTTCCAGGTAGCTGTAGAGAGTGATAAGGTCTCCCCTCAGCCTCCTTTTCTCCAGGATAATAACCCCAGCTCCCTCAGTTGCTTCTCAAAAGACTTGTTCTCCAGACCCCTCACCAAATTCCTTGCCCTTATTTTTATGTAAAATTGCATTCGTTAAGTAGTAAATTTGGATAAATGTAAAACTTTATAGAAGAGAAAATCCCAGTTAATATAGGAAATGTCATGCCATGAATGGGAGAGGTTGATAGTGTGTTTCATAAATTACTTTGGAAAACAATCTATAGCATGGAAATATATCTTGCATCTTGTGCAACTAATTTAGAAAATGAAGATTTTCCATAAGAACATAAACATACTTTCTATCCTGGTTTGGGGTTGGTTTTTTTTTTAGGATTTTTTAGGATTTTGTGGTTTGGTGTGGTTTGGTTTGTTTTTTTTCCCGAGTGAGAAATGTTCTCTCAGTGGCATCTAATTGAAAATAGAATTTAATCCATAATCTGCATATATGAAAACTGTGTTGGTCAACATTTTTCTTCCTGTGAATTTCAGACCTACAGCTCCTTACTCATATTAATTTAAGACTTTTCAATTATCTTATTTTTGAACTGATTTGATTTATATGGAGTTTGATGATATTGCATTGGGGAATACTTTATTTTGTTTGTGCACAGTAAATATATTTGTGATGAAAATGAAATTTCAAGGTAAATAAATATCTCCTATGGATCATTACAGACATTATTAAAAGTATGTGCCAAAGTGATAAATAGCATTACAAGCTAATTTTATTTGAAGAACCAAAAAAGCTAATTTGTAAATGTACCAATGAGCAGCAGCAGAAAAAAAAAAAAAAATAGACCAGAAATTTGTTTCACTATTCTTTGCAAAAACACCAATCTTGCATACTAAAGAAACAGCGTTGCAATTTTTTTTAATATTATATTCCCCTGATACAACATAGAGTGTCAAAGAAATATAACTTTGGGTTAACAGGGTTTTGCTGGTACACATGACACAGTAAGGAAAAAAGAAGAAAAACAGCTGAAGAGGATCATCCTTTTGAGTATGTGCCGATGCGTATGTAAGGGTATCAGATATGACTGCAATGGGAGTGTTTAGAAGACTCATAAATCGGGCCAGTTTAAACTTTAGAACAAGGACATTCAGCAACAATATACTTTGGTAATGATTAGTTCTTAAGCATATAAATCATTATCAGTACAAGTAGAAAGCAGTCTTTAGCAGTCATATTCCAAAGTATTTGAAAGTAACATTCATGTGTATATACAAGCATTCATATATAAGTACGGCTGATGCTGTGCATTAGCACAGATGGCTATTGTCCTTAATTATCTTAGATACAAAAAAAAGATCATCAGGCTTAAGAGCTCTTAAATAAGGAATACCGTAAAAAAGCGGGTTCCTTTTTCCCCATCATCCCTCCACTCCAAATTCAAGATCTCCTTTTATAAAATGTTAGGGTCTCTGTACAGTCAGCTACTCTCTGCCTCACACAGCAAGTTTCAAGCAAGTTACAACTGATAAGAAACCTAAGAGGTTGGGATGGGCTTTAACAGTGTTAGCGTAAGGGCTTAAAACTTCTTCCCAGTGATGATAATAATATTTTACCTGGGCCACTGGGCACAGAAATGTATTGTTTCCCAGATATTTATGTCAGCGTGTTAACGTTTCAGGTTAAACAAACTAATATTGATTAAATCCTACTTAGTGTGCTTCCATTTTTAAGAGAGCAACAGGCCTCTGTTTGGCTCCACAGCCATATCCACTCTCAGAAGCTTTTTCTCTCTTTCCTATGGCAAATGACCAGCTTGTTCCTGGAATCTATACCGCACAAAGGATGCGCCAAGGAAAGAAGTATAAATTAAGTAGGTTTCTTAATTTTTTGGCCTGAATGTAAAGATACTAACTCACTCACCTATATAGTGCACTAGTTAAGATATAATTTACAGTATTCCACAAATGTTTAGTCTCCTGTAGCAGGTCTATATAACATGGAGATCCTATTTACCTACATGTATCATTCTTGAGGTAAGCAATACTGCCCCCTCCCCTCCCCACAAGATAAAATTCTGAGGCCTAGATACTCATATTACCTGATGAGTAAATAGAATTCGGACTACCAGTACAATTAAGAGCAAAACAGGGTCCACATCATTAGATTATGTAGACCATAAATTTATCTATTTGGAATTCCTAAGGCAACCTACTGCACTGAGAATGTTAAGACAGGCTTAAACATGCAGAAATTTTTATTTTTTCAGAACTGAAAATGGAAGGCCCTTGTTAAAATAAAGGCTAAGGCATTGAGCAACAAGAGGTCTCAAAGCTCATCAAGTTCATAGTGGATGACTGGCTTGAACCTACACTCAAACTGTAATATGGATGCAGGATTTGGGCAACATCTCCTAAAAGACAGACATTTGTGAAGAAATATTGGTCTCTAGAAGCTTACCTCCCAGAACAGAAATCAAAATGCATTAGGATGTAGATAGGCATCTGAAAACCAATATCCTATGAAGACTTAGATGCCTATGCCTGAGACAATTATTACTAAAGGGAGTGATAAGCAGTTGAAGTTTCCTGGAATTCGAACATCCTTTTATGAAACAGAGACTTGTGTGTCATGTTTTTTGAATAAATTCATTGAATGCTCTGATATCTAGGTAGGTGAGAACTGCCTTCTCATCTAGCTATATATTAATGAAAGCAGCTGCAAAAGTATTTTCTAATCTTCACAGTTTGTGTTACCTAAGGTCTTGGCAGGTCTCTTCCCCCCACCTCTCCCTTCTCTCTTTCTCTGTCTCATTGTCTCTCTCCTTTATGGAATCTTTCATGGGACATAAATGCTACTCCATTTAATTTCTAGGGCTGATTGAGTGCCACATTCACGCCTAATAAGAAATTCAGCTACAAACACTTCATAAACTTTCATATTGTAGAGGAAGACATCCAGGGATTTCTATATGCCCTAAACTTCAAGCACCAATTGTTTTTTTGTCTGTGTGATGGGTTGGCCACAGTTGGAAGCTAAGCACCCACAATGCCTCTTACTCACTGCCCCTCTGCCAGTGAGACAAGGGAGAAAACAGAGAGAACAAGAGAATAACAACTCATCAGGGAAATCACTCACCAATTACTGACTCAACTGGGAAAATTTAACTTAGTGTATTGCCAGTTAGCATAAACATTTAATTATTGATTTGGATACCAAGAAACAAGACAAAAATTTAAATGCTTAGGGAAAAATCTTCTTCACCTCTTTCTCATGTTCAGCTTCCCTATAGACACCTCTCCTCTTCCCTTCCAAATTTCTGCTTCCCTGTTATCAATACACGTTATGCTTAGTCTTTTCAGGGAGGCAATTTGCTGATCAGGAGGTTGGGATTAGGCTGCAGTGGTTTCTTTCCGTTGCTCCTTATTCCTTACGCTTTTCTCTCTATATTCATCCTTTCCTATCTGTTTCCTCTGCTCTGGTGTGGACTTATCCATGGCTGCAGTCGCTTCAGGCTGTACATGCTCCAGCATATGCTTATCTACAGGTTGCAGTCCCAGAAGGGGGGTCCAGGAATCTACAGATCAGTCAGCTTAACATCAGTTCCTGGAAAAGGCATGAAGCCATTTCCAAGTATGTGAAGGACCAGAAGGTGATTGGGAACAGTCAGCATGAGTTTACAAATGGCAAATCATAACCTGTTAAGCTGATTGCCTTTTGCAATAAGGCAACTGTCTGCATGGATAAGGTAAGAGCAGTGGCTGATGTATACCTAAACTTTAGAAGTTAAAGGTTTTTAATACAGTTCCCTCATAGTGTAGAAAAAATAGACAGATATGGATTCATGTAACCAATAATGTGGATGGAAAATTGGCTGGACTGTTAGGCTCAAAGGGAAGTGATGAGGGATTAAAAAAGTCCAACTGGCAGCCCATTACTAGTGGCGTCCCTCAGAGGTCAATACTGAGGACTGGTGGGGATAGAGTACATGTTCAGCTAGTTTGCAGAAGCCATAAGAGGAAGCACTAACACACTCAAAGATAGGTCTGCTATTCAGAAGAACCTCTACATACCAGAGGAATGGGCCAACAGGCATCTCAAGAAATTCAATAAAGAAAAATACAAAGTTCTACACTTGGGACCCCGTGCAATAACCCCATGCAACACTATAAGCTGGAGGACAACTCAGTAGTAGGTAGCTTTCCAGAAAAGGATCTGGGGCCTTGATAGACAGCATGTTGAACCTGAGTAAGCAGAATGACCTTGCAGCACAAAAAGGCCAACTACTTATTGGACTGTATTAGTGAGAGTAAAACTATCTCATAAGCAGAGATAGGCACTGTAATACTTTATGAATTTCTTTAAGCTTGTTTTGTAGTGGAATCAGTTAAAGTCTCTGAGCTAAATTTTTAGAGACAGTAAAATGTCAGTTGTTTATAATTCCACAGGTGGAAGGAAATATTTTAACCTTCATGAAAAGCAATTATAAACACTTTTTCATGAAGTATTTATGTTTTACCTTTTTTATATCATAAAATTTGGTGATAGGGGAAATGTTTCAGTGATATAGATAATTTGAAATTTGTTAAAACAATACCAGTATTTATTTTCTCTAGGTAACTATAGAGAATGCAAATCCATATAAACAGCTATATTAGTTACTCAGTTTGACTGATTAGGCTTCTTAAGCCTCTGACACTAGTCTTGATTGATTTTCCTCCATAGGTCACAAAAAAGGGAAGCAAGTAATCTAATGAGGTCCTAGTCCACAGGCAGTCATGGGTCAGTGGTAAGGCTTTGTATAGCAAACTATATAAAGATCGAGATAGTGTTCTTCTTTTATCAGTTTATTTTGTTGTAGAAACCAAGTAGATATTTAGAATTTCTTTTATCTTCATCCCTTGGTCGAGGTTCAAGCTAAAGAGCTCAGTGATTTTGTTGTCATCTGTTCGGAACTGTCAAGTTTTCTGCTGGAATAGAAAAGAAAGGCAGCATTAATTTTTTTCTTTGTTAGAAAACTTTGACCAAGAGCAGCAATGGCTCTAAGAGACATTGTGTTGAGCATTTCAGGATACATTCTGTCAACAGAATAATTTAATGCTCCCGCCATGTTATCAGCGTATTTCTCAGATACTGCCAGTGTCATTTCATTTGTGTCTCAGTTAAATTTGAAGCAACTGCATTTCATCTATATGCTTATCACTCTTATGCAAAGTGTCATCTCAGTAAAAATGCTGTACATATCTCACGATAAGACGACAGAGCAGGGTGTCTTCAGTGTGCATTAAAGCCATCCTTTTTCATGACTTCTCCCAAAAATCTGGAGGAAGATACAGAATGATCAATCTTTGTGCTCTCTCCTGTGCTGTTTGAATAATAATGCATTAGTTTCTACCCCTTCCAAAACATCTGAAGGAAGATAAGGAAACAAAACAAACGTGTACATACTTTTTGAAGTTCACATGATGGTGGCAGGGAACACGAAAACTTAAAAACGCTACTACAAAAGTTCACTATCATTCCTGTATTGCTAAAATAATATAATAAAAATAATAATAGGTAATACATGTATTAGAGTACTTTGTGACCATGAAAATCTTTTCTAGCTTCTGGCATGGACATTTTACGTGGGCTGCAGCCTTTCCAAATAAGTTTTAACAATTATTATGGCAAAAATAACTAAAAGGTCCATAATAATAGATGGTATTTTTATAACAGTGATAAATATAAGTTGATTCCTGGTTACTCTTGTACAAAGAGAAGTTCAGATCCTCTACAGTTTATATCAACATAGTTTTTTCAAGATTATATCAATTAAAAAAAGGGAAAGATTTGAACCAATAACTTGCTTGATAACAAGGTTTCTTGTCTTGCTCAAAAATAAGCCACTAATGTGCCTTTGGGTGTAGATTTAGGGTGAAAATCTTAGTCCTCTGAAACTACCACAAAGCTCCCACAAATGCCTATGGAGCCGACATATCACTCACGGTCTTACAATTTGGTATACTTTAAGTTAAAGGAAAGATGTAAATCTTCTGTAGCTTGCAGACTTTTTTATCCCTTTTGAAGCTCAACATTACTATCAGAAAAATAACATAATTCACACATATTATCAGTCATTATCTTAGAGAACTAAAATAAATTGAAATACAAACACCTGATATTTGAGAGATCATTAGCTCAATTAGGTGAGTAGGTCTGTTCTTTAGCCTAAAGACATAAGGGTTTGCATCCCTGTACTGGAGAAGTTAAGTGAACATTGATATTTTCTAAAGAAGTGTTTCCTAGAAATGCAAGCTTCTGAATTTTCTCTGTGGATTTGTAAGTTGTTTCTGAAGAACTGTACTGAGATTCCCAGAAGCCTTCATAGGCAGACGTGAAGAAATGAACAACTATTTGAGCTTAAAGGTAGCTCATTGATCAAATGCTCTTCATTCTTCATTCTTCATCTTCTCCTGAAGGGGACATTTCATCATCTATTCCAACTCCATTCGTGAAAGAGAAATAACAGTATTGTAGGATAACTTTGAAACAAAATCCTCAAAGCAAATGATATATGTGTTGAGATCCATCTTCTATTCCCTGAAAGTTATATTCTTGCTGTTGAGACTGTGGTTAGTTCATCTAAGTAAATAATGAAATATAATTAAAATGTCATTTTTTAAACTTAGAATCATAGAACGGTGTGGGTTGGAAGGAACCTTAAAGATCATCTAGTTCCAACCCCCCTGCCATGGGCAGATACACTTAAGAATTTTGGATTTATTGTTCAATCAATAACAATCATATTGTTTTGCTTTGCCTTGTTTGGTTTTATTTTCACCAACATGTATGATGGTTACTATTTGTTCAATGTAACATAACTAAATATACATCATTATTTTTGTATTCCTGTCAGGAAGACATTTTTATAAAACTAGCATCACAAATCTAATTGAATCTTTAGGAGACAGAGGAAGTAGAGAGATGGAAGATACTTGTGTGTTCATATTTTGGCCCTCTAATATCTTCAGACTTTTGAGGAAAAACTAAAAATGGTCTGAGACCCTGTGATTTCTTCAGTTCTGATTTATCAACTGCATCTCATCTGTCTCAATATTCATGCGACAGAAATTGAGCCAATCCAAGAAAAATGGTGTTATTCCAAGGCTTCATTTACCCTCATCTGCCAACTTCAGATTTCTCTTTTTCTTGATTGGTTTTGTATCATCAGGTTACTAGTTGAGATTATGTCAGATTATCTTAAGATTCCTTGGAAAAATGGGAGTTAAAAATATTTTAAAAGGAAGTAAAGATTTGTCTTTCGTCCCCATGTAGAATTAAAATATTTGTGTAGTGCATGCATTTGTTTGATTATTTCATGTAGCAGTGTATATATTTGCAAATGAAATACCAGCAGCTGTTCACAGCCATTAAGCTTTTCAGAGGTGCCTGAACATCTTGGAAAAGATTAATTTTGCCTAAATTCAAATGTCTGAAGTGTAAGTGCTCCAATCTGAATTAGGGGGTAATTACAGTTAACAGAGGTGTAAGATTTAATTCAGTTGCCCAACCTAGATTAATTTGTCTAGTGGCATTTGAGATGTCCTGGGTTCCCCTGCTTGGTTTCCAGCAGCCACACATTCTCCACAGGTACTGTGTTTTATCTGCCAATTCTGTTAGTGTCACTTTGGTATGCTAAGACATCTCTTACTTGTGTGGGTAACTGAATTGAACAATAAAAATGAATTGCAAATACAGTCAGTAATACTTGTTTTATGATCCATTTAACTAAACGTAAGTGTCCTTTTCACAAGGAGATTAATAGATCTCTATTTGGTCTCTACTTACTATATTAACTAGATTTGATTCCAATGCCCACGTTCTCTTCTAGTGACACATATATGCACACAAGTTTTGCAAATATGATGCAGGATAGTAAATATGATCTACAGAATATCTATGTGCTTTTACTCTACTCAAAAAGTTAGAAAAAGTTCTTAGAGAAGATCAGAGCAACATGTGCCATTCGATAAATCTGCATAGATTTGTAACAGGATTTGTAGGAGATCCTACTGGGTCAGCAGGTTGACACAAGGAGGAATAAAATAACTCAAATGTCAATAGAAGCCTATGTGTAGGCAACTGAATGAATATCTATGTACTTATTAACTATAATGACAAACTAGACAACAACCCAGAGGTTGATAGTTATTCTGAAAACACTTAAGTAAAATTAATTCTAAAGACAGTGTCGTTTCTGAGAGATTGCACCTAAGCAAAAATGCTTCATTTTTCGGCAAAGCAGACTTACAGACTTCTTTTGAAGAGTCTATAACATTTCAGGACCTGTCAATAACTTTAAAGGATCCTAATTCAGCATTATATTTCCATTGAGTTTGCTTACAAATTCCAGGATATGAATGTTCCGGTTCTAAGTCCCAATATTATGCAATTGCACAATTATATAGATGTGATTTTTCTCTTTCCTGGCATGTTGCGGCATTGTACCTGCCTAATTAATGCACTCACTAAAACTATAGTAAGTTCAAGCATATGACAGCTCTTGGAGCTATTTATTCGTAGTAGTTTATGACTTTTTCCTCCCCCACAAGGATATTATAATGAGTAAAAAACCCCATGCTTTGTAAAATCCCAAATTCTGTTAGTATATGTACACTTGATTCTTAGTGCTGCTGGAAACTCTCATTTTGCAGAAGCATCTTTTTATGTTTCATATTAAAATGAAAATTATTCTTATTATGTAATTATATATTTGCATAAAATACTCCATTACTTCTCATAGGGCACTACATTTATTGGTAACACATATATACACACACTCACATATGC
>JAOXJK010000001.1:172580335-172590594 GCA_025774025.1 Xenus cinereus | reverse complement strand
TCTGCTGGGCAGCTTTCCAGCCACTCTTCCCCAAGCCTGTAGCGTTGCCTGGGGTTGTTGTGACCAAAATGCAGGACTCGGCACTTGGCCTTATTAAACCTCATCCCATTAGCTTTGGCCTGTTGATCCAACCTGTCCAGATCCCTCTGTCGAGCCTTCCGACCCTCAAGCAGATCAACACTCTCACCTAGTTTGGCGTCATCTGCAAACTTACTGAGGGTGCACTCAATCCCCTTATCTCGATCATCAATAAAGATATTAAACAAGACTGGCCTCAAAACTGAGCCCTGAAGGGCACCGCTGGTGACCGGCCGCCAACTGGATTTCGCCCCATTAATCACCACTCTCTGGGCACGGCCATCCAGCCAGTTTTTTACCCAGTGAAGAGTACACTTGTCTATGCCAGATGATTCGCCAGCTTCTCCAGGAGAACGCTGTGGGGGATGGTGTCAAAGGTCTTATCAAAGTCCAGGTCGACAACGTCCACAGCCTTCCCCGCATCGAGAAGGTGGGTCACATGGTCATAGAAAGAGATCCAGTTGGTTAAGCAGGACCTCCCTTTCATAAACCCATGCTGAGGAACAAGCTGAAGAATATATTACTACAAATAATGAACATTTAGTTGCTCTCAGATGTCTGCACGCCAAAACTGTGTCTGAATTTAACTAATTTGATGCAACCCCATCACTACTAACCTGAGCCTCATACAAAATATGAACCAGTGATTCACATATGAAAATCAAGCATAATTTAATTTATGTAAACTCAGACTTTTAATATTTTCATCTACTGTTTGCAAGTAGTTCTGTGATAGACTAAACCAGTGACATGTGAATAACGTCTCTCAATAAATTAAGATAGTTGTATTTCATGTTTAGATTTTCTGATCACTGTGGAAATTTCCTTTCTGCAAAAACAGACAGGGACACTCTCTCTTACACTTATAACTGGAAGCAGATTTTCAATAGAACTGTAGAAAAGGTAGTATATATTTAGCATGTGTAAAGTAATGGTTTGAGATGGAAAATAAATTCAGGGATTATTTGCAAAGACAGAAAGAGAAAGTTACTGTGATAGTTTAAGTCTCATTTTCTTAGAATAGCAGATAAAATTCATGTAAGAAGACAGACAGAATTAGTACTATACCATAGGGCCACTGAATAGACCTTAAGATGTACATTGTGTACTGGGGGGAGCTCTATCCTGCCTAAAGCAAGAACTTTATTCACAGTGAAGTTTTGTTAGCACATTTTTATTTTCCTTCTTTATGGTTTTGTGGGGGTTGAATTTTAAAGTGGGACAGATAGTTATCCTTTTGGATCCCATAAAGCTTCCAACAGGAACCCCCAGCAGTGTTTGTGTTCCTTGCACATGTCTGTATTGCATACTGAACTGGCCCTAAATGAATTGTTCCAAGAATGCAAAGCAAATTAGCTGTTTCATCTGAGAGTAAATGCACCACAGCTCTGTGCAATTTAATGCTCTCTTCTGAGAACAAGAGTTGATACACAGTGTGATTGATGGTAAAGCTGTTAAACCTGTTTATTCCAGTTCTAATGGGTTCATCCCAACAAGAGTGAAGCTAGACAGTGGGGGTCACCTTGTCTTAAGTAATACACATCAGATCAGGAGCATCCCTTAATACCTGCACTGATATGTTTAAAGAAGCTTTTGAATGACATGGTGAAGAATCACTGGGTGACACAGAAAGAAGATGCCTACACCAAGAGCAGAATGGCAGGCAAGTGTATGTAGGGTTCGCTTGCAACAGACTCACGGCCAAGTCCTCCTCCTCCAGGAGAGTTTGGAAGAGTTTATCAACCCAAGAAGTCACTGGAAGCTGGCAGATTGGAGAAAAGAACCTGCACTGAAAAGTGAGCAAAATGTAGATTTCTTTTCAAACCATTTACTTAAACTTTGCCATACCTAGCAATATGTGTTTTCCTCTGTATAGTCACAATGCTCGAGTCCCTGTAATTACATCCTCTAAGGGCATACATTTAGAGATTGGAAAAATTTAAAACTTTCTTTACCTCACTTCAAGAAAAGAAAATAAGAGACATTTTCACTTCAGTAGAAATTTTCTTTAAACAGTTTGGTGTTCCAGCAGGAAGTACTGAGTCTGGCTGGGATGCAGTTAATTTTCTTGATAGCCATTCTTATGGTGTTAATGTTTTGGTTTTCTGACTAAAACAGTGTTGCTAACACAATGATTTTTTAGCCATTGCTGAACTGTGTCTGCACAGTGTCAAGGCTTTCTGATTCTCATCTACGCTGCCAGGAAGTAGTCTAAGGGTGAGCAAGAAGCTGGGAAGTGACAAAACTAGGACAGCTAGTCTGAACTGACCAAAGGGATATCCATATCATAGGACACCTTACATAACAATAAAAGCTGTGGAAAGGAAGAGGAAGGGGGAGCATTCCAAGTTATAGCATTTGTCTTCTCAGGTAATCATGATGCATAGAATCATAGAATGGTTTGTGTTGGAAGGGACCTTAAAGATCATCAGGTTCCAACCCCCCTGCCAAGGGCAGGGACATCTCCCATTAGACCAGGCTGCTCAAAGCCCCATCCAGCCTGGCCTTGAACAATTCCAGGGCTGGGGCATCCACAGCTTCTCTGGGAAACCTGTTCCAGTGCCTCACCACCCCCACAGCAAAGAAATTCTTCCTAATATCTAATCTAAATCTCCCCTCTTTCAATTTTAAATCACTACTCCTTGTCCTGTCACTGCACTGCCTAATAAAGAGTCCCTCCCCATCTCTCCTGTAGGCCACCTTTAGGTACTGGTAAGGCCATTATAAGGTCTCCCCGGACCCTGATCTTCTCCAGGCTGAACAACCTCAACTCTCTCAGCCTGTCCTCATAGCATAGGTGCTCCAGCCCCCTGATCATCTTTGTGGCCCTCTGCTGAACCCATTCCAACAGGCCTGTGTCCTTCCTGTGCTGAGGAATGCATGTTGAGGCCTTGCTTTCCTGGAAAAGTCTAAACGCGTATCTACCAATGGGAATTAATTAATGAATTCCTTATTTTGTTTTGCTTGTGTGCACAACTTTTGCTTCACTAATTAAACTCTTGGCCTTTGGATTTTTCTTGGTTGAATTGTATCTCCCTCATCCCACTGGGGTGGAGTGCATGACAGTTTACCTGCTGGCTGGGGTCAACCCACCATGGTTAAACAGAGATTTTCTTTGTTTCAGCAGTTAGGATTCATCTGATTCCAAACAGAAACATGTCTGCTCTGTAAACCAAATGCTATAAAAGATACATAAACCAAGTCCAAAGGAGGGCACCGAAAATGATCAGATGGATGGAACACTTGTCCTATGAAGAAAGGCTGAGAGAGTTGGGATTGTTCAGCCGGCAGAAGAGAAGGCTCTGGAGAGACCTTGTTGTGGCCTTTCAGTACTTATAGGAGGCTCATAAGAAAGATGGGAACAACGTCTTTAGTGGACTGTGTTGTGATAGGATAAGGGGTAATGGTTTTAAACTGAAAGAGGGTAGATTTAGACTGGATATAAGGAAGAAATTTTTCCAATGAAGGTAGTGAACACTTGAATGGATTGCTCAGAGAGGTGGTAAATGCACCATACCTGGAAAAGTTCAAGGTCAGGTTGGATGCCACCCTGAGCAAGCTGATCTAGTTGAAGATGTCCCTGCTCATTGCAAGGGATTTGGACTAAGGGGACCTTTAAAGGACCTTTCCCTCTCAAACTGTTCTATGACTCTATAATTCTAAGTCCTGGAAACAACAGTCCTATGTCGTAAGTGCAGAATAGTTGTGATTTATGTTGAGTATAGTATCTTCTCCTCTAATCACCACTGGTGAGGCCACACCTGGATTGCTGTGCCTAGTTCTGGGCTCCTCAGGAGAAGGGAGGCATGGGCATACTGCAGAGTCCAACGTCCGGCCACAAAGATGGCAGTAACTTCTTGCAGAGAGGCATTTATGAAAAGACACAGCTCATACCAACAAAGCTATCTACTTTTGTTTTCCATCTGCATGTAAGTCACCTATCTACTTTTTAAACAGTGATTGCTGTCTTCTTTTTTGCAACATTCCCTGTGGTAATACTGAATACTCACATTCAAAACAATAGTTATGATGAACCAAAAGAAAACTTCATAAATGTATATTTAACAATTTTTTTTATGTAGGTATGCATATAATTTTCTAAAGAAAACAGAGTAGAATTCTGCTGCCACTGAAGGCAATTATGAAATTCATACTCATTTCCCTAAGAACAGAATGTGGTTTTAACTTGATAGCCTGGTTCTTCATCAGAGCTACTCATTGAATTTATTAGGAATATTTTTGCTTTTTTGAAGGACAGAAAAGAAAGTATAAAGTCCAGAAATAAAAGATTAAAAAGATGATGTCAGACTTTCAATTGATAAGCTGATCTGCATACCAAGGGAAAGTAATTCATTTCCACAGAGTAAAAAAGGATCAGGGGGCATGAAGTTGAGGTTTACAAAAGCTTAACAGAAGGAGTAGTATGAATACATATTCATTTTTGAGTGGAGGGGAACTATCAAAAGTAATGAAGTGAGAGTGCTGAGGCTAAGTAAGTATGCTGGAAAATATTTCCCTATATAAAGTTAAAAAACATAATTAATATTCATTAACAGGAATTTCAGAAGTATCATTCTTAGCTCAGGTTTGCTTAATTTTCCCAAGGAAAATTAGAAGTACCTTCTAATCATTCTTAATTTAATTTATTTTTGAAGAGACAAGATTAATATGAAATTTAATCATAAAAGATAGTTTTAAGTTCTTGAATACCATAGATTAGAATGTTACAAAGTCCTGAAGATGTGGAAGGACCCTCACACAAATCCTCACTGGGGTTTGATATAAGCAAAAGATTTAAAGTCCTTTACAAGCTCATCTGAGACTGGACTTTTATCACACTGAAAGTCTGTGAAGATTTGAATTAAGAGAAAAGACATAAATTTCACAGAGAGAGAAAAAGCTTTTACACGTTAACTGAAAAAAGTTAACATGTAAAAAGAGAATGTTCAACACATTACATTTATAAATCAATGTTTTCTTTCATCAGATTGTTTTCCAGCTTATCTGGTGTCATAGATGTTCAAGACTTGGTCACTCCATATATAACTTATCAACATGTATGTTTCATTGTGAAGACTAAAAATCATTCTGAATTTAAGTTGGGATTACAATAACAAGGATGATCACAAGGGAAATTTTGTCGGAAAAGCGGAAGAACAGAAAGATGATGTCTGATATAACGTATTTGAAATTTAATTAAATTGAAGTAACTGTATATAAAAAGAAACATAAATCTGTTGTGGAGGAAGATACCAGTTTGGACATGAGATTTTACCAGCTATGCACAAGAATGAACAACGGAGTCATGTGGTGTGTATCTACTTTGCCACCCTTTAAGTACCAGAATACTGTGATGAGGTCCTCCCTGAACCTTTTCTTCTCCAAGGAGAAAAGACCTAACTCCATCAGTGTTTCTTTATAGCAAGGTTCTCCAGCCCTTTAATCATCTTTGTGTCCCTCCTTTGGACCCCTCCAGTCCGTCCACATCTTTCTTGAATCGTGGGGACCAGAACTGCACACAGTATACCAAGTGTGGCCAGACAAGCGCTGAGTAGAGTAGGATGAGCGTGTCTCTATCTCTGCTAGAAATGCCCATGCAATTGCAGCCCAGGATTTGATTTGCCTTTCTGCTGCAGTGACAGTTGTCCACCAGGAACTCCAGCTCCCTTTCAGCAAGGCCCAGGTCACACCTAGCCACACAGCCTTGTATTGCAGTCTTTGGTTTCTTTTGTCCCAGGCACAGGACTTTGCAATTGTCATTGTTAAACTCCATATTGAAGAAAAAATTAATTTTAATTTTGCATTTTTCCCCCTGTGAGTATTAATTTGTGGGGAAACAAACAAATAAACAAAAATAAACAGTGTGCCTGAAAAAAAAAGGTGCTATAATATCTACAGCATTTTATTTCAAGAGAATATACAACATTTGACAAAATAAATTTTATTTTATAACCTGTAGAAAAGAAAATCTCAGAAAGAGGGTTTGTTAATTTTTGTTCATGCTCAGATGCATGTCAAGAGTTGATACTATTTCTAATACTGTTTTAAACTCTCTCTTTAATGAGAGTTTTCCATTTCACTCCTGCAGATCAAACCATGACATTCTATGAGAAACCAGACAGATCAATTTTCAATATTACTCTGAAAATACCATCTACTGTTTAAACCTTATATAAACATACATATCATTACTTATACTTTGTTTTCAATATTAACGTTTCATTTGATGAAATCTAATGCAATCCAGAAAAAGCTGAACAATGTGTGCAGTTATTCTAATTTTCTTAATTACTTATTACATGGTTTCAGAACAACTTTCTTAAATTATATAAACCCAGAATTACCATATGTCATTAGTCTATAGATCATTGCTATTCATTTTCAAAATTAGACACATAATTTAATGTGTTGAAATCTACATCCTAATAAGATGAACACTTACAGGCAGGATGAGGTGGTAGGAATAAATTGAAGCTCAGCAACCACAATGAATAGGAAATCATGCTGAAGTTAGCATTTACAGAAATTCTAAATCAGTGAAAGTTTATTTAGAATCTCTGATCAACTCCAGCAGCAGCTTCTATAGAGCTCTATAGCCTCTTAGAGCTCAAGTTGTATTTTTGGGCACATTCACTGAGAACCTTTTGTGATGGGCTGCTCTGCAGAGAGGAAGACTCCTGACAGACCAAGTAACCCTGATAATGGTTGAAGATTTCAAGGTTTGTAATGTTCCCATTTAATCTGGGGAGGGAAATTCTATCTGGAAGTCTGCAGTAGCAAAGAATAATGGTTTTTGTTTCCATTTCCAGTAACAATAAGTGTAATTTCTTATAATGAAGTAAAGCACAGTGAGTTCACTACACCATAGGTAGAAATTATTAAATTAATTAAGTTAAATTTCTGAACTTGGAACTTAATGGGCTAAAAATTCCAAATGTTTTTTATTATCTACATTAGAAATACACATGTCATTTTCTGTGTTCTAAACCTCCTATCTCTATGTGATTTGCAACGGTTGTTCAATCTCAGTTTCTGGTTAAAAGTCCCCTAGTTCCTCTACCTCCTTCAGGGACCTAGGGCTGCGAATCCAGTATGAGCTGCTCTGCTCTCTCAGTCTTGAATAATTTTCTCATCAACAAACTTTTGAATCAGCCTCTAATGATTCCTGCATCTTATGTGTAGAGGGACAAAACTGAGGGCTTGCAGTCCAAAATAATTATGAACTTTGCATTCAATATATTTTCAGGCATATAAATGACAAGTCATACATTAATAAAGAAAATATCCTGTAACTCAACAGCCCAGTTGTATTCCTATGGTACTAATAAGAAAAGATTATAGGAACTCTTTCCCCCAGTAGACTTGCACCTTCAGTTCTGCAGTGCTTGGGGATATGGAACTCTTTCCCCCAGTAGACTTGCACCTTCAGTTCTTGGGGTGCTTGGGGATATGGATTAGTGATGGGTGGTGTTTTTTGTGAGTGTTTTTTTTTTGTTTGGTTTTTTTTGGGGGTTTGGGGTTTGTGGGTTTTTTGGTGTGTGTGGTTTTTTTTTTTTTGTTTTGTTTTGTTTGTTTTGTTTGTTTTGTTTAATAGGTTGGACTAGATGATCTTAAAAGGTCCCTTCCAACCTAGGTGATTCTGTGATAAAATATTACTTCCCTCCCATCAGCTGGCTAACATTACCTATATCCTTGTTTCTTTTACCTCAATAGTATTTCGTTAACTGGTTTTCTTCTATTTCGTCTGTGCAAGGATTTATTTTCAAATTGCAAGTTTCAAGGTGTAGTGGGCTGACCCCAGCAAGCAACTGAGCACTCACCGGCCTCTTGTTTTTCCCATCCAGTGGGATGGTGGAGAGAATCAGAAGAGTAAAAGTACCAAAAAATTGTAAGTTAAGATGAACTCAGTTTAATAATTGAAGAAAAGAAAAAAAGTCCGTCCCGCCCAACTTTTTGTTACCGTTATTCTGATTGCCAGGGATAGAGCAGAGTGAGAAACAAAAAAGACAACACTGTTTTAGCCACAAATCTAAAACACAGCACCATACAGGGTGCTATGAAGAAAATTAACTTCATCCCAGCCAGACCAAGGGAATGCAGATTATCAGCTGTGTGGATTACATGCCTGAAAGTATTATATATGCAAATAAATACTGAACTTCTGGCACAACAATGGGAAATTTGCAGGAGTAATAGCAGTACTAGTAAGAATATATACATGCTGCCTAATATATTTGCAGAGACATGCGGCCACTTACAACGATTATCAGACCTTTACAATGCTCTTTGTGAGTCAGTCCCAAAGCACTTTACATAACATGCAAATAATAAAATGGATTCTTAGCTGATGATCAAACTGACTTACATGGACAAAGATTACTCACAGAGCTTCCTGAGTCATATGGCAGCAAAAAAAGAATTAAAACTTTAGTCCTTAATATGCACTATGAGGATGTCGGAATTAAAATTTTAGTCTAGGTGAGAAGGAAGCTTTTGAAGTAATCTCCTTATTGTCGGTCCCTACTAAAAGTATTTCAGTTCATTGTGAAGCACTGTCTTTGCATAGGAAATGGATTTCTTTCAGAGGAAACCAAAGTGGAAGATGAGTTGCAAAAGTGCACTGAATGCCCAAGTGGGCTTGCAGTCCATATGACCAAAATGAAGCTACTCTGACACCTTGAGATATATATAGTGTGACGTTTATACCCTCTGTAACAATTTTTTTGCTCTGCACATCAACTCCTTTTCATCCACATTAATTTCAAAAGTAGCTGAAGACTATGCCACTAACAAAACACACTGCAGATAATTTAAGTGAACTATATCTTATTTATAATTTTAAAATATTTTCTAGAATCTCTTCCCCTCCCACCCTCTCTTTCATGCACAAACTTCTATACACACTCACACCTCCCTGTTTTCTTGAACTGAGAACAGCAAACCACTCAAAATACTTTCAGTGTCTACAGTTGACATTATATCAGAACACGTATGTTATAAAAAAAAGAATGAGAAAAGTAGGGATAACTCTTTGATTGAAGTAATTAAATATGAAACTTTCCTTTTCCCACTGTGCAATTGCAGTGACTTTGCTTCTTCTATTGCTTATTCTAGTCTAACAATTTCCAGCAGCTTGCTGGGCTGAGTAAACTTCACAGAATTCCTTTTTAGGCTTGTAGGAAAGTTTCTTTTGTTACCTCTGAGGTTTGTCTTTGGTCTGTTTTCTAATTGCGGACAGACTCCTGCTCCTTTGAGGATCTTCAAAGCCGCATGGCAATCTCTTTCATTTCCAGTTTTTTCTCTCTGGCATTTCAGACATCTCTTCCCAAACACACACAGGCACATATGCAAATCTGAAGATGATCAGTTGTCTTTAAGGAGAAGGAAATTTTCCCTCTCCTCTAGAGTTTGTCATTACTGTGCAATTCACAGTGTTTTGGTTTGCTACACTTGGTTAAAAAAATACAGTATTTATATTATAAAATAGGAGCTGACAAATTAAGTGATTCTTTCATCCTTCTTGAGGAGTCTCAGATAAAAGACATACAGGTCAACACAGTTGACCTTAACTTGAGCAAATTTGAGAAAGGTGAATAGCACAAATGAAACCCCATTAAATAGAAAGAAAAACAAGTTATCACTGTTTCTAACAAACCCAGAAGGTATTTACAGTAGATCTGAGAAAACTGCAAGAGAATTTAATTAAAATCACTCATTATACCTTTTTAACTCTCTCAAAAGTAAGACTGTTTATTTTGGTTTCTAGCTACATTACTGTCAGTGGCAGTGTAATTATCATCATTAAACAATTTCTTTCTTGAACTTTAAGAATGGAAAACTAGGGTGGTCCCAACTAACTGGCATCTAGCAAATGTGACACCCATCCACAAGAAGGGTTGGAAGGAAGATCCGGGGAACTACAGGCCTGTCAGTCTGACCTCGGTGCCTCGGGAGGTCATGGAACAAATCATCCTGAGTGCCATTATGCAGTGCATGAAGGGCGCCCAGGTGATCAGGCCCAGCCAGCATGGGTTCATGAGGGGCAGGTCCTGCTTGACAAACCTGATCTCCTTCTATGATAATGTGACCCGCTTGGTAGATGAGGGAAAGGCTGTGGATGTTGTTTACCTGGACTTTAGCAAGGCCTTTGATACAGTGTCCCACAGTATCCTCCTGGAGAA
>JAOXJK010000001.1:172566305-172576698 GCA_025774025.1 Xenus cinereus | reverse complement strand
AGAAAGCATAGCTTGTATTCATTAGTATAAAGTTCACTCCTCCTTATGTATATTTGCCAAGTGGAGAAAAACATAACCTTCCAGAGCCAAAAAAAAAAAAAAAAGGAAAAAAAAGGAAAGAAAGAAAAGAAATATTAAGACCTATAAAGACCTCTATAATAACTACTTCTTGTCAATCAAAATCATTGTTGAGAAATCAGAATCGGCTGGGGAAGTTACAGAAGTTCATCCTTAAGCCTTGTACCAACAACTGTGCTGCAGCACACACCATCATATGTAATAACGTGATATAGCTTCAGGGTCAGCAAGATGTAAAGCCATATATAACCTTCTGGTAACAAAGGTCAGGCAAGGACTATGGACCTGGAGTTAAATGCAGCCCCTGTGGCAATGGGCAGAGGGCTCATGGCTAGAGATCCCAGGTGTGGTTTCTCATTGCCCTTTTTTACAATGACATGATTCTCCCAGCAGTCTGATACAGATTTACAGAGTTGCACTACATCAGAGCTGACCATGAGCTCCGGTAGCCAAAACTACTGCAGAGCAAGATAACAAAGACCTTTACAGCCTGATCAGGGCAATCAGACCCTGTTGGCGCATTCAGGGCTCTGACAGATTATCCATTAGCATAGAAAATTGTGTAAAATTTCACTGCCCTTTCTCATCCTGGACTATATATGTTTCTACTGGACTGGCAAAGAATTGCCTCTGCACTGGTGATCATTGCTATTTTGTTTTTATTTCATTAGAATGATATTTTTCTATTAGAGTAGTAAAAGGACCAAGATTAGCTGATGATGAGTATGCTGCCACTGGCTTTGTCCTGGAACAATCAAGACAACTCTGTTGGGCTGAGAGCTATGATGGAGGATTTAAGAACTCTTAAGTCCATACCATTCTGGAGGGGGACCTGGAGTTTAAGCCAGGATAACAGGAGGGATTTGGAAAGGCATTTTACAGATGTGGGCAACTGAGTTCAGCCCAAAGTATCCAAGTGTGACGTTCACAGCCAGATTAGTAGTTGAGAGTAAGCATTTATTGGATAGGTCACATCGTTGTTATTCAGACTGAAATAAGATAAAGGAAAAAAAAAAGCCAAAATACTCTAAACTTTGTCACTGATTTTAATAAGAAAAAAAAATTGCTTGGAAATAAATCTGATTGATTATTAAGGGCTAATAATATTCCTCAGGTTTCTCAGTTTCATATCAAGATATTCTTATAAGATGACAGAAGAAAATTGCTAGCAAAGGTTGGATATGATCAATGTTAAGCAGAACTGACTAAAGAATATAAAGGATCAGAATAGCCTTAGTCTCTCAATAGCTTTCCTTAGTATGTACTTCAAGACAAGATGATTTTGAAAATGATTTTGTTGTGTTGAAAGGAAAATGTAAGGACAACAGTAGTTTCCCAATTGGTGTCTTCCCTTCTAACATTTTCAGTCATTGAATTTCATCAGGAATTTTGTTATTTCCTTTGAGACAAATATGCAATAAGTAGAAATAATTCCTTATTCAAGGAGGGTGATAATTTACACTACCATTGGATACATATTTTGTATAACAGACACTGAAAACAGAAGCAATAACATGTTATCTGCCAGACGTCAAAATACTGCTTATGAAATAACAAACTTTAAAGAAGGTTGTTACAGAAGTCTGACCCCATAACAGCACACAACTATGATGCTGTTTGGTCTCTCGTATCTCTAGAAAGGGGTGGGGGGTGAGGGGGAGTGAAGGAGTGTGCTGTTGTTTACAATCATAAAAGTATCTGTATGCAAAAAAAAAAGCTAAAAAGCCTACTGAGAATCTGAATAGTATGAAAATAATGCCTTCCAAATTCTCACTGCAGAACAGGGCAATACGATAGCTTTCTAACATTTTCTGTTATTCATTTTTCCTCACAAGAATCAGAGGTAACTGATACTGATTGCATGAACAATTAAGTAATACCCTCCTCCAAAATTAAGAACAGACTATAGAGGAGTAAGTCTATTTGTTAAGCAAAAGACCAGTTCAATCCCTATTCTTTCTTAATCTTTCAAAACACCCTATATCATCTGAAATGTCTCTCACCCAGCTGGCCTGAGGTTTCCTCTGAAATTGTTATCTACTTTTCCTCTCTTGACTATTTCTTTAACCCTTTTTTCATATTAATTTTTGTCCCAACTTCCAGTCCTTTATTTTTGTGTACTTCTTCAGAACAGCAAACATGTTTTCCCCCAGGTTCAGCCTTTGTAGCTTGATTTCTCTTATTCTTTTTCTCTGTCTCCCAAGTCCATCATAGAATCATAGAACACTTAGAGTTGGAAGGGACCTTAAAAATCGAGTTCCAACCCGCCTGCCCTGGGCAAGGACACCTCCCACTAGACCAGGTTACTCAAAGCTCCATCCAGCCTGGTCTTGAACGCTTACAGGGATGAGGCATCCACAACTTCAACATTACTTCTCTAATGTTTACTGGTAGCACAGAATGAGAGAAAAGCAAGAAAAACAAAGGAAGAAAATTGGTTTTCTTTTCATTTTCACTTTTTTTTTTTAAATTTACATAATAAGAAAACAATATGATCATACTCATATGTGATATGAATAATTTTTAAAATTTACTGAAACATGGTAAAAAGCACATATACAAATATATATACACATACACTTATACATATACAGATACATACATTTAAAAGTTTTCAAAGTATATGAACATTGTATTTATAATGGCAGAGTTGGAAATATAAACACCTGTATCTTTGTACTGCTTTTTGGGTACAATACTTCCCAAGTAAAACTTTGTGTGATAAATGAAGGCATACACCCGTGCACGATGTTTAACTTATGATATAAAACTTTGAATGATACTTAATTAAATTTCAATAAATAATTTCATTTCAGTCTCTGTAAAAGATTATCTCTTAGACTGCCTAGTATAAGAACATTTCCAGGCACCTCAAGGACAATAGAAGGCATCAGATTGAAGTATCTTTAAGTAAACTTTTTTTATGATAAGTAACTTCATGTTAGTAATCACATGCCACTAAGTTACATGGGTACATTTTCCATGTTTGATAAATGAAGCACTTCAAATTTAAACATCAAAAGATGTCTACATCTCCCCTGAAGCACTAAGCCCTGGAGGCAAAAATATGCATTTTTCTTGTCTCCTGATTTCCCTTCTGGTATTTTTGTAGTTTATCCTTAGTTACCTTTACAAATATAGCCCCACATTTAGCTCAATGTGCTTCCAGTAGCAGAAAGAAATGGAGCAGGTTGTCTTATTAGAAACTAGGATGCACATACTATGACTTGATGGGAACTACAGTAGTAGTCTTAGCTTATTTTTATTTTATAATTCCATGAAAATATCACATGTCCATGGAAAAGCAGGGAGGAGGGGGAGGGAAATGGTGCTGTGTACATAATGAGATTGTACATAGCATACATGCAGTGTTAGTGCAAGGCTAATAATTCCCATAATTTCTACTTCTTCAGACCCCTCTCTATTTTTTTCCAGCCACTAAAAAATAGAAAATGATTGATTGACTCTTACCTATTTTCTTTAATATAATAATGGAACCCTTGATCAAAATGGTCAAGAAATTCCAAAAATAGACAGATTGAGGCAGTAAATGGTAACATTTCATGTTGCATGCAGATAATATGCTTCTGCTATTGATAGCAAAGTCAATTGTTAACCTAGTCAGAACAGTATATTCAATACGAATTCTGATTGCCCTGAAGATCAATATAGATGAATCTATAGCCAAGGTGACAGTGATGTGAAATATTAAATCTGTGTGGTTTGCAATTTTAGATTTTAAATGAAGTATATGAAAACACAATTGTAAATACACAACAGCTTTTTCTTTTGCTTAATTTGATGAAGTTGCACTGCTCACCTTCACCCCTTCTCCTGCTTTCAAGAACAGGTACAAAAAGGGAAAGCACTGAAAATGGAATGGCAGAAAATCAAGTTTCTTGCAGTTTCTAGTGCAGGAAAGATTGATGCAGTTTGCAAAGTCACCTTCGCATGATTTTTATATTTGTTATGGTTGCCGTGTCTTGTCTGCTTCTCAAAAATTGTTGAAAATTATTAAAGATCATATCTGAGAAAAAGAAAGTGGTCTCTGTTCACTGTTAGATAAGGTTAGAGATGGGCTGTCCATTTTTAAGCGATCTCACTGGGCATTTGTGCCTCAGGGCATAACATGTCACCTTCATACCTATATATATATATCGCTCTGTGCTCATAACACACGTTCTGAATTCAAAATGAATCATCAGTCTCTGTAAAGGTAGTGAAGGTGCGTTTAGTAGATAGTGAAAAATTTTATTTATTCTAACAGATGAGAAAAGTAGAATGGAATAATGCAGAAAAGAAAGTAGAGCTTTTTACTAATTGCGGATCATATTTGGTCCTTTGTGCAAGGGTTAAATTTGCTTCTCTAATAAAAGTGTGGAAGAATATGACTTTTTGTTTAAATCTACTCAAATGTCAATATGGAAAATGTTATGGCTGGTAGAAGCCTAGCTAGTGGTTTGCTGGGCAAACCTATCTAAGAAATGTCTCCAACTAAAGGTAAATATGGTTTTGCTGAGTGAAAAAGAACTGAGCTCTAAAATTATGCTTTTCTCTTTCACAAAGGCTTCTACACTCATCAGCCCAAGAGAGAGGTCCTTACCTGTGGTACTGACTGGTACACATTGCTCAGGGCAATCCCTTTTTAAGATTAATTATATGCATGCTGGTGCAAAGCACTTGTCTGTGGATCTCTATGGGGTACCGTGCAGTGTCACCGTGAACTGTGCCACTGTGTGTCTGAAATATGTGTACATGTTGGAACTGGTTAGTGTGAGAAAATGTGTTGTATACCTTGACTGTATTGACATGGAGGACTGTGGAGGTGAAAAGAGCCAAACCCAATGTATTAACCCTACTGCCTTTTCAGATGGGTCTTTGGTTGATCTTTGCTTTCAATCTTGGTATTGTCTTGAAGCTTAACAGCTAAAACCGTCAAAAACTGTATTATGGAAAAATGTAGTAACAGCAATCAGGGGTCTAATGACATGAGTTCCAGGAGACTCAAATCTACTTGTGAGAAGTTTTTCATTTGACAGTGATTGAAATTACATGAAGATTGTATTGCAAGCAAGAAAATAATGTGGGTTGGTTTGGTTTTTTTTTCCATGGTAACACATGTAAGCATATCCTTGGTGGTACAAGGGCATGCAGATGTGTTTAAGAATACAAGACCTGCTGGAATAATGCTGGAAGACTGAAAAGGGCAAAGGGACCCAAGCCTGTTTCAATCTGGTTCGTGTTATGCTTTTGAAGTGAACTATTGGCAGAAGAACACTTCAGTTTTCACAGAATCAGTGAGGTCAGAAGGGACTGCTGCAATTCACTTAGTTTGTTCCTCCCTGCTCAGAGAAGAACCATCTAGACCAGGCTGTTTAGTGCAATGTCAAGGCCACTTTTGTATATCTCTAAGGAGAGAGACGCCACATCTCTGCTTAACCTCTTTCAATGTTCAGTCGCTCTCATAGTAAAAAAGCGTTTTCTCATGTTCAAATGGAATTCCTTGTATTTCCATTTCTGCCCACTGCCTTTTGTCTTTTCACTGGGCACCACTGAGAAAAGTCAAGCTCCTTCTGCTTCATCCCACGTGACTCAACCCACCCCACCCACCCCGCATCAGGCATTTATACACATTGATAAAATTTCCCTTAGCCTTCTCTTCTTCAGGCTTAACAGTCCCAGCAATCTCAGAGTCCTCTGTGTCAGATGTTCTAATCCCTTAATCATCTTTGTATCCTGCTGGAATCACTACAGGATGTTTCATGTCTTTCTTGTAATGGGAAGCCCAGTATTTGATGTAAGACTCCAGGTGTGGTCTCTCCAGGGCAGAGCAAAGGGCAAGGATCACCTCCTACCTGCTGGCAATGCTCCTAATGGCAACGAGGATGCTGTTGGCCTTTGCTGCATGGCTGTATTGCTTGTTCACGTTCACTTTCTTATCCACCAGAAAACCCATGCCCTGCTGTGTAGAGCTGCTTTCTAGCTGGTCAGCCTAAGTGTATACTGGTGCATGGGATTTTTCCTCCCCAGGTAAAGGACTTTTCATTTCCCTAATTTGAACTTCAGCTTCTTAGCCTATTTCTCCGGCCTGTCAAGTTTCCTCTGAAGGGCAACACAAACATCAGGTGTATCAGCCACTCCTCCCAGTTTTCTATGATCTTTTAATTTACTGAGGGTGCACTCTGACTCATTACCCGGGTTATGAATGAAGATGTTAAACCACACTGGCACCACATTGGCCATGATATTGATCCCTGGGGTACACTACTGGTGACAGGCTCCAAGTAGACTTTGAGACACTGGTCATAACTGTCTGAGTCCAGCAATTGAACCAATTTACAATACACTTCACAGACCTAATCCTTACTTCATCAGTTTCTCTCTAAAGATGTAATGGCAGACAGTGTCAGAAGCATTACTGAAGTCAAGATAAACATCCACTGCTCTCCCCTCATCCACCAAACCAATCATCTCATTGTAGAAGGTTTTTGGGTTGGTTAAGCATAATTGTCCCTTCACAAATACCCACTAAATACTTCCAATCACCTTCTTTCCTATGCTTGGCAATGTTTTCTAGGTTTATTGTCTTTATCACCTCTCCACGGAATGAGGTACTCTGGATCTTCTTTCTTGCCTTTCTTGAAGATAGGAGTTACCTTTTCTTTCTTACAGTCTTCCAGTCATTCTTCCTCCTCTAGTCATCGTGGTCTTTCAAAGATGATCAAGGATGGCCTTGCAAAGGCATCAGTCATCTCCCTTTACAATTCTGGATACATCCCATCAGGTACCATGCATTTGTATATATTCAGGTTGTTTAAATGTCTTCTAACCTGCTCCTCCTCACAGAGGCATAAGTCTTTCTTACTCTTGATTTTGCCTCTGGTCTCAGGGCCCTGTGGTACCTGAAGCTAGCTACCTTTGCCGTTAAAAAATGATGCAAAAAAGGCATTAAGTAACTCATCTATTTCCACATCCGTTGTCACCATATGCACTATACCATTCAGCAGTGGACTCTTTTTTTCTTTCATCTTTCTTTAGTTGCTGCTGTACTTGTATAATCCTTTCTGCTGTTCTTCATATCCCTTGTCAGACTGAATACCAGATGGGCTTTGGCTTTCCTAATAGCATCCCTCCATGCTTCAACAGTCTCTCTATGTTCCTATCAGGACAGCTGTTTCTACTTCCACCTCCTGTGTGCTTCCATTTTAAGTCTGAGCTTTGTCAGGAGCTCCTTGTTCATCCATAAAGGTCTCTTGTGATCTTTGCTTTATTTTTAGCTCATCAGTAGGGCCATCTTTAAGCCTGGGGGAATTGATCTTGAGACTCACCCGGCTTCACTATAACCCTGTTCTTTCCTGTTTCCTGTGGAAGTCTTACAAGGCAACCCCTGAAGAGACCAAAGTAAGTCTGTCTTAAACTGACCATTTATTGACAAGGTGCTTAAAATTACAGAATAATTGGGAAATATTTTCCTATTATATAAATTCCAATTAAAAATAATGGGGAAATGAATAATTATTGTTCTTCATGATAATTTTTACAGACTACATTCTGATAGGAAATGTAAGAACAGACAATTTTTACCTGACAAAAAAAGCCATCACTTTCTTATCACTTCTTATCTATCATTTTCTTATTTGTACAAATAAAACACATACATAGTAAGAGGAGAAACAGAAGGACACAATCACCTAACCAAGCTCCTCAGTTAAACCAGTGTCAGAGAATGGAATTAGTATATTAATAGCTTCTGTGTCAAATTGAAATTTCTTGTCTATGAAATAATTCCTTTAAACACAAAATCAGGTTTAAAATCAGAAAAAAACCCCACCTGTCTAAATTTATTTTTTTATAATAAAAAAAGCAAAGAAATACCACTTACCTAGTAAGATTTAGCCACTAAAGTAAGATTTTAAAGGTATTTATTGAGCTGAAGATATCCTTAGAGATAAAATAAATTTGAAAAAAACTATATGTGCTCAAAATACTTTAAAAACTCTATCTGTAAAGTTGGTAGCCTATTGACACTTATCTATACCTTTAATTTTAAAGACAGAAGTGGTACTACAGCAATGCACAGAATGTATTTAAAGATATTTTGTTGTTTTTCATCTGAACTGATATTAACTGCAAACATACTTAAAAGAAAACTCATTAAAAGTTCCCTTCATGTTTTAAGATCTTATTTTGAATAATGAAAAGCTTTTTCCCATATATCTGAGGTTCAGGGAAACAAATTAAAAATATGGAAATGAACTTGAATGAAAAGCTTTACTGAATAAAGCAAAAAAATAGTATATTTTTGTACTACGTAAGGCATTGTGAATTAAGTAAATTAAGAAATAATTTTCACTTCCGAAGCAAATACTTGCTCGAGCACCCTATCAGTTATAGTTGTTACTGACTTGATATACAAAGCCACTGTTCATTCTAATAAGGAAATATATTCCATATTCTTATATAAGGAAAATTTGAAATAGAATTGTTCAGCTGTACTGAATGATTCCCTCACTAGTAGGAGTGCTGATTGTTTAATAATAACTCTGAGAATAAGAATTCATTCAGGGACTAAAAATACAACATGACAAGTAGATAAATTTATAACAAATCTGGATCCAGACTGTAGGATTTTTTTATACATACTTGTTATACATACTACAAGCTTATTTATACACACACACACACATGCACATGTACAATATTAAATCAAAACAATTAATTCAAACATACTTTGGAAAATATCAAAAAGTCAATAAAAATGTGCCCATCCTTCTTTTTTCCCCCATTTTTGATAGTTTTTTTGACCCACGTTTTGACTGGAGACATCAGAACGTAGTGTTGCTGTGTCTGCATTTATACATCTTCCTTTTTCCAATATCATATTATAGCACTCAATGCAGAAAACACAAATGGCTGTCTGCTTGATTAGGTCCTGTTGGTGTTTAAATAGTTTTTCCTCATTTAAATGTTTATTTAGAAGATTTATCCAGTCCATCTCAAGTTTTAGATTCAAATAAAGAGGAGACAATCTCCTAATATTTAGAATACTTAGTGAGAGTGAAGAAGATGTTTCCAAGTTTCACCTTTTCTGAGAGTTTTGTTGGGACTGTTACACTTTTAAAATAATATTTAATCCTGCCTACTTCAGTGAAGCCTGCCAGATGTCAGCTGCATACTCAAAGTAATTCTGGCAGAATGGAGACTGGATAGCGTTTCCTGCAAGAGTGTCACTAATTCTAGACTATCAACTAGTTAGACTTTGTTGTTGAAAAAAAAATTCATATAATATTTCCAGGTACAGTTTGAGATATGATTTTATTTTCTTCATAAAGGTTATTGGTTTATTCTTTTAATTTCTTACTTTCAGAGAAGATCTATTGTTTCATGGGCTTTTTTTGTCCTTAATGCTGCTAAATCTGATCCTGGAAGCAACATAACATATAACATATATTTTTATTTCCTTATTCTTCTTTTTAACCTTCTAACCCTATTCACAGCATAGAAAATTTAATTCAGGAAAGTGCACATAAAGAAGGCATATACTCACAGACAGTAAATGGATTAAAAGACCAGGCCTGTGAGTCTTTAGAAATTTGTTAGTTTATAAATGTAAGTCCGCTAAACATCCAACCTATTGTACTGTATTTTGAATTTTTGCATATATAGAATGCTGCTGTGAATGTGAAGCTGAGAACATTAATCACTGGTGCTGCGAAATATATGTACTCTGACTTTTGTTATAAAGATCCACTCAGCCTTGTATGTCTTTCCTGACTCTGTTAGAAAAACTGGAACGAGATGAATGCTGACATAGCTGTGATAAATCAGTTGGCTCTATTGCTAAGAGAAATTGACAGTGGTACAAATAGCCCTTAAAATTCTACATATCCTCCAGACTCTGTCCAATAAATACACCCCCAGTAAAAATATGTGTACTTGTTTTTTGATTGCTTACTTAAAAATTGTATTTTTATCTGCTTCAATGAGTGACTTTGAAGCAAAAACTGTGGATTATTTTACACTTTATTTATTTACTTATTTATTTATTTAGAGTCATACAATTTTAAACTAAGTGATATAGAAGTGTCTGTACTGTGCTCCAGACACTTTAAACAAATATTGAAAAGATATTGAAAAGGTTGGTTGTAAGCACAAGTCCTGAAACTGCTCCCACTCCAGAAAAAAGTTTTTCAAGCAACATTAAAGGATTATATGGAAAGAGATGCAGAAAAAGAGATTTTTCCTTCTCTTGGACAATGGCTTTTTTCTTTATTTTGTTAATAAGAGGATTTTCTCTTTACTTCAAACTGTAAAC
>JAOXJK010000001.1:172518769-172561556 GCA_025774025.1 Xenus cinereus | reverse complement strand
TTTTCCTGCTTTCATGTTAAAAAAAGTGTAATTCAACTAAGTTGACTCAAACTTTCTCTGATTTAAATGAACCTACAACTAGCATTTTAGGTTAATTCTGCAGCACATTATAGAGGCTCCACTGAATATTACCTCTCATGAAGAGACATCCTGCCAAACCAAGTGTTCTAAGTAACATTTTTCTGATTCTCTCATTTCTTGATGTATTTTAGGCAATTTTATTTTATTATAATAGAAAACACCTGGGAAAAACATGGTCAAAAATCTTTCAGAGTAAATATTGAATGGCAGTTAGTAGAATTTGTGGAAGATCAGTTAAGTAATGAAGTATTACAGACTAAAAATCTTGATGGATCTATATTCACAGGTCATATTTCAGGGTCAATGTAAGTTCCTTATAATTTTCATTTTAAAGACTAGTAGTGAGCTGAATAGTATCAAAAAAAGACACTCATTACACTTGTGACCTTCTCCATAGGACTCCACATCATGTTGCACATGTTAGAATGACCTAAAAAGGATAATTTTTTAAACTGTAATTTTGATGCGGTCATTACAAATATTTCCTTACACATGTATATATTTTAGGCCCACGGTAGACTAATGACTAACTGAAAAATAAACACTGAGAGTTCAATTGATTGGTTTTCTTTACTGTCTGTTTTGACATAGTAGTGAACAAATAATTGCAGTGTTTATTAGCATTCTTTCTTCCTTTTATCAGGAAAAATAAAAGATGATATTTTGAAGGCAATCTACAAATAATATCTTTTGTTTTTTTCTAGATAAACTTTCAGCATGTTTTTCTTTAAGAATAGGTTCTCCTTAGTACGTTTCAAATAATTGCCATTTGTATCTTTGAGTGTTGTTTAACAAGATAATGTATTTGTGAGGCTATGGTTGTTTACTTCTCTTGACAATGAATCTGATTTGCATTATGACTGTGGGTTTACATGAAAGACACATTTATTATGATAATACTTACTTATCTAGTACTTTCCATCTGACGATCTTAAGTGGTTTACAAAGGAGATGAATATCATTATCCCTATTTTACATAGGGACATATTTCTGTAAGAACTATTTAGCTCTAGAAAATTGCATAAAGGACATTTTTAGATTTACTTATTAGAAGGATGAAAAAGAGGAAGAAGAGCAGAAGAATGAATAACGAATGTATTGCACCACCAGACTAAAATAGAATTTGTCTTAATAAGACTTGGAAAGCCTCTCAGGACTAATAAGAGACCTGGGGAGTTGGAATTTAAAAGGTTTCTAATATACACATTGGGACAGAAACTCAGAACACTTCATAAGGAAACAAACAAAACAACTGAGAACAGCCAAATATATGGAAACTTAACTGGACTTCTTAACCCAAAACAAAACCATTAAAAAAACTTTTGAAATTGACTTCAATTAATTTATCCCAGAATAAATCTATTGCAAATATGTATGATCACACCATGCAAAAACCATGGTGAAGAATATTCCATTCGCTCACCTTCTCTCCTCTCCCAGACCAGTGTTTCCAGAGTGGAATGAAAGCCGCTGGGCTTATTTCTTTTAGCTTGTAAAATGGAACAATGATTAAAAATAATGGATCTTGTCATTTAAGTCTCATTAAATGCTAACAAGATTCTAATTGACTTAAAGCACAGGTCTATAAGAAAATAAGAGTCTGACAAAGGGCTGTATTTTGCTGTTAGTCAGCACTCACGCAGCCTGTCATGACCATATCTAATTTACTTGTAAGAACTGGAAGAGAAAATGTTTTTTCTGCTACATTTCTTTGGAGACTGCTGCAACAATAGGCAGAATTTTCTATGAGGAAAACATAGCCTGGCTTCAGTTATGAGAGCCAGTTCCTTAGGTTTTGACTGCTTGGACAGTCTGAGATGGCATTTATTGCCAAACGAGTGAACTGTATCAGTAGAGTAACCCTGCAGTGCGTGATTCCAAAGGGAGTGCGAATGGCAGTGATGTTAGCTTGAGTCATACAAGTACTGAATAAAAAGGTTTTGTTTCTACAAGTAGAATCTCTGCTTAAAGTCAAGCAAAAGTAAGCCAAGGGATAAAGTCAGTGTTCCCCTGAAATGAATTTCCTCTTTTCCTCCTCCCAGTACTTCCCAGAATTAGTTGTTAAAACTATTCTCTCACAGGCTTTTGTGAAAAAAGCAGTGATTCACAGCTGTAATATAGGGTTAAAAAGTGCATGATTAGCTTTTAAGTTGACAGGATGTGCTATAACTAGTGAAAGGAAATCACACTGTTTAAGATAATTAGTTGTTACTAATCTGCAGTTACATTTGTGCCTTTCTGTAGTGGCTTCTCAACATCTTAGAAACTCAACTCTTTGTTTGACAGGGCTGAGATCCTGCATGTTTAGAAACTAAATTGAAATGAAATTTGTGTGCTTCCTGTGAGGAATTTAAGTTTCTAGTTGCACTGTTACAAAGATATTTCTGTTTAAAAATAATTTCAGGGAAATAATACATCTTCTTTATCTCTTCTTGAAAGCTTTTGAGTGTTCAAGAGAGAGAGGAAAATTTATTCTGAACAAAGTAAGAAATGGACTTGTCTGCTGTATAACTAAGCTACTTTACTTATAAACGTGAATTTATGTGCTTCTCTGCACTTTGTCTTCAAGACAAAAATGAAAATGCTTCCAGGTAGGCCAACTACCAGTCTAATTGTTTTGACTCTGTTACATTTCTCACCATAAAGAAAATAATAATAAATTCTATGAGGTTAAAGATATTCTTTCCTTATAGCAAAAATTTTAGCCTAAATTAGGTCTTCACAATTTTGTCTTGGAGCTGTGGTCTCACTCCTGGTGTTTATTTACAAATTGCATACAGATTTGAAAAAAAAAAAAGTCACACTTTGACAAAAAACATAACTTTCTCATGTTGAATAATCGGCAAATATCACAGAAATACTTACAAAACAAGTGAAGTAAACAACACCATTTTATACTTTATACTTCTGAAATGATTCTTGGGAACTTCTTTAGATTCTGACAAGAACTTTAAGGACTAGTATCTAAAGCTACATAACACTTCAATGGGAAAAAAGGTGGTTAAGAAATTTACTAGTTTAAATCAGTCAAATATTGTACATAAGACATAATTTTATGCCATTATATGGTTTTCCTCAATTCCTCACTTTTAGTTTCCTTTTAAATTTCAAGGGTTGTTTTTAAGAGCAATTAATTATGAATTAAGTTCTGAAAGTTCACCAACATTTGTTCTGTTTTGATATCAAAATTCATGCTCTCATAAACTGCTTAAACTATGGGACAAACACTTTATAGCAAAAACATGCTAGTGTGAAAATTTTCATTTTCTCTTTTTTAGCTACAAATGAATTTGTAGCAAGCTGATTGCTGACTTTCATTTCCAATAAAAATGTGTAGGTGTCCCAGTTTGAAGTAAAACCAAACCAATTTTGTGTTCTGTAGTTTTACATTTTAACTAGGCCTCCTCTAACTCTGTGAACTTAATGGTATATTGTGGAGAAAACTGCTTTTTCCCAGAATGATAAGACCAATGTTTGTGCTAAATGCCAAGGAATGGTATGCAGAGAGCCCTTGCTTATACTTATTGCTATAACAACCAAGGTCAGCCAGTTTTCGTTATTTGCCCCACTGGAGGGTCAGAAGCAGAAAAGCGTAGAGGGGTCACACCTGTAGGGAGGAGCGGACAGGACAGGTGACCCAAACCTGACCAACTGGGGTATTCCATCCCATCTGCCCCATGCTCAGTATAAAAGCTAAGGGATCAAAGGGTCAAGGCTCTTCCTGCGATGGCTGACATCCAAAGAGGACTCTGTCTGTTCATCTGCTTTTGATCCCAATCCATGTGTTCCTGACTCCAGAGCTGGAATCCAGTTCCCATCCGTCGGTGAGTCCAGTCTGGGACTTCCCCAGACTGGCAGTGACAGGACTGTCATACTGGGAGCTTGATACGGTTTTGTATACATTGTATCTATTTCAGTATTTTCTTCTTTTTTTTTTTATTTTTTAATTTTATTTTCATATTAATTCTTCATTAAAGTAGTTTAGTTCATTCTAAACTTTTGAATCTCCTTACCTCTTCCTCTCCTCTTTTGGGGGGAGGGGAAGGGCTATCTGTCAGTCCGGTTGTGGTGATTTTGGCTGAAACCACAACAGTTATTTTCTGGCTTCTTGAAGATAAGGGTGAAACCTGTGCCAGAGAATGTTTTACCAAGCTGTATGGGCAATCAGTAGTCTAGTGATAGAGTTCACTTTTGGCCTGGTTTATATAGCAATATGGATATGTCATTTACTACTAATACATCCATTTTGTGTGTGTGTTGTATTCTGCTACTCCCAACAGGCTAGTTTAATATAAGGTGTACAGTTCTATTGATTATTGTGAAGTAGAATCTTTTTATCATTCTATCATTTACTCTTGATGTTATTTTGAAAGCATAGCCTATTCTTGCAATTTTCCTGTGTACTGGTAAAATACATCAATAATGACCTCAAAAATATGTGACACAAAATAGACTATTGTATTTAAAAGCACTTTTGAATGGTGTTTTGCACTAAAAGGGGTAGTGTACGTGGAAAGAAAAAAAAAAACATAATTTTGTTAGAAATATCTACTTGCATTTCCCTAGTGACTGGAAGAAAAAGAAATGTTAAGAAAATTATTGATTCACTTAAGGGTTACTTTGTTGAGTAACAGTCAAAACTGGTGAAACTTTCAGAGAAAAAAGGCAAAGAAGCACAGAGGCACTCTAAGGGAAATTCCTTTTTTTTATCCTCAGAGTATTTCTACTGAGATCTGTTCTGGATCCATGACCTAAGTTTTACATTTAGGTTTTACATAAAGGACCAGATGTCTATAAGAGTAAACACATTTTGACTATGTGAAAGTTTATTCCATCAGAATTCAACATAGACAGCAGTTTAGCAGTTTCCCTCATGAAGACCACTAACACAGTATTGCCTTGAGACTGAAAACTTGATAGCGTTCGGACGCCCAGTTTATCTGGAGGGTATGTGATATCCCAGAACTGCATATAAAACTAGATAGGCACATTTGTACATCTAAATCAAATATTTCCTACATACTTACCTAAAAGCCCACATAAATTATATTTTTCAAGATATGATTAGAAATCAAGAAATTCCAGGAGATAAAGTGCTGATGCATTATAGATGCATTTCTTTTTCGTCAATGTGTTATTATACAAACACAAAGAGAATTATACAAAAACCCATTTTTTCCACAACAGCCCAGTGCACAAACTAAATCTATACTAAACCTCTTATTTCGTCAGTTAGCCAGTAAGCATGAGCAATGAGAGTTGGAATGGGTAATATCTGGCAAAGTTATAAACAACTGAAATGTAAGTAATCTCAGTGATAGGTACTGATGCCAGCCTACATAAAATGCATTACATTTTCTGTATACTTTTAAGATAGCAATGTTTCAGCTAGTAATATCAAGAAAGCACAAATCCTATATTTAATTATATTGACATTGGGTATCAATCTAACATGTTTTCAAACATGTTTCCACTAGAAAAAACAAAGTGAATTCCTTTAGGTAAATTTATACAAAAACAAAAGAAAGATAAACCTATTAAATCTTGCCAGGGATGTAAAGGGCAACAAGAAAAACTTCTACAGGTCCCTCAGTGATCAAAGGAAGACTAGGGAAGATGTGGGCTCTCTGTGGAAGGAAACAGGAGACATGGTCACCTGGGATATCAAGAAGGCTGAGCTACTCAATGACTTGCCTCAGTTTTCACTGGCAAGTGCTCTAGCCACACTGCCCAAATCGCAGAAGGCAAAAGCAGGGACTGGGAGAAGGAAGAACTACGCACTGTAGAAGAAGATCATGTTTGAGACCATCAAAGGAACATGAAGATGCACAAGTTCCTGGGACCTCATGAGATGCATCTGTGGGTTCTGAGGGAACTAGCAGATGAAGTTGCCAAGACGCTATCTGTCATATTTGAGAAGCTGCGGCAGTCCGGTGAAGTTCTTGCAGACTGGAAAAGGGAAATCATAACCCCCATATTTAAAATGAGAAAAAACGAAGACTTGGGGAACTACAGGCCAGTCAGTCTTATCTCTGTGTCTGGCAAGATAATGGAGCAGACTTTTCTGGAAACTCTACTCAGGCACATGGAAAATAAGGAGGTGATTGGTAACAGCCAACATGGCCTCATTGAGGGCAAGTCATGCCTGACTTATTTGGTGGCCTTCTACAATAGGTGTACAGAATTGGTGCATAAGCAACTGATATTGGACTTGTGCAAAGCTTTTGACACTGTCCCACACAACAACTGCTCTCTAAATTTGAGAAACACAGGTTTGACGGTGGATAAAGAATTGGCTGGGTGGCTTAAAGAGTTGCAGTCAATGGTTCAATGTCCAAGTGGCAACCGGCGATGAGTGGAGTTCCTCGGGGGTTGTTTCTGGGACCAGTGCTGTTTAACATCTTTGTTGGTGACATGGACAGTGGGATTGAGTGCACCCACAGAGAGTTTGCCTATGACGCCAAGCTGTGTGGTGCAGTCAACACGCGGGGATGAGCCTTTCAACAGGCTGAGAGAGTTGGGATTGTTTAGCCTGGAGAAGAGAAGGTTCCAGGGAGACCTTATAGTGGCCTTCCAGTACAATGAGGGGGTCTACACAAAAGATGGGGAGGGACTCTTTCTCAGGGACTATAGTGACAGGAGGAGGGTTTACGGTTTTAAAATGAAAGAGGGGAGATTTAGTTTAGATATTAGGAAGAGATTCTTTACTGTGAGGGTGGTGAGGCACTGGAACAGGTTGCCCAGAGAAGTTGTGGATGCCCCTTCCCTGAAGACGTTCAAGGCCAGGTTGGATGGGGTTTTGAGCAACCTGGTCTAGTGGGAGGTGTCCCTGCCCATGGCACGCTGGTTGGAACGTGATGATCTTTAAGGTCCCTTCCAACCTGAATCATTCTATGATTCTATGATTCTATTCTTCTGAGAAATAATTCTGAAAAACCTCCTTGGCATAAATTTGGTGCAATTCCATCCTTTTCTTAGGGAGATGATGATTTTCTGTCTGATGTCAGTGTAATTATTTGCTATGTAGATAATATCATAATTTGGTTTATTTATTCAATGAGAATGTTTATATACTATGCTCTTTAAAAGCCCCAAAAATCTAAAACTATAGTCTGATTTTCAGAAGTATTAGCTTTAGAGGGTGTTGTTCATCTACCAATTTTTTAATTATTAGTATTTCACAAGTGGATATTGTGTCTCATTCTAATTAGAAAGATACAAATTTCAGTGATTGTATGCATCTTTACCCTGGCTAAAAACCCCAAAATATTGTCACTGGCCTTTAAAAATTGTGCTTTACTAAATGGAGGAGAGACTATATTAACTTATCACATCTACACCATGGCTATGTGGACTGGACTTTATGTTATCTTGAGGATAAACCTGCAAAATAATTTACTTCCAAACTGATGTCTATGTCACAGAGTCAAAGTCCTAAGTCCACTACTGAACCTTTCATGCATTAGTAAATCAAACATGTGAAAAGAGAATTTGCCACAGACAGCCAGTCAGCCAACATAAATACTGTGGTGAGGAATATTTCTTCAGGGAGAGAGCCCTGGTTCCAATCTAGGGCTTATATCTGAGATTTCCTCTTGGAGTAAATGCTTTCTCTACTTTCTCTGGAAAAAAAACCAAACCAAACCAAACCAAAAAAACCAAAACCAACAAAACCAAAAAAAACCCGCAAACCACTATGAACTCTCACTCTTGTAAAATGGTATGATATAACTTTTTTTTTTAACTTCTTTTTTTTCCCATAAAAATAAACACAATATTTCTGAAACATTCCAAATGGAATAGGGAATTTTTTTTCTCTCTTAATGTGTTTTCACAGCTCTTACCGTGTGTGGAAATAGCATAAAAAAACAGACTGCTGTTGAACTGAACCAGGTGAATAAAGATAGGGATGGAGGAAAAGATTTGAATCTGAAAGTGACGCTGGGAAGACTTCAAGAACAAAACAGTCTGTTAAAGCCAGGAGGATTTGTAAAGATGTGATTCTCTTTGACAAATGCATCTCAAAATGTGAGGTACTGAGCAGACAAACAGATCTTTTATATTTCATGTTAGTGTAAATTAAGAATTGATTTTCCTTCACTTGTCTTTTCTAAGCATCTCTATGCTGTCTTTATCAGGTGCTGTAAATAAACACTTTATTTGCGTTTTACTATAACCTTGTAAGTTAAAGTTAACCTTGTAGTTTACTATAACCTTGTACTATAACCTTGTAAGTTAAAGTTAGGGTGTGCCTTACCAAAGTGGCACTGATCCATGTAACTAGGTCACTGCAGCATTTGTACACAGAGCCTGGTACTCCTACCAATTTCCACAAGGAGGCTAAAGGATAACAAAGTATACATCCACTAAAGCTTCATAAATCAATTTGAGAGCTAGTGTTACAGGGGTCAGGAGAGAAAGCGTCTTCAGTGATCAGTGATAACCAGAAAAAATCACTCACAACACTGTAAGTTTGTGGGGAATATTACTGAAACAAAGGATCCCAAAGGAGAATGCAAAAAATAGAACACTTTATTTTGATAGTGCTGCAAAACTTCAAATGGCTTCTGTTTCAAGGTCACCAAATAGAACCCTTAATAAAATTGTCCTTTCTATTGAAGCTACTAGATAATATGGTTGATAATCAGGGCTGAGGAAAAAAAATAGATGTATTAAAATACATAAATCTCAATCTATGACAAATAGTAAAAATATGCAGTCCCTTCATAGTTGTTGTATAGATCAAGCATATAGTGTTCAGTTATCCAGGCAGCAGAGGGGATGGTTGTTGTTATGTATAATCTTTACTACACATTTTATCAGGTTAAATCCTCAGGAAATAAGGAAGGACAAGGAGCTTGCTGTTTCAACAGCAAAAATTGAACATGATTAGATGAGGACTTTTTGGACCAGAGGGTAAGGACAGATGGGTGAAGAAAGACAGTAATCAGGGAGTCTGCAGCTGAAAAACAGACCAGAAGAGAAAGAGGAAATTTGTATGCAAAAGGGTGGAAGTAACACTTTGAAACTATAGAAATGCAGTGGGAAGGAAAAAGACTTTTCTCCAAGCCTTTTTTTGTCTTCCTCATGCAGCAGTTCAGTTCTATTTTTTTAATTGTCTTGTTCCAGTTAAATTAAATATAAATTTAGACATGAAGAATCACTGATGTCTTTTCACACATTCTTTTGTAGAAGGAGAGATGAGAGCGTTATCTAAGGCTTTTTTCTCTTTCTGTTTATTTGTTCACCTGGTGGTTTGTTGGCTTTTTTTCATTTGCTTGTTTGCTTGCTTTGATTCCATAGCTTTTAAATATTTTAATCTCTAAATTAAGTGCTTTAGCATACAACATTTTTGGTAGTAAACAAAGAGAAGCACAGCTCTTACTCTCAAATTCCCAGATGCCCTGCACTACCAGAGGGGAGTCCTAAAGGACTTACCCGGGACACAGTTTCAGTATGAAATAACCTATAAGTTTCTGGCATCCTCCTACAGTCCTTGATACTTGGAAAACAGAAGACTTCTGAAGTTCATTTTGTGTGTATTGCTCTCAGTTGGATGAGAAGTGCTTTAATTCATTTCTTTTCTAGAACTGAGCCAAACTGAGTAGTTTGTTGGATCTGAAAATTAATATTCATCTTCCTGTGATCCGCAAGAGAATTTGAAAAAGAGGAAAAATTTGCAACAAATTATTTTGATGTGACCATTTTTCCTCTCAAATATAGCTGCCTCTCCCAAAGGTTGGCCTTGAAAACCAAATACAATCCAAATCAACCAAATATACCATCAAAAGTGGAATGTGTCAGAAGTAATATGTGAATTGATGTTCTTGTTGTGTACAGTTCTCAGTAGTTTTTTTCTTGGAAAACAGATACCCATTGCAGTATTTCTTCCATGATACTCCTTGCAGAAAAGTTATTCATTAGATTTATGGGATATTGCTGAAAAGTCATGCAAGTGTTCAAAAGAACAGAAGGTCAACATATTTGACTGGTATGTGAATAAGAGATAAAATAGTTGGTCATATCTCTATGAAAATGAGCCAGACTTCACAGTGGATTGACTCTGTTCTAAGCAGCTATATCCGAAGACCTTAGGTATTGCAAAAGAATACCAACTTTAATATGTAAGCCTTTAGAATCTGTATTGGGTTTATGTGGCAAAGTTTTGGTAGCAGGGAGGCTGCAGGGGTGAATTCCGCGAGAAGACACCAGGAGCTGTCCCTTTGTCAGGTAGAGTCAGTTCCAGATATCTCCAAGGCAGACCTGCTGCTGGCCAAAGCTAGGCTAATCAGCAATGCTGGTGGCGCATCTGTGATAACATTTGAAAGAGAAGTAAAAAATGCTGTGCAGCATCTTTGAGAGAGGATCAAGAAAATTTGACAGAAAAAACTATGCCGGCACCAATATCAGAGAAGAAGGAGGAGGAGGTGCTCTGGATACTGGAGCAGAGATTCTGCTGCAGCCCATGGAGGAGACCATGGTTACACAAGTTGTCCACCTGTAGTTGATAGAGGACCACAGTTGTGCAGACATTCACGCTGCAGCCCGTACAAGACCCTACAGCTGACCAGGTGGATGTGCCCTGAAGGAAGCTGCAGACCATGGAGAGCCCATACAGGAACAGGTTCCTGGCAGGAGCTGAGGCCCGTGGAGAGGAGCCCATGTTGGAGCAGATTTTCTGGCAGGACCTGTGACCCGTAAGGGACCCACAGTGGAGCAGTCTGTCCTGAAAGACTCTACCTTGTGAATAGAACCCATGTTGGAACAGTTCTTGAAGCACTACAGCCCATGGGAAGGGACCACACTGAAGCAGTTTTTGAAGGACTGTATCCCACCAAAGGAACACAACACCGGAGCAGGAGTATTTTTAGTGTGAGGAGGAAGGAGCAGCAGACATGAAGCCCTATGAACTGACCACAACCCTCATTCCCTATCCCCCTGAGCCACTCAGGGGGAGAAGGTAGAAGAGTCAGGAGAAAAGTTTAATGTGGAAAGAAGAGAATTGTTGGGGGAATGTAGTTTAAGATTAGTTCTTATTAACCGGAAATACATTAAATTAAATCGAGTCAAATCTGTTTTGCCCATTATTGTAATTGGTGAGTGATCTTCCTGTTCTCATCTCAACCTATGAACTTTTTCATTGAATTTTCTTTTATTTTGATCCAAATAGTGTTATATCAGTCATTCAAGTTTTTAGGCTTTAGGGTTTTTAGGATTAGAGATTAGTATCTATAGCTGCGTAGAAAGGAAGAAATTAATCTCACAGAGTATTTTAAGACTTGTTGTCATTCCTTATTGGAAGAAAAAAAGAAAAAAAAGAGACATTACAGACTTCTGAAACACAGAATATAACAGATAAGTAAGGATCACTGAGCTTTGCATGTCTGCAGGGTTCACATTTCTGCTCTGAAGCAGATAGGTCAATAATGTCTAGAGTTCTGATGATCTTTTTCTCTCTTTAGAATTCTTCTTCAGACCTGAGAGACAGTTTTTCAATCCGATGACATTTTCCTGAAAAGAAAAATTGCCAGTTCTCAGACACCTCTGCACCATCATTTCTCCCAGATCACTTCATAGCTCCTCAGTGAACCGAGGAAGATAGGTTGCAAGCACTGTTGTACAATGAACCTTACAAGAATTTTGCATTAACTTAATACTGAGACAGTATTGATTATGGTCACCGTACTGTATCTTTCTGAAGGAGAATATCTGAGGCAAAGCACCAAAGAATCAGTGTTACCAGAGTTTTGCAACCATACATCAAGACAAAGCAATGGTAACAGAGTTAATAAATGGAATCAACACAGGTATTCATGGATCCGAGATTTTCTATGGGTTTTTAGTTTAAGTTGATTTAAAAAAATTCCACAACTGCATTTCACCTCTTGTTTTAAATGTTTGCTCAAAAGGTAGATACATTAAGAAGTGTAGCATTTTCTTTTGAACAGAGTGCAAATGCCTTTTTAATAGAAACTTTAAAAGAAGGAAAAAAAAGAAGTAGAGGTACTAAGTGATTAAATTAATTTTGTCTAAGTCAGCTGCCTACATTTAAAACTCTGGGGAGTGAGGAAAATGTTCTTTAAAGGAGAGGCTCAGAACAGGAAGAAAAGCCCTTTCAAAGACCTTTTTGGGCAGGTACCATTTTAATTTGATTAACTAGTAAATGGGTTCTGAGTGATGAACACACTGGGAAAAGCACAAATGTGGTTTCAACAAATTTTCCCTGGTTAATAAAAGGTTCAAATCACCTCCAAACATTTTAAACACCCAAAATTGTGATAAGCTTTATTTATGTATTTATTAATAAAAGCAACCAGCTCTGTAAGGCAATGTTGCCCTCAACACCTATGGGACAAAATGCTTATGAACAATTTTATGAACAGCTGAATATTAAAATAAAAACACTGATGATTTACTTTTATGAATTGTGAATTATTGAGGAAGGGGATTGACTGAACAGCTGGGTTGGAGCCTGGCCCTTAGTCAAGGCCAATCCATCACATCCCGCTAACATTCTGAGGCAGTTGTAGTTTGGAAAGATGTGTTAGCTGCATGGACTGCATCTGAGAAGCCTGGGATCTAAAAAGTTTATCTATTTCTGTGTAAGTTTGCCCTCAACATTGCAAAACAACCTCTTCCATGATGAACTGTTGCAACAGAGTTTAACTTGTGCATAGGTGTTCTATGTTCCCACATAATATACTGTCCATGACAGCTTGACCTCAGAACTGTCCCTTTCCACCCTTTCCCTTGTTCTTTCCAGCCCTTTCACAGAAATGCTGACTTACAGACTTTCTTTTTCCTAGTGACAGATATTACTTGTGTTTCAGTGAGTTCAGGACTCTGCTTGTTGTGACTGGCAGCCTGACTATGTGTGCTGATTGGCCAGCCTAATAAAATAATTAATTTTTATTAATCTGTCATTTTCTCTTGAAATCCAAAGGAACTGTTTAAATTTTGAGCCTTCATCCTCTGCGGCATTTGATTGAAATTGCTGAGTTTCAAAGTTTTTCATGGGGAGATGAGGAAAGATAGGGCAAAGACAGTTTAAGCCTTGTCTTCTTAAAAAAGCCACACTCTAAGGAAAAACATGGCAGAAGCTAGTCAGTGGAGAAAGCTGAAGCTAGAGGCTAGAGACTTTTAGATTGCAAGTACCTTCCTCAGCCGTGTGTATGCCCTTTTCTCAGCTATTGATCCAGTGTTCAGATTTCTTCACTAAACACTGGTCTCTCAACTACCTTTTGTGTAAAACATCATAATTAGAGAATTTAGAAAGTGTGACATTTAGGTTCTTTTTCTCCCTTAGCCAAACCTAGTTCAAGACCATGCCTCTTCACTGACTTCAACAGAAACATTATGTCCCCTCCTTGTATGTCCTATTTTTTGGCATTTTTTGGGTCTTATTATTTCTTGTCTGTCAAAATTAGTAACTAGATGTCCAAAACTTTACATTCAGCCTGTGTGCTAGTTTCCAAGTAAAAACATTCATAGGATGGTAAAAGTTAAAGATTTTAATTCCATTCATCCGGAAAGGGCATTGAACCCAGGAATCTTTCACAAAGGCAAAGACTCAATCAGAGAGGTGTTCTAATAGCATGACTAATGTACGCTGACAGGATCTGACTCTTTACAAACTATCACTTACTTTTAAGTGCCATAACCATCAAGCTATAAGTTATTCATTTCTTTTTGGAGTACTCTTCACTTCTCCTATTCGAGCTATGTCACTATGCAGGAAAGAATTCAAGATTTATGAGGTTTGAAAGAATGCTGAGAAGTGAGTTAAGCTAAATATCTTTACAGCTGGAACATTTACTTCAAAGAGGGGAACTCTGGATTTTCTGGGTTTTTTGTTCAGCCTGTTTTGACAGAGATACATGGTGTATTTGATCATAAACATTTTTTTAAACTTCATGTTTAAGAAACATTTTTTTAAACTTTTCATGTCAACCATAAGTTCATTTGTTCTCTCAAGTTTCACAAAGCTTCACAGGTTAAAAAAGGGAGGCCCTTGCAACTGGGAAAAACACGCAAGTTCAGTTTACAAAGCATTAGAGAATTAATTTAAGAAAGAGAATTTTTAAACTAGAAGTGGCTGAACTTCTGACGACCCACATTCTTTTGTTTTCATGTTTCCTGACCTATACCTTCCTACCTTCAAGTGTCATGCTTTCTGCCTTGATTCCTGGTTCTCCCACCTCCCCAAAATAAAATCTCATTTATATGTCTCATATTTCTTGCAAGTTTTTCTTTTCTCTTCCCCATACCCTCTACTTTCCAAGTCTCTCTAACTTGGTGATATTGCTTTCCAAGCATCTAGTGATATCCTTGTAGATTTGATGAAGTTTCATTGCCTTTATTACCTTCTTGCACGTTGTTGGACATGTGGCACCTTGCATTCCCAGTCTCAGGAATCTTTACTCCTGACAACATTTAAACCCTCAGATTTAAAACTCTCAGATGCAGGTCATTTCCATAACACAAGCATCCAGTATTCACAGGGAAAGAAATGAGAATGAGATAGGGCATATACTAGTTTCCAGAGCATTCTTCAAATCTTATGAGTTGAAACTATTTCACACAGAGAAGTGCGACTAGCCCTTTGGTGACAGAATTTGGCCACTGTAGAAAAGCTTCAATTGAACACAATAGTGATGTTTACCTATGCCATGTGGGAGACCAATCTTGGTGGTAGCCTAAGTATCTAAGTGTCATTAAGGTTTTTAATAACAGCAAAGGGGATTATTTCACTGATATTTCTGTCTGTGAGTTCCCTTCTAAGAATTTCTTGAACCCTCTGAGTAATTTAAAGCAGACTTAACAGAGGAGTAGAAGCCTTAAAGGTGAGCAAATTCCTGCTGCTTTCACAGAAAAGTGGGTGGCTAGTGCTGGGACTGAGGTCTAATTATTTTCAAGCTGTTGCACAACAGCATTCACAAAGCTGTCATATTTCTCTGTGGAAAAATCCATAATAAAATTATGCAATTTATTGTACTGAATATAAATTTACTGAAAATTTGTTTTATTAAAATTAAATTAATTAATCTCTGAAAAGACAGACGTATGTGGGAACAAGCCTTCACTACAGCCAGTCCTTGAACTGGTGAGACACAAAGGAAAACAACCTGACCTAGTAAGGAAGTTAATTAATTTGTACTTTTCTTTTAGTTAATAATTTAGACTTTTATTCAGTCATATTTATACATCTCTCTCTATTTGAAAATAAATTACTTTTGTTTCTCTATGTGTTTTAAAAACACAGGCAACTATCTTAATGATTTTAAGGTATTATGAGAGTCTCATTAAAACAATAGAATATTGATATTTAAGATTGGACCCTGTCCTTGGCATTTCCTAATGGCTAGTAATATGTTGCTGCACACTGAATATGACTTTACTTGGTGCCTATATATTAAGAAGCCCTCTGAGGTACTCAGCTTTTCCACTGCACAGTTTGTGGAGCTTAGACACAACCAAGTTTCTCTGTTCCTAACGAGGGCTTGACAATGCCTGAGCTGCAGTATCACACTCTTAGGCACCTCTAAATTTTGCTAGATCTCATTCAGGCTGTCTTAAAAGAGTAATTCACAGATCAAAATACCAAAACCAAGGAAAACACACTGAATAGTTTTTTTTCCTCCAGAAAGGACAATTTACAATTTAAAAAAATTCTTGTCCAAAGAATACAAACCTTAGTATCCTACCAATTTGCAGTTGAAAATGTCACAAGTTAGAGTTATATTAAAATTGTTTTACCATGTCAAAGTGGAATAAAGTATAAATTAGTAGTATGATTTAGATATACATAGAATCTCAAGAAATACAATTCAACTAAGATTTTTATTTCAGATTTGAAGATATTTATTTCCTTTTCTTCTCCAGATCTTTTCCTTTCAAGGGTATTATGCTCTAGTGTGATATGTTTGTCCATGGAGTGCAGACTGTTCATGATATTCTTCAGTTGCTTCTCTACAAAATCCTTATCACCACTTTAGGATTATAAGATTTCATTTAGATGTCTTAAGAACATTATTCTGAATTTACATATTTTTGATTTCTCCACAGCATGACAGATAAGTGAGTTATTAATATATTTTACAATATCAACTATACAAATAACCAGGGAATTTATATGGTTAAGAGGCTTGATACTGCATGCAATAAGAATTGCAAGTTCATACTTTTTTCATCTGTAAAAAATGACATTATTTCCTAATTACTCCAAAAAAAAATATATATTTTCTTATAAACTAGTAATTAAATTATCATCACTATTTTTCTGTCTACAATATTTTTGAGACCAAGTACTATTTTTAGTATTATTTTCTGTGTGTATATTTCCAATAAACTCTAATTAGATTTAGGCTTTGTACAAGCAATTAAAATGGGGAAAAACACAGCCCATGGAAATAAAAGCAGAGCCAATGAAAAATTACTTCTGTTTTGTTGTTTAAAATATAACTTTGAAAAAGTTATTTTCTTATCAGAAAAATACTTATTGATAACATTAACATAGACAGTAGATGTAACAATAGCAAAAAAGATCTATTCTTGCCTAAATGTTCTTTTAGCTTCTTAATCACTTTTGATAGGTTGTTATAACTCCTTTATAGTCTGCACTCTACCTCCAAGCAACTCATTTGCAAAACCACTTTGGGATGCCTTCCTCTAATTCTCAAGCTGTATTCTGTAAAGCCAGTCCTGAGCCTTTTGAAATCAGCTGCATGTTCCTAGTAAACTTTATAGGAAAAGATTGCTCCATTAGCAGCTGTTATCAGAAGTAAAAAAAAAATCTGAAACAGAGGAATAAAGTCCAAAGACAGAAGGTGATGTTGAGGTAAGAAGCAGCATATTGGAGCCATAAGGGAAGCTTAAGAGGATTAGTGTAAATAACATGTGTGTGTCTGGAGGCAGAAGATATTTTTTCAAGGTCACCCACAAATAAATCTTGCGATTGTCAATATATTTTTGTCACTTGCATGTTGCTTGGAGCTCCATCTACATTTTCTGAAATCTCCACGCAAAAAAAACCCCACAAAACTCATAGGAGCCTCTTCACACCTTTAACATCTATTTAGACTTTTAAAATAATCACAATAAATAGCAATCTGTTCAGATTAATATAACAGTATAAATGAAGAGGATATCCAGTCTTCTCTGGATACTGTGTCCAGGTCTGGAGCCCTCAGCACAGGAAAGACATAGAGATGTTGGAGTGGGTCCAGAGGAGAGCCACAAAAGTGACCAGAGGGATGAAACACCTCTCCTATGAGGACAGGCTGAGAGTTGGGGTTGTTCAGCCTGCAGAAGAGAAGGCTCTAGGGAGACCTTATAGTGGACTTTCAGTACTTAAAGGAGGCTCATAAGAAAGATGGGGACAGACCTTTTAGTAGGGTGTGTTGTGGTAGGACAAAGGGTAATAGTTTTAAACTAAAAGAGAGTAGATTCAGCCTAGATATAAAGAAGAAATTCTTTGCTCTGAGGGTGGTGAAACACTGGAACAGGTTGCCCAGAGAGGTGGGAGATGCTCCATCCCTGAAAACATTCAAGGTCAGGTTGAACAGGGCTCTTAGCAACCTGATCTAGTTGAAGATGTCCTTACTCACTGCAGGGGAGGTCAGACAAGAGGATCTTTAAAGTTTGCTTCCAACCCAAACTATTCTATGATCCTCTTCTACATAGCATAACTACATAGCTGTTACATACTGTCATATATCCTAGAATATTATTTGCCATATTGTCTAATTATTTAGTTATTCTTTACCATTTATAAGAAATAAAATTAGAGCATCTTTGATAGCTTCAGAGTAATACATAGCTAATCCATTATTGTCTATGAATTCCCTAGTATTAGGTTTGGGTGTTCAGAATATTATTGCTCTATTAGTTCAGCCTAAATGTCTTAGTTAAATCACTTCACAAAACCAAACAGAAAGCTGAAGAAGGTCTGAATTGTATTATTCTGATCCACTATGTGTCCAAATAAAAACCTGGGAATATATCCCACATTTCTGGAACCAACTCTTAAATTATTTTTCCTGATAATATTATTTAGTGGGAAATAAAACACAAGTTCCATAACATTTACCCACTTTCTTTATGTACCACCTGTGACTCCACTCCGTTGAAGGTTTGTGGCCATAAAAGTCACTGGCTCCAGTCCTTCAGCTTGGAGAATTAACTCTTCTCACTACTGTTTTAGTATTCCTGCCATAGAATTAATGAATTTCATGTAGGAACATTTTTGATTTAAAGTATCTTGCACCATGTTGATAAGTTTAATGGATAGCCCTGATCTTTAAATTATAACACATGTTCAATGAATCAGCAGAATAATAGGTCATCTAGCAAACATGACTTCTACCTCCAGTATATAAAGAAACAACATCTAACAAACTCACATCTGATCATTGGTAAAATACTCCACACTGTACAAATAAAACATTTGTTTATCCTATTAAAATGTCAAGCTTTATTAACTTGAAGAGGTCACCAGCTAGATTTTCACACATATGCATGTTAATTTATTGTGATATGAAGGTAAACAAGGGAATGTAACCAATATATCTTGACATTAATTTATAGTCTCAAGTCTCCTCTTTCCAGGGGCATTAATAGCTGAATGTAGTTAAACATTTAGTTCCTCTAAAAGTCCAATGCCTGTGCAAAATATGAAGCCTGGCACAATACAATCTGAACTGAGAGCTCAGAGAGGCAGTGTATTGACCTAAAGGGAAGAAGCTCATATTACATGTACAAGTACAAAGGGACAGAAATTAATTAATTAATACTATTGAATACATGATTTTTGTCTCCTTTTTCTAGATAACTTTTTTTCTTATTAAGCACTCTCCCCTAGTTTTCACTGCTAATTACAATAGGAAATCTTCTATTATATCAATACACTGCATTGACAAATAGATGAAGGTGGTTTTGCACAGAAACGTGTTTGCATGTGAAGTGATACTTTGTGAGGAGGACAGGTGAGGAGCTGAAATTTAAAATTTATGGAAAAGAATAAAAAAATTATTCTCAATATCTTTGCACAACCTATTTTTCAGATTCAAACTGCCAGGATACAGATACTCAGTACCTGAAGTAATACCTGTGACTTCTGTAGCGTTTTTCAACTCAGACACCTATCAAGAAGTAAACGTAGAATAAATCTTGTGACCAAGCCCAAGTTTGCAATACATGCAACCTTCAATCTGTACTGATCACAGCAGTCTTCCAAGGTGGCAAGGGCATTATACATCATCACTTGCCTGTACCTTAGCTCTGCTGGTATTTTTAGCATGTGCAGAGTAATGTAAGCTTCAAATTTAACTTCAGTATTGATCAGATCTCTCACACCATGGTGATGAGACACATATGACTGCTGATAAATACATTTGTGCTTCACTTGTATTAAGTAAATCTCACAGTATCAGAGGAACGTACTGGAGGTGTTATCATCCCTCTTCTACTGACAAGGAAATGGAGTCGCAAAGACATTAAAGTAACTTTTCCAAGGTCAATAACAAATCAAGAGAAACAGAGAGAGGTTTGCTGAAGAAGCAAAATGTACTTTTTGGCCCCATCATTAGAACCAGATGGTGATGTATGTTTCCCCTTTAAATGATAAACCTGAGGCCATGTGGCGGCACATCTATTTTTTCCCAGCCCCTGCTATTCTATTCAGATTGCAGCTGTGCCTACCCTGAGTGGTAGAGTTGAGATTAGTTAACAATCATGACAGCGATTGTAGAAGAATTGGCAAGCATTCTTAAGGGACTTGTATTTGGTAAAAACCTTTTCTTGCTCTCCTCTGTAACCAGAGCCATAAAATCAGAATAAGGTACCAATTCTCCTCTTTAAGAATACTCTTGTTCTAGTGTTATGTACCCATCACGGTTTAATTGTCCATCTCAGATAAATTTGCTGCATAAGGAATTTAAAAAGCCAATAGTTACCTTTTATTTTAAGACTGTTTTTGTCGCAGTAGTTTCTGCTTAGATAGGCGATGTGTCATTTGCCAATTTCTGTTAGCCTTAGTCAGTCTACGTCCTTGAATTGCCTGATGTTAATAGACATTATTTAGTACTACTGGCACAGTGAGTAAGCTTCAGTATTGAAAGCCAGTAAGTGGAGTCAAGAAGGAGAAGGGCAAAAGAAACTGCAGCAGGAGTAGAAAAAAAATAAATGAACTGACATCTTGACAGACTTATTTTATTATTTATCTCTCTGAAAATATATTAATGATAAATGAAGTGCTAGCTATGGGATGCAGGGTACTAATTGTCATTTCTCACTATCATTATTTGTTTAACTTATGCAGGTAGTTATTGCTAAACTCTGATTATTTAGAGCGAATTTTCTAACTATAATGACCTTGGAATTAGGAATAGTTTATAAAATGACCTAAAAGTAACTTTTGAAGGCATTTTTGAACAATAAGGACTGATTTTCTAGCAGGCAACATGCACTTATTCTCTAGTTAATAACTTATGTAAGGAATGGTTTTTAATGTTCTGATTTTATTTACTGTAATTTATTTCTAAATTATTTTCATCTAAAGTATTCAGACTTCTAGATTCCTAAATTTTCTGGTGCATGTGACTGGGTCCGTAAAGGTACATGTCTTCTACCCACATATTAAAAAATGTTGCAATTATACATTTGACATTCACACATGTTTTCAACCTGATCTTTGGATTTTGTGAACATGTAAAAAAAAATCCTCTCACTTCAAATCACTTAATTCTTAACATCTGCCTCTGTGAAATGGACGTTTCCAGAGGCATTTCAGATGTTTAGCCCTTACTAGTAAGTCTTATAGAGTTATCAGAACCACTGCTTGGAAGTATTTCACCATGGCTGATATATTATATTGTCCAGGAGCCATTGTTTCTTCTAGCAACTCATACATTTATTACCTGCATTATCACAAGTGGAGATTCACCGTTTCATAACTTCTGTAAGTATTTTTCATGTCCTTGCTATTTCTTTACTTAAAAAAAATAATGCAGTTTCTTCAATGAAGGTAGAATGAGTCTGGACTACAACTTTGGTGGGTTTTGGTGTTGGTTTTCTTTTTTTGGTAGAAAAGTGCTTTTCTTGTTTTTTCCTTTTACTTAATGACAAAAAAATAGTATCTGCACTGATTGGATTATATGTTACATACTCTGGAAGTCTACTTACTTCCATTTTGAGGAGCTATCTTTTTTCTTATCTTTCTTGTGTTCTGAACTAATTGAATATGATTGAATATTCAGTTTATTACTCTATGACCACTGAAAGGGATCTTGCAGGCTAAACCAAATACCAGATGATTCTCCTCTTAGTATGCTACTAAACAAAAAAATGAGTGTTGGCACAAAACAAATTCAATACCCTTAAAACATTTATTTATCAAGCCCTCAAATCACTGTAATAATAATAATTTTTTAAAAAAGAGTAGAATTATTTTGGAGATAAATTGATTATTTTTGTAATTACTATAATTACTAGGGACTTTTTTTTTCCATAGAAATGCTTCTTTTTATTAAGATAACAGTTCTGCAGTCACAAAAAGGCAAAATAATCTGATAGAATATATCTGTATATTGTGAATAGAGTCTATCTGTATCTGTGAATATTAATATAAATCCATCACCCCTCTTCTGTTCCTGAAGATCATTTGATTTTACAACCCCTTATGCTCCTTTTTTTTTTTAGAAGCCGCTCTGATAAGCTAAAACACAGAATAGTTAAACTATAATTTGACAAGTATTCAAGACTACAACATTAGATAATAAACAAAAAAAGAAAACACAGACAAAACCCCAACAGGTCTTTTCTCTTGCACTTTCTCACTAAACCCTTACTGTTGTATGCTGACAGAATTTGCAGAGACTGTTGAAGAGCACAGTTCATGTCCTGACATTGGAGGAGGGGTATGAATGTTTTTCAGCAGCTGGATCTGCTCCCTGGCTCATTTCACTAAGTGACAAAATAAATAGCTGTCTGTGTTAGTACAGCATCATAGGAACCAAATATAAGGCCAGTGGCGGGGATCATGGGACTTGCCATTACAGAAGCAAGTCACCAACTAACAGTGCATGAAACAGTACCAATAGTCAAAGTGTAAAAGCAGAGGACTGCTAAATACTACTGAACTTCTATTCAAACTGAGGAAACAATATAAAAAATGCTGAGTGAACCGGGTTTGATAGGTGAAAGAATCTCCTCAGGAGAAGGTGAACTTGAGACAGGATTTGTGGCTGATCAAGAAAAGTCAAATAAGAAATAAGACTGGATACTGGAAAAGCATCAGAATGGCTTACATTCACCCTTTCTCTCCAATGAAAGCTATGACAGGTTCAAGAAAAGGACATGTGAAAATCAGAAAGAACACTGAAAAAAGATTAGGAAGAAAATGTTATACGAATACTCCTTATTTAATACATATGCTTATTTCTTTTAGACCATTGCTAGCTCATGTTGAGCTTCTCTTTAACCAACACCCCCAAATCGCTCTCCTCAGGGCTGTTCTCAATCTACTCTTGCCCCAGCCTGCATTTCTACTTGGGATTACCTCAACCATGTGCAGGACCTTGCACTTGCCCTTGTTGAGATTCATGAGCTGTGCTGGGGCCAACCTCTGAAGCCTGTCCAGGTCTCTCTGGATGGCATTGCTTCCTTCCAGTGTGTTGACCACACCACACAGCTTGACGTCGTTGCCAAACTGGCTGAGGGTGAGGGTCCACTCAATCCCATTGACCATGTCACTAACAAAAGATGTTAAACAGCACCAGTCCCAATACGAACTCTTGAAGAACTCGACTCATCACTGGTTGCCACTTGGACATCGAACCACTTAGTGCAGCCACCCAGCCAATTCCTTATCCACTGAGTGGTCCATCCACCAGGTTGATGTCTTTCCAATTTAGAGACAAGGATGTGTGGGACAGACTCAAATTCTTTGCAGAAGGCCAGGTCAGTGTTGTCAGTTGCTCTCCCCTTATTCATGGACATTGTAACTCTGTCGTAGAAGGCCACCATATACGTCAGACATGATTTGCCCTTCATCAAGCCATGTTGGTTGTTACCAGTTACCTCCTTATTTTCCGTGTGCCTTAGCATAGTTTCGAGGAGGATCTGCTTCATGATCTTGCCAGGCACAGATAAAAGACTGACTGGCCTGTAGTTCCCCAGGTCTTCCTTTTTTTCAATTTTGAAAATGGCGGTTATGTTTTCCCTTTTTTCTGTCACTAGAAACTTCACTGCACTGCCACAACTTCTCAAATGTGATGGACAGTGTCTTGGCAACTTCATCCGTCAGCTCCCTCAGTACCCATGGACACATCTCATCAGGTCCCATGGATTTCTGTACCTTCAGGTTCTTCAGATGGTCTTGAACCTGATCTTTTCCTACAGTGAGTGGTTCTTCGTTCTCCCAGTGCCTCCCTTTGCCTTCTGTGACTTGGCAATGCAGCTTGAGGACTTGCTGGTGAAGACTGAAGAAAAAAAGTCATTGAGTACCTCAGCCTTCTTGATATCCCAGGTAACCAGGTCTCCTGTTTTCTTCCAGAGAGGGCTCATGTTTTCCCTAGTCTTCCTTTTATGGCTGATGTGCCTGTAGAAGGTTTTTCTTGTTGCCTTTGATGTCCTTGCGCAGATTTTATTCTATCAGGGCTTTAGCTTTCCTAACCTGGTCCCTGGACGCTCAGAAAATTTCTCTGCATTCCCCCCAAGGTGCCTGTCCTTGCTTCCACTTTCTGTAGGCTTCCTTTTTCTATTTGAGTTCATCCAGGAGCTCCTTGTTCATCCATGCAGGCCTCCTGATTGTTTTGCCTGACTCTCCCTTAGTCGGGATGCATTGGTCCTGAGCTTGGAGGAGGTGATGCTTGAATACTAACCAGCTTTCTTGCAGCCCTCTTCCCTCCAGGGCTTCATCCCATGGCACTCTACAAAGCAGATCCCTGGAGAGGCCACAGTACGCTCCCTTGAAGTTCATGTTAGTGAGCTTGCTATGCGCTCTCCTCACTGCCTTAAGGATCATGCACTCCACTGTTTCATGATCACTGCAGCCAAGGCTGCCCTTGAGATTCATATTCGCCACCAGCCTCTCCTTGTTGGTGAGAATATGGTTCAGCATAACAGCTCTCCTCATTGTCTCCTCTATCACTTGAAAAAAGAAGTTATCATTGACACATTCCAGGAACCTCCTGGATTGATTATGCCCTGTTATGTTGTCCCTACAACAGATATCAGGGTGGTTAAAGTCCACCATGAAGACTAGGGCTTGCGAACATGAAGCTGCTCCTGTCTATAGAGGGTCTCATCCACTCAGTCTTCCTGGTCAGTTTGGCTGTAGTAGACCACCACTGTAGCATCACCTGTCCCTGCCCTCCATTCAATCCTGACCCATCATGTCTCAGTCTGCTTTTCATCCATCCTCAGCTGAAGGTCCATGCGGTCCAGCTGGCCATCTACACAGAGGGCAAGACCCCCATCTCTTTTCCCTTGCTTCTCCTTCATGAAGAACTTATGTCCTTCTATTCCAACACTCCAGTCATCCCACCATGTCTCCTTGATGCCAATAGTGTCATAGCCCTGCAGGTGTGTGCACATCTCTAGCTCCTCTTCTAGCTTATTGTTCAAGGCAGTTAATTAACACAGCTCATATAGCTATTGCAACAATACTATGGGATTATTTCAGTGCTTTCCTTCCCACTGTTTAGTGCTTTCCTTAATCATCTTTCTCTAAAATTAATATTTTAGGTTTTTTAGAAATTATTTTGCTGTGTCAAGTAGTTAAAAAGAAATAAAGAAACCAGACTCTTGTAGAGTCTTAATTATTTCAGTTTTTAAAGATTTTCTGCAGCCTATCCTGTGACCTAACAACATAAAATCATGTTGTAATGACAATACTTAGCATTGTGTAATCACTGCTGATGAATATTAATAGCTGAGATCACAGCTCCACTCTTGCATTTAACTGCAGTTCCTCATTGCTATTCATTAATGAGTTGAAGGCTTACAAGAGGGAGGAGATAGAGGAGAATTCATTTTGTGCTGGATTTCACCATATCCAGCATCAGAAATTTTCAATCTATAAGCATCTTATGTTTCCTACTGCAGAAAATATGATGCAATGCTGAAATGGGTATATTAGTGCTTGCAAAGAAATGTTACATTTTGCAACTATGTGGGAACAGTGATGCTTGCTTGAATTGTACCTCAGAGAAAAAACATGTGCTATTATTTATATGAGCAGTAGCTTTTTTTCTATTCAAGAGACCAGAGACGTAAAAATCAATGCATTAAATAGTGGTACTGTTGAGAAACTGCAAAGGATATCTGTTCAACTGTTGCTTACATGCAACCTAGGGTACAGAAGAGAGACCATAAGCATATTTTAAAACATGAAAGAACTCAACAGCCAGAGATCAGCAGCAAACATTTGTATTTGTGCTCAGCAGTGCAGAATCCAGCTGTAACTACCAGTGTTCCCCAGGGGTCAGTACTGGGTCCAGTCTTGTTCAACGTACTCATCAACAACCTGGATAAGGGGACCCTCAGCCAGTTTGATGATGATGCAAAACTGTGAGGAGTGGCTGACACACCAGAAGGCTGTGCTGCCATTCAGTGAGACTTAGACAGGCTAGAAAATTGGATGGTGAGGAACCAAATGAAGTTCAACAAGGACAAGTGTAAGGTCCTGCCCCTAGAGAGGAATAATTCCATACAAAGGTACAGGTTAGAGGCCTACCTGCTGGAAAGCAGCTCTGTAGAGAGAGACCTTGGAGTCCTGGTGGACAACAAGTTGACCAGGAGTCAGCAATGTGCCCTGGTGGCCACAAAGGCCAATGGTGTCCTGGAGTGCATTAAAAAGAGCATGGCCAGCAAGTTGAGGGAGATCATCCTCACCCTCTACTCTGCCCTGGTGAGGCCACGTCTGGTCCCCCGAGTTCAAGAAGGACAGGGAACTGCTGGAGATTGTACAGTGGAGGGCTACAAAGATCATCAAGGGAATGGAGCACCTCTGTTATGAGGTAAGGCTGAAAAACCCAGGTCTGTTTAGCCTGGAGAAGAGAAGACTGAGAGAGGATCTCATCAATGCTTATAAATATCTGAAGGGTGAGTATTAAGAGGATGGGGCCAGGCTCTTCTCAGTGGTACTCGGTAACAGGACAAGGGGTAACAGGCGCAAACTGGAACACAGGAAATTCCATCTGAACATGCAAAAAACCTACTTTACTTTGAGGGTAACAGAGCACTGGAACAGGTTGCCCAGAGAAGCTGTGGAGTCTCCTTCTCTGGAGATATTCAAAACCCACCTGGATGCGTTCCTGTCCAGCTGGCTCTAGGTGAACCTGCTTTGGCAGGGGGGTTGGACTAGATGATCTCCGAAGGTCCTTTCCAACCCCTACCATTCTGTGATTCTGTGATTATTTATTTCTGAAGCTGAGCAAAGGAAATGTAGATATCCTGTAACTGCCCTGTCAATCTTGTTAAAGTGAATGTAATACACAATTGAAATGCAATTTTTTCTCAATACTGATGAAGAATGAGTTTTTTACAAATGACATTCAGGAGATGTTATTGACAAAAACAACAAATAAGCTCTGGTCTATATTGAGGCATAGGTTGAAGTAGTAACACAAATAACTCCTTCGTGTATTGGATAGGGCAGCTGTGACTGGCTGTTTTGTTCAGTATATACTCACAGACATGGAATTTGATTAAAAAGTCATTTATTCAATATCTGATTTTTATGTAATATATGGTACGAATCTTTGCATATTTTATTCATATTCTATTTGCATATTTTGTGTCTGGAAAGATAGAGTCCTCTATAGCTGAGATTTTCTTTGACAGTTATGCAAATTATTAAGATTAATGTATATATCTATAAAGTCACCAGATGTCCCTTTGTCCTTCATCAGTACCTGTTTTGTGCTGAACTATACAAAACACTCCTGGGCACCTCTCCATGGTGTTTTTGTCTATGAATGCCCTCTGAAATTCAGTTATGTTAAATTCATTTCTAACCCTAGCCAGATCTGAATCCAATTTTACAGGTAGAAAAAATGACTGAACCCATTTGCTCTTAGCTGTTTAAAGGTCCTGAGTTTTGTGTGCATGACCATTTCTATGATAGCATTTTTTCCAGAGATGTTTATACAAATGATGTCTCCACACAGCTTACCATGCCTCCATTTTCTTTATGATTTTTCAGGACAAATGTTCTGAGGCTTCATATCAGTAGTTTAGCATCCTCTGGAAGTCACTGGCAGTGAGGAATAAAAGAATGAGGAAATAGGTATGCAGGAGATTAGGTGTGTAAATTTTTGCATTCACTGGTTCCTTAGAAAGAGATCTTCATAGTGGCTGACAACTCCATCTCTAAGTTGTCATATGAACAATATCTTTTATTGTTTCAATAACTTTCCTGTAAGGTCTGAATTTTGACCCCTGTAATTTTTTTCCATTTAGTAAGTCAGACAAAAAAAAATATTTTCTGTAGAGCTGTCATCCAGCACTTCATAATCCGGAACTCTCTGTTTACCAAACAGTGGTGAATGTTCATGTAAATTGAATTGGTTATACATTAAATTGATAGCTTTGCCTTGTAAATAAAAATCATCTAATTTCAACAAAGCAGATAAAATTATTTGTATTTTCTCTCTGCAATCAGTGTGCTTTGACATAAGATACTCATCAATTCAGTTGAGGATAACAGAAATTTCCATTAGGAATGGAAAAATGTCAATGCAGAAACTGGTTGGGAAGTTCTTCTGCTGTCCTCATCAAGAGCTCCCTCATTGAAAGTCTCTTCCCTCCCTTCCCCAGGTTGTTGCATTGTTCTGCTCTGAGGAGGTAACAGTGGGGAGTTGAAGATGGTGTAAAGGCCAGTGTGTCTTAAAGCAATAATAAAATGGTAGGCTGATTATTATTGCTCAAATTAACCAGTAAACTTATTATCGTTTAATAGCTGTAGTACACATTGTTCTTTTAGGAAGGAAAATCAGAATCATAGAATGGTTTGGGTTGGAAGGGACCTTAAAGATCATCGAGTATCCACCCAAAATATGGTTGGATATTAAATTAAAAGTATCCTTGGAAAAGATATTTTTGAGCAGACATTAAATCATGAGTGCAACAGACTGGTGTGTTCAGTGATGGCCACTGAAAATGTTCAGTATTCTGTATACTCCTTCCATCTGTTTCTGTCAATGAAGAAATTTGGATGTTGATGCGTCAGTCCAACTATCTAGAATCTGGAGCTATATAGAGCAATTGTCCTGACCATTCATGTCATGAACACATACTCAGGACTAACTACTTTGAATTAGAGACAGTTAAGAACATATACATCCCTTATCAGATACAGTCTATAACACTGAATGGCATAGTCCATTCAGGTTAAAGATCATAATCACAACACGCTTCCAGGTGCAAGTTTAGCTTTTTGCATGACATTTGTTATAAAAGCTTGCCTGCATTCTGGTAGAGACAATGAGCTGGTACCTTTGATTGATAGTCCGTCTTGTGGTACAATCTGTTGTCTGACTTCCCAATACACTGTGCAGTCACGATCATCTATCTGAAACACCCATTCGTCCTGAAAGCCTGGAACAGCTTTCATGGGCTCATGGTCTTTACTAGATTTTATCCAATTTCTGTTGAAGGTCTATTACTGAAGTCATGACCAGATTTCCTAAGGTAGTGATACTGCCTAGACCAGTTATGTTTAAAATGAGGATTCAAGGGTGGACCTAAAACATCACAAAGAACATGATTTACCAAATACTATTTTTTCCCTGGAACTTGAGGAAAGAAAACTTCTGTCTAATGACAGCAACTTGATTCAAATACAGTAAGAAGGCATTAAGATGTTCAGAGAAAGGTGGTTATACTCATTTGTAATAAGCTAAAATGGATTCAAAGGAAAGAAATATCTGGTTTCTTTCACAGGCATGCAGACCTTTTACTGTGTTTTAGATTTTAATTGTAAGTCCACTCTACTGCCACACACAATTTTATTGTTTAAATAATACTGCCTTACAAGATCAGGAAACTTCAGTTTATTTTTATTCTGCCCTTAGTAAATTAGACAGGCACAATGATGGTGTTTTTGGTGGGAGGAGTAACACAATCCTTTTTTTTCCCCCTGGTATCTGTTAAGTCTAAAGACAGTCTCTGCCCCAGCTAAAGGAAGAGACTCATACAAACAAGCTTTTGTATGTGTTGGATATCTCAAGTACTATCACAAAAATTGGGAAACAGGAAGAGATGTGAGGTTCTCAGACTATTCCCCAAAGAGTGGAAGAAGATTTTGGCATCCATAGAACAATTATCCAGCTGAGCAACATTCTAGTTGCCCAGCAGGAGTTCAATAAAATATTTTGTCCTGTAATGAAGATATCAGATGAGTTGTGGGGTCAATTTAACTCTTAAGTTCTAGGTTTTTAAAAGGCAGATGAGTGTTCATTCTTTCCTACTTCTATACAGAAAAGGGGATGGGGAGTTTATAGTCTTTACTGGGTTATAAAACCTTAGTCTAACTTTTCCATTAGCGATACTCTCTGTATTCCACACGGAATAACTACAGTACAGCTTTGTTTTGTATATGGAATAAAAAGAAATAGACTAGTGCTTTTAACTTTCTGTTAAAGTTGCTTCCCTAGAGCTAGCAATTGCTCCAACAGCATTTCAAATGAATGTTTTATAAAAGTTTTATAACCCAGTCTATTTCTCAGCTTTGATTCTACAAAGACTTCTGTACTGAAATGCTTTCTAAAGTGCTTTCACAGGTCGTTTGGATCCAGCCTCTCATTTTGCTCAGTCCTCTCCCTGAAAAGGCAATGGATGCTGTTTCAGTATTTTTCTGAATTCCAAATCTGCAGTTTGTCCATTGCCTGACTTTCAGAGCTTTGTAAAGTCATACAGAGATTACTGATCTTCGGTATGTTGATAATTTCTCTATTTTCCAGGAAATCCAGACATGGCATAAATAGACTTTAGCAGATCTTCCTTACTCAAAAAATTAAAATGAAACTTTCACATTTTGTGTTGGATTTGTACTTATATCAGCTTCGTATCTTACTCCTTACTTGCAAAAGGCAATTGAAAGTTTCACACATCAGTTATGTATTGATCTTATTCATTTTGTCTTTGTCACCCAGGTCTCATAGGGTTACCCAGGTCTCATCTTTCATAGTTTTTTTTTTCTTTCATATATGTAAAAGATTGTAATTAGGCCTTTTATGTCTTCCTTTTGTATGATGATTGCATCTGTCTCTTTAGTAAACAGACATATCTGATGGGATCCAAAGATGTGATCTCCATCTGTAAATTTAAGCTTTGCTTTTTTTTCATGTTACATGCAACATTTAATTTTTATTGAGAGTAGTGTGAAAATAAAGCCTCTCAGAAATTCATTGCTGTTTGAGAAGCCCAGTTTTCATCTTCTGCTCCTCCTGTAGGTTCAGATGTTTTAATTTAACAGGTACCTATTTACATATGTGTTCCAAGAGGGCCAGATGATCCACCTTCCGCCACTGAAAGCCTTTATTCTTTCCTCTTTTGTTTATGCTCCCTTGATAGACTGTGTTTCTGCCCTCTCATTTGCATTGTTTCAGTGCTCCTTAGCCCTTTTTGTCTCATATTTTTTTTCCTTTGCATAGATAACAATATTTCTTAAATACAATTACCTTTGTGTAATCTTTATTATTCTCCAACCTTTCTGTACAGTTTAGAGTATATCCAATATTTGAATGTAGCTTGGATTTCACTGATAAGAGGCAACTATTTAATTTCCTTCCTACACTTCAAAGGAGTGCTGTGAACTATAGAAAATATTGGGTGCATGCATATAAACCCATTGCTTGTAATTTCCTCTAATGCCCATCAGAAGGTGATTTGTTTAAGAGTAATCTTTATTTGTATTTTGATATCTTTCTTCTCGCAGGCAGCTTCTCTGTCTTCTAGTCTGATGCTGGTTTCATACATTTCATTCATCATAAGTTTAAATAGCTGATAGGATGTTTTCAATTCAACTCAGGAACTGCAAGATTTAGATCTTTGCAGGCAGAATTTTAACATAAAAGCAGGAGGTGGAATAAACAGAGAAACACTAAGGTAAACACTGCATTTAGGCTATAAAATTGTTTTCCTTTAGCCAGCTGAGCACAAGAAGATAAGGAATTTTTCTGTATGTAAGGTCTTGTATGTGTAACAGTAGAAGAAATAGACAAAGCTACTAGCGCATGCCATGCATACATTGGGCCTGCCCTCCAGGGCATGTCTTCCACCATCCGAGAGGACATGAAACCTAACTTGCAAATGATTCGTTGTTAGCAGTATATGCCTAGCAGTATTAAGTTTTTCACAGAAGGAATTTAAGGATAACTAGGGATCAAGGGCTTCAGTGAGAATATCAGCTGTACATAATATAGCTCTACAAAATTGGATAATGAGACAAGAAAAGAAAAAGTAGAAGTAGTATAGAATTATGTACGTAAGTAGGTAAGAAAATAAGTAGGTAAGAAATTATATGTAACATATACAGTCTTTCAAAAAGACAAATGCAATTGCAAAATGTTTGCAAAATGGAATTAGTAACAAAGTAATTTTAAAAATCAAACTGAAAAAAAAAAAGAACCTTTGTGCAGCTTTCTAACTCTGCTGATTTAATTGATAATCATAATACAAATAGATCACTAAATGGAAAGAAGAACACATGAGAGTTTGGAAGAGAGGACTGAATTATTCTTTTAATCCATATGGTTTTAAAGACAGTTAATCACAAGGTAATGATGACTGCTGAGGTAGCCCAGGTTGTGACCAAAAGAGCAGGGGAGACAATTAAATTAACTAGATGTAGAAAGTGCACAAATAACTTAAAATCTACACAGTCCTGGTAGGCAACATGTCTTACATGTAATTTTCATAAAAGTATAAACTTATTCACATATAAATGCATGTGCACCAGGAATAAGGCAGAGGTCGATACCAGGTAGTAAAGGATAAATCAAGATGAAGAGTCTGGATCTAGAAAATGAAGAAATTAAGAATTGCAAGCAGTTAAAAGACAAGGTTACAGAGAAATGCAATCAACTCCCCCACAAAAGTGAAAATTTTAAAAGAGCCATGGCCAGTAATTAATTGAAGTCCAAAATTAGTATCCACAGGATACTGAGGGAAAAACAACAAATGAAATAATACCCATAAAGATGAAAGAATATACATTTCCAATTCAAAATCCGAGAGAGAAGCCAGACAAAAAATATTTGAGAGTTTGTGCTGAGAAGAATTAATGCCAAAACTCCTGAGCGCTAACTGAAAGATCATAAACACTTGTTTCATGAGGAATTTTTTCAGATCTACTAAATAAGGAAAAAAATAAAGTAAAGCAAGAACAAGGATTGACAAATATTTCAAGGACTAGTAATGCCATTCTCTTTAAAAACAGAACAGGTAATTTAAAACCCTGCTTTGTGTGACTATGATTTCAATTTGGAGATGCTTCATCCTTAACCATTGGGTTATTGGATGTTTTGGCATGATGGTTCTTTCTCTTTTTTTCAAAATGTTGTCTTGTATTCTGATGTAAACAAAAAAATACCATTTTTGATATTGGTATTGATTTATTTTCAGTATACAATCTTAATTTTCTCACTACTTTTAGTGGGAATATAGCTGAAGTTTTTAAAAAAATAAACAAAACCAAAGAAATAAACAAAAACATAGCATGCAAAGCTGTGCTTGCAAAGATGACAATTGCTTTTTCTTTACAGTCATATGCTTTTTATAATGACATGAAAAAAGAAATGTAAACCAGATTTTCATAAAGTTTTTTTGATCTGAAACAATATGAGAAACAATCATTTGGAACAGGGATAATATGAAACACCTGTCTCAAAAATAAAATAAAAAAAAAAATTAAAGAAAAAATCAGGATTACGTGGCTTCCAAAATATTCTACTGTCAAAAATGTGATAGTTGTACCTATTTAAAAAAAATCTGTTTAGAATAATTATTTTTTATTGAACTTTTCATGTCAAAAGACCTATGAGAGCCATATAAGAGCCACATTAGACATTATTTTCTACATTCTTAATAAGCACATACTTAATCAAATTTTAGAGGATACTTGATCTTTCTTCAAATCTGCTTCCTACAGTGTAGCAGTGCATTGATTCTATCAGTTGTTATATCCATTTTTAGATCAGAATGAAGATAACAATGAAACAAATAGACTTGTGATTTAAACGTGCTTACTGATAATAGTTACACTACTACTGGGCATAGAAATAAATATAATTCTCTGTGACACTTAAGTGGATCATGGTTTACAGCTCTGTAAGCTAGATAGATTTTAGACACTTCCTGATAACCATTTAAAAATGTTTCACAGTAAATGGTGTATTTTTCTGCAGTTAAAAAAGCACTTATAAAATCTACCTGTGCTTTCCACTAAACTTATTGTGTACTATGAACTGTAAAACTCACATAGCTTTCATGTGATCAACATTTAAAGAAGTAATGCTGTAAAATTGCAGTAGATATGATATTACATTGGAGAATATTAGCAAGTCTAACAAAAACACTAGAGCCACTGTAACAGGGGAAAGTTTTTTTTTAAAACAATATAGCTAGAGCAGAACTGTGAATTTTAGTTAGAGGACACTCTATGGTATATACATGTTTACTGTTCACTACTTGTAACCTGAAGGTGCACTTAAAACACAGGCAGGAATAATTTAGTTTAGTTTCCATGAATTTATGGTCTGAGCTATTTGAATTTCAATGGGTGTTTCTATTCTGCACTGTTTGACTTCAAAGGGAGTAGAAGCAAGACTTAGTTTTACACAACTCTACAGATACCACTCAATATTCAGGAATATTAATAATATTATTAATTACATTATATTTTAGGTAACAAGTACCTAAGTTAAATCTAGAAAGGAAATCAGTGAAATATGACTGCTAAAAATTGTTGGTTATGAACAATGATGTTTTGCTAGTAGCAATTTTAAGCAATAACATCAGCTTGTTTCCCTATTAAAGCTCTTTCAACGCTGTCTTTAACCCAGAAAACATGAAGAAATCATACTATCCAGGTTCTGAAGTTCTCTATTAATAAGTAATTTGAGGGTTGTTGCTATATAGGACTTTTTGGAATGATGTTCTCCTAAAATTCTTATTTGAGGATCCTAATCTGTACCTCATATTGCCCTACTGTTTTCACTGTGAATAGGAAAATCGTCAGTGAGTACTACATTTCCCATATGGTTAAATTAAGTGGAAGCGTGTGGTCAAGTCAGTTACACTTCCACTGGAAAAGATAGTTGCAATACCTGTTTAATGTTTAAAGTATGGTATAAAAAAAATTAGAGTGTATGTTTTGCTATAATGTAGTTGTAACATCACTGAATTAATGTATCTTTTGATTGTCAGCAGAGATAAGCTAACTACGGTATAGCTCAAAGTCATAGTTACCTCTCTACTGATTATCTAGTACTATGAAAATGAAAGCTTATTAAATTAAGCATCTATGTTATGTACATTAGTTGTAGAACCAATGAATTCAATTCACCCGTAAGTGACCTCTGAAACAAAAGCAAGTTTAAGAAATATAATAAGGTGTGCAGATGAATAATGTGTAACTAGCTTAGAATATAAAATATAAGTCATTCTTAGATAATGAAATTTATTACATTTCAAAAATTTCTAAAATCTTACTAATTGTGTATGTAAGGATAGAAGTTGCTACAAAAAGATTTTGCCAAGATATTTCCCATGATGCCTTCTAGGACATAAGAAAATGCTATTTGCATGTTATAATATAGATTTAAAAACAAATCAGTGTGTTTTAACTTACTTTATGTTTTAGCTTGATAGATTGTATGAAAGTATTTTTTTACAAAACTGTAAAACTATATGGAAATACAGTACATATATCTGTACTGTATTTCCAACATACAGGGGGAGAAAACAATGAAAGTTAATAGAATATGAAGATCTATTTGTTAAAAATAGTCCTTTGTCCTGAAAGAGTACTTAATAAAAATGTGAACATATTTTCTGTTTCTACTAAGATAAATACAGAGGCTTTTTTTGATTTGCACCATGGTTATTTATCAGCATGTGACACAGTGTTCCTACAGACCTGCGGAACCTGTAGTATTTGAAAGGGAGAGGTACTAGGGCTAGAAGTTCTTCCCACCACTTTTTGCCCTTTCTGGTATGTCATGCATAGTCCTTACCATTTCCCTTGACAGCATAACGTTTTTAATATCCACCCCTTCCCCCTCCCCCCCCCGCCTTCATTCAACAACTGCATCTGACTGTATTAAATAATTAACACACTTTTAGGCCAGAATTTTAAAAATTGGTTTATTTATTTCCCTCTTTTCCCTTTCATTGAGACAAAAGAATGCTGAGTAAGCACAGATCTCAGTGCAAAGTCCTACAAGGAGACTAGTGGTGAGATACTGTCTATGATGCTTGCCCTGACTGAGACTCAGTCAATGCAGATGGTGTAAATTATTGCTCTGCAAAAAGACTAACATGAAGCTTTTCATCACCTACAGTTCCTCAGGACCTGGAGTTTTGTCTTCGATCGGATAATGTTGCAAAACTTGATGCCAGAAAAAGCTAGAAAATTGCAAATGCAAAAACTTATTATCCCAGTTGTGGGGATTCTTATACTTGGCCTTTTACCCTTATGACTATTCTCTCACTGTCAGAGTGAAAACGGGGACAAAGGAATCCAGTGCTAATTTTGCTTTTAATATTGTGTGTTATACTGCACCTCCTCTTTCTTACTCTTGGAATTCCTATTTGAAAGCATTGAGGGAAGGAAAGTTTAAGACCATGCTATTCCCTCCACACACTAGCACAAAAGCAACTTTTCTGCAGCTGTAATATCAAATAATGAGCACACTCTTTTTGTATTCTTTAAATGTGTTATAAAATTTTGCATACAACACAAGATTGCAAAATCACTTTTGTCTCTCGGGTTACTAAGAAAAGTCATTGTGTCTGCATTGTGAATTTTCATTCTTTCCTTTTTTCCTAGGGTTTAAGACATGTATGATGTTTCACGTGTCAGTAGTCTGGTAGGTAGCATATAAAGAAGTTCTGGATATTTAAAGTAAGACTACGATGTTAGTGTTAATTAATATATCTCTGAAAACAATTATAATTCTGTACACTAGAGTTTTGTTATCTATAGGGGAAATATTATAAGATTAAATACATGTTGTGAGGCGAATCAGAAGTATAAATAGTACCATAAACTGGCATCCCTGTGTCCTATGTCACAACTGGCTGATATCTTGTTAAGCACTGTGCCTTCCCATACAGCTTCCAGCAGCTCCTCCAGCAGCACCTGACAATCATGGAAGTCTGACATCAACTCAGACAGGCCTTCACAGATGTCTTGGGTACTAAAGAGCACCTCAAATGGCACTAGTCATCTCTTTTATCAGTTTACAACCCTTTTTTGTGGTTGCTTCTATGTTCAACCTCATCTACACTGTACAAGACAGAAGCTAGTGTGAAGCTGGTGCTGGCTGGAAGCATGGCCAGCATGGGCAGCCCCAGCCTCTTCTAAGAGGGGGCACCCCTGCAAGCCCCCCCACTGCCAAAATTTTGACACCTGCGCCTATATAGGGGTCACTGAGAGACAATAAAAACAGATTATCCAGGTTTCTTTTCTCGTTAGTCATGTTTCAGAACAAAATTGCTTATTCTCCTCAGAACATTCCCTGCTTTTTATTGTTTTACATGGTGTCCTACAGCTATTGGCATGTCATATTCCTCAGCTAGGATGCGTGAGTTCAGAGCCTTGCTGAAAGTGTGCCCTTGCTAGGATTTGACTGCAGAACAAGCAGATTTGCATTGGGAGAGCAAATGTGAGATTGGCAAGGACATAGGCAACCTTAATAATGAGCTGAGAGTTTCAGCCTTTGGGAAACAAGATTGTAAGTAAACGATCTCAAGTTAAGGTTGATGCTGAGGCAGATTTTGCCTAAAAACTTTGTTACATAATATTCACTTTTCTACCATTGTAGCAAAGTAGAGAGAAAGAAATTACAATGATTATCAGCCTCACTGATTACTATTGAATTCAAAGAAACACTCTTACTATGTATGTACTGACATTGTAACCTCTGTTCAATAAAATGTTTAGTTTATGTTAACAAAGATAAAAAAATATGCCGGTATCCATGTGTTTTAACTAATTCCTTTTTCATAGTGATAAACTTGTCAAAGATACCTATGTCTCTAACAGTTGTCTTTCCTACTTGAATAATTTTAGTTGCTTGATTACATCTTAAATTGTATGTTTTTTCCAATACATAAGGTGAATCTTTGCTTAAAAGTACCTGTGATACACATTTAAGTCTAAGTCTGTTCTTAACAATGGCTAAGAAAGTCTTGTCTACTTACCTGGGAATAAAGTTAGATCAGTTATATAATTTTTATTCTCTTAGTATTTCATAAAATACATTAAATATGGTTACATAAGCACATAAACTTAATTTCCTACTCAAGATTAAATAAGGAACATGTTGTATATCCTGCCTTGAACAGTCAAAGATTAAAAATCCTTGGCAACATAAATTTTGATGTTATAAATGATCATTTAATATATGCATATAAATTCATAATCTGAAAAACAAACAAAAAAACCAACCAACAAAAAAAAAAAAAAACCCAAACCAAAAAAAAACCCAGAAAGGAAGGATCACAGAAGACTCTAGAATTCTAGTAAGCACAGCTGCTGACATCATCTATTGGCATCACACTTAGGGAGCAGTTCTTTGTGAAAGATTTGCAATGACACATTTGTGTATACGTGGCTGTGGAACTGCAGAATCTGCCACAACATTTCCCTCACTGCAATGCTTTAGCAGACCTTTTATATGACAGAGGTAAGATCTGAACCATATGGCTTTAGCTACTGACTCTCTGAGACTATACTTTGAAGCTGATGGAATCTGTGGCCTTGCAGAAAGCACTTACCACCTTGCATGGTTGGACCCTGAAAGAGACAGACAAGCAAGTTTTCAGGTGAGAAAGCAAGAACAGCTTTAATTATCCTTAGGCATAGCACATCTGTCAAGTGCCAGTGTATTTTTCAAAGTGTCCTGTTCCTAAGAAACAAACTGCAATTTCCAGATGTAGGCATGCTGACAGGTCTGTCATCATTTTTATTGTGGTCATATTCCTTTCTCTGCATGGCCAGCCCAATGTGAATGTGATTCTGACATGAAAATGTGATCATCACATATGACTTATAAAGGAATACAATATTTTCTACAATCTATTGGATAAGTTTGATTCATCACTTTGTTTTTATCACTTTATGTTTGAACTACCTTTGATTTTAATTGGTTGGCTGTAATATAAGAATATATATATATCTATTTAACTATAGGAAATACTTCAAATACTTGAATCCTAAAAATCCAAAACATTTCAAATAAGTACAAAGAACTAGAAGTTCATGGCATCCCCCCAAAACCTTCTTCTTTCTTACTCAGAAGTATTCTGCTTTTCAATATCGAGTTTCCCTCTATAAACATATCGTGAAGATTTCTTTTTACATTGTACAATGTGTAATCTACAGAGTATTGTCAACATGCAAATACATTTTAAGATAAATACAGAATGGTGTTGGGTTTTCATTCCGTGAATGATAAAAGAAAAGCAAGAAGCACAAAGTGAAAGGATTTTGTTGTTAAATTAAGTAAAGGCTGAGTTCTAAATAACATTGATTGGCAAAGTCTCTTTTATTAAAAAAAATTAATCTTCCCAAATGACGTAAATGTTCTGCATTCACACAACTGAATTGAGCCTGAGATGTCTTTGGAGAGATAATGGAGATATAATAATAAAACCTTTGACATCTAACTGAAAATTAAACAAAATTTAATTGTCTTCTTAGGCTGACTTCTACTCTGTCTTTTTAGCTAGCCAATTAACTTAAAATTAATTCCTAGCCTTTAAATGAGGAGATACAGCCCATCTTTTGCGTTGTCTTGGAGTTCAATAAGACTGAAATTGTTCTACTGTGATTTCTCAATTAGTCTTCGCTATATGGGTGAACTATATTAGTTCTTTTGACTAGACTATGTGTAGAAATAAGGCAACATTTAACTGTTAAAAAGGTCTGTTTAGCCTCTTGAGTAATAGTGATACAATTTGTTACCGATCTCAAGTGTTTTATTATGAATAAAATGTTATTATTTTTATAGTTCCTGAAATATCTTTCCATTGTACTAGCAAAAGATCTGTCAGAATGTAGGTCAGCTGTAGACTTCTTATTGTGCAGGGGAAGTACTTAGAAGTATTTAGAAGTACCAGAATAAGCCAGGGAGATCTAGAAGCATTTATTTTACCTGAGAAAAAGGAGATGGAATAGATTAGCCTTCTAGTTCTAATAGACCATCCACTGCTATTGTATGTATGCATTTGGTTTAGGACCTGTATACATTGGATTTGAAAATATCAGGTCTGTACATATCTTGCATTATTATAGCATCTGAGCACCCTATGTTCACTGAATATGATTTTGTGTATTTGCATACAAACCACCTCCCCTCCTCCCCCATTCTCCCACCCCCTCGAGTTTGGTCTCACTCTTACTTCCTGAAAGAGCTTTTAATCTAATTTCATTAGATTGCTGCTCCCTTCTACAAGTGGAAGATAAGCTTTTGAATTCCTCTTAATTTGAAGAAGTGGTACTGGACACATGATGCAATAATTTGATTAATATTTGAAGCAGAGACAATTTCACATATGACACTATTTCAAAAAAGAATCTGAAACTTCATATGCCTGTATTTTGTGAAGGATTTCTTATGAATTCTTTTAAAATCTCTGTACCAAACTCCTAAGGAAAACAATATTTTATTTTATGAACCTTGACGGATACAAGTTGAGCTGGTCACTATTGCCAAGAGACCTCTGTATCTATGCACATAACTTCAGAAGCTGGTGAAACTTTAAAGCAGAAATTTGAGTCATTTAAAAAGTTCAGATAACTCTAAACTGAAATGGTAGATAAACCAGGAATATTTCAGTTCATAACTTCAGATTTAGGTTTCTAATTTCCTTCTATAAATCAATTTAGATAAACTTTTTATTTTTATACATTTTTAATTTTTATTGCATCTAGAGGAAGGGTGTGATCCTGTCACCTGTCTATAGGTAGCTCTAATGCAGACAGAATTATCTAGGCAGAGATCTGCCTTTAGATTAGCTGAATTGTGTTGAAAATAACCACTTGCACAGTGAAAACAAATAGCCTTTTCCTTCCAGAGTAGTAGGTGGATAAGTGGTATGCTAAGCTAGGTCAGCTCAAATGATATCAGATTTTAGGAAACTGAATTGAGCTCCAAATTCTTCAAGCAATAAGTATGTAAAAAGAAAACCCTAACAACCTTCACTTACATTACAGAACAATGGGTAATTTTAAGAAAAGCAAATAAAAATAAACAAGACGATTTTATTTGTTTTAGAAGTAAGCATAATGAATTCAGATGACCAAGCATGTTATTCTCTAAAACAAAACAAAACAAAAAAACCAATCAACCAAACAAAAAAACCCAAAAAACAAAGAGAGTTCTGGTCAAATATTCAACAAAATTTCACATTCATATATACAATTGTGGTTTAAGCCCAACCGGCAACCAAGCACTACACAGTCAGTTGCACACTTACCCCAAAGCAGGATGGGAAGAGAATTGAAAGAGTAAAAGTGAGAAAACTCATGGGTTGAGATAAAGACAGTTTAATAAGTAAAGCAAAAGTTCTTACACAAGCACAAAACAAGGAATTCATGTAATACTTCCCATCAGCAGGCAGGTGCTCAGCCATGTCCAGGAAAGCAGGGCTCCATCACACATAACTGTAACTTGGGAAGACAAACACTGTGACTCCGAACCTCCCTCCCCTTCCTTCTTCTTAGCCCAGCTTACATAATGAGCCATCATATGGCATTTGGTCAGTTGGGGTCAGCTGTCCCAGCTGTGTCTCCTCCCAACTTTTTGCACACTCCCAGCCTACTCGCTGGCAGGTTGGTATGAAGAGCAGAAAAGGCCTTCACTGCTTAGCAACAACCAAAAACATTAGTGCAATATCAACAGTATTCTCATGCCAAACTCAAAACATAGCACTATACTAGCTGCTAGTAAGAAAGTCAACTCTGTCCTGGCTGAAACCACCACAACAACATAGCTAGTAGCTTATAAATGCTTGATGGTTGCGCTAACGAAAGGCAGAGTTCATCCTTCATTTTCACAGAACAGACTTTTTGGTTTTCACTTTTGCAGTATCAACATAGATAAACTGCATGTTCAGAGCCTCACTGTTCCTTTTTTCCAAGCTGGAAATTGTTTCTTTTAGGGTGGAAGTCACCTAATCCATTGTAAATAGTTATCTCAGGACAAAATGAAAAATGTTGCAGAAGTGCTTATTTCAGTCTATTAGCTATAAAGACAGCTTAGGGTGTCTCAAGCAGAGACATTGAAATAATTTGCTTTTATCAGATGAATCCCATACAAAAGTACCCTTTTGAATTCAAGTCTGCTGATAATTTGCATTGTAATAGGTTACTTAAAGGGGAATCAGTAGCAGAATTAAACCGAGAGATCTAAGTTTCATAGAGTGACATAAAAAAAAAAAGGAAAAGAACCCACCATGGAAAAGTTAGGTTGAAGAGAGAGGAAAGTAAACAAATAAGACGCAGAAAGCACACACCTCTGAAAATGAGGAAAACCATGCTATACTGACAGGTACTTTATTTGGATAGTGTCCAGCTGTGTTAGGAAAACCAGAGTATCATAAAAGCCTTTTAAAATAACTATGCACTTCTGTTACAACAGCTCCAAGGGACTTTCTTTCACTGACTGCTTTTTTTTTCCACAACTTCTATAAAAAGTTACCCAGGAGAATTCGAACCCTGTACAGACAACAACACATACCTTACCTGCCTCCAAATCTATTAATTTGTACAAAAAACTTTTACAGGCTGTCCCAAGATGAATAACCTCTCTTCTTTCAGGGGAACCCTTTAGAAACCTCCTTTACAGTACATCAGCGCCTGGAAATTAGAGATAGAATGTGAATGGAGTAGAAGTAATAGAAAACTGAAAATACTCTGTGAGAAGATGCTCTCAGACTCAGGGGGAGCAAATGTAGCGAAATTGAACTTTTTTACATCTTTCACCCTGCCCCCTCCTCCCTCCAAAGGTAAAAAACACTAATGTATCAATAATAATAATAACATTAATTAAGAATAATTTATTTCATCCTCAGATCAGGATGATTTAAAAATTTATTGATATAATATCCTGTGAAGTTGCATACTACCATCCCTGTTATATCAATGAAGAAGCAATCACAACACAAATATACATAACTGCCAAATGGCAAGTTAAAATAGAGGTAGAAATTAAATGTGAAATTGCCTTCTTGCCAGTCCTGCAATGATATCTTTTGTTTCCATACAAGGATGTAATGTTTCAGGAAGGACAGAGTTTGGGGAGCAGAAAGGTCCTGGGGCTTCATTCCATCAACTTTTCCTAGAATCATAGAATAGTTTGGGTTGGAAGCGACCTTAAAGATCATCTAGTGTCAACCCCCCTGCCATGGGCAGGGACACCTCCCACTAGACCAGGTTGCTCAAAGCCCCATCCAGCCTGGCCTTAAACACTTC
>JAOXJK010000001.1:172493354-172509273 GCA_025774025.1 Xenus cinereus | reverse complement strand
TGAAATACCCATTGAATTCCTTTCTCTTTTGCCCAGTCCTGGACAAGTTTATCAGCAAAGTGAGAGCCATTGCCTGACTGAATTGACTGTGGCTTAGGAAGGGTACTAAACCATGATTGTAAGGCTTTAATAGTATTCTCTCCTGTGGCGCGGGGAAAAGCCTTGGCTTGCACTAGACCTGATATTATTTCTACCCCTACTAGTACATAATATTTCCCATTAGGTCTTCGGAACGGACCGATGTAATCTATTTGCCAGGCATCCCACAGTCCTTTACCCATTCGAATATGTAGCAGGTCTTCCTTAAGAGGATGTTTTTCTAATCGCATGTGGCATTGGCCACAAGCTGAAATACAAGTCTGGCAATTTTCTTGGGTGACCGGCCAACCTTTTTTTTGAGCTTATCAATACACATCTTTAGCCCCCATGTGCCCCCTTTTCACATGTAACCACTCCAAGAGTTGTTCCCAATTCTCCCCTATTGGTTCGGACAAATTGGAACAGTTCTCAGAAGAAAAGTCTGCATGATTATTTGGTGGGCATGTGTCCCCCTTATAAAGTCAGACCCCCTTATTGCTTTGATGTGAAACAGGAATTTGAAACTGTCAAGCACATCCTAGCACATTGCCTAGACACCATTCAATCACACTTGCCTTTTAAAATCTTCAGAAAACCTTGATTTGATTCAAAATAAACCATGACAATGTTGGAAATTGCAAATAGTACCATCAGATATGAAAATTATTTACCTAGCTTCTCTCAGTAGATCTTTTTTTTCAAAGTTTGTCATTCATGCATAGGAAACTACTTATCACTGATAAAATCCATAACTAAATAATGGTATAGCTTAATTAGTGGCATAAGTATAAGCAAATAACTGAAAATAATGTCATTGCTGTAGAGTTCTCTTGATTGTGTATTTCACCCTGCAAACAAATACCTGGTAGCGTTCAGTGGATCTGGGCTGAAAGCTGATTTTCTTCCCTTTCAGCATTTGCACTCACATTGTAACAGTTTGATATTGCAGTACTTTACTAAAGTAGCAGGATTGGGACCCCAGTGTTTGGAAAATCCTAAGTATTTAGGCTCTTAGGTTCCTACTGAAATGGACAGAATTCAGCTGATTTAAATGAGCATACACATTGTACTGGATACAGGACCTGTGATTGTGAAGCACAGATACATCCAAAAAAATATCAGTAAGACTTGTATTTTTAAGTCATTTAGGAGACAGTGAAAAAATCACCAAATGATTAGTGACATGTACATACTTTAGGCGGCCAAATTCTCCAAAATGTGTAACATCTGTTTGCCAAATTTGCAGCAGTGAGGTGCCACGTGGGTTAATTCCCAGTTGTGGCAACGGGGCTATAGATTGGCATTCGGGGCATGTCAAGATAATATTACGTGCTTGGTCTGTGGTTAGCTGAAATTGCTTTTGCAGTGCCTTCCTGTTTTGGTGAAAAAAGTTATGTGAGAGCTGTGCTTGTTGAAATAATTGCAGTGTGTCGAGGGCGGCTGTGGCTTTGTCCGCAGCACGGTTGCCCTCGGCTAGGGGTCCTGGCAGAGGGGTGTGTGACTGTATACGTGTGATATAATAGGGTAATTTACAATAGGAAACATAATGTCTTCATTTTTTAAGTTGTCCGAATAACGCTGGGTTGTTGACTTCCTTTAGGAAAGTGCCTTCTATGTGTTGAACAATTCCTGTAACATATAAAGAATCAGTTACGATATTGAGATTTACATCAGAAAAAAGCTGAAAAGCACATGCGACAGCTGCAAGCTCAACAACTTGGGGGGATCCATCGACACATTTTATATCTTGGTTCCAGAGATTGTCAGTGGATCACCAAAGGACTACTGCCCTGTGTGTTTTCCCGGAACTGTCCGTGAATGCTGTAACTGCATTGGAAAGTGGGGTATGAGAAAGTACTGTCAGACATTGCAGTCCAGTAGATCTCAGCTGTCTTTCAGAGTTCAAGTCAGGGTCACCCTTTAACAATTGAAACAGGGGGTGTAGATCTTGTGTAGTGATACCCAGAAAATGTCTGAGCCAGTTGATAGTTCCCAACAATTTTTGCAGATCATTCAGAGTCTTTAATCGTAACACCAGCTGCAGTGCTTGTGGCTGGATCGTGTGAGTTGTAATTTTCCATCCTAGATATTTCCAGAGTGGTTCATGTTGGACCTTTTCCTCGGCTATGTGCAAGCCTGCTCCTTAGACAGCAAGGCAGACTGGGCAGATGACTGTCTGCACATCTTTGTCTTTTTACAATGGGGCCAGTGGCCAGTTGTTCTTGTACTAAGTCATGCAAATGCAGCAGTTTGTCCTGTTGAGCAGCCCCCACAGTGAGCTGCTGACAATGCATCAGCTAAGAGACTCACTCCATGACTCTATGTGCGGTTATCTTGGCACCCTTTTATCGTATCAGTGATGGAAGAGTTAGCATTCTTAATTGTTTGCAATACTTTACGACAGTCAGCATTAGCATTTTCGAACGCTAATTATTGCATAGGAATATCACGAGCTGCTTGGTTATCTACTTGTCTCTCTATTGCATTTTGGAGCCGATCAAGGAATATTATATAGGGTTCTCCAGGCGCTTGTGTGATAGCAGAAAAAGAAGCTTCTGGAGCGGCTGTATCAGGTACCCGTCTTATCGCGCGCAGTACAATTTCTTTTACTTGCTCAAAACACTGTGTCCATCTGGGCTTGCGCGTCGGGAGTAGCCCGAGGTCCCTCACCGCCGAGCTTATTCACACCAATATGATTTAAATTGCCAGTGAAGTTATCCAATGCTTTAGCAGTCGTGAGATCACGGTACTCAGTCATGAATAGAGCATATTGCATAGCCAACAAAATCATACGCAACAACAGTTTCCAATCACGAGGAGTCATAACATGGTCCAATGGTCACCAATAAGCTAAAGGTATATGCCGATTAAAGACCAATAGTCCTTTACCGATTTTCTCAATTCTTTTACCACATCATAAGGTAGAGATTCCCAGCACAGCTGCTGGCCACCTTCAATAAGTCACAGGGAAAGCTTGTAGCAATTCTGTATCTCCCTGGGCTATAGCTTCTTTTCTACATTGTTCCAGAACACAATAATACACAGTCTGAGTCAGCGCAACACTCGTGACCGCCCCCCTCAGTTCGTCATCAGGGTACAGATTCGGCTCCTTTTCAAGGTTCACAGGACCAGGGTCAAAAGGATGGTCCACCCCGGGGTCTGATTTTTCTGCCTCAGGGTTACAAGGAAGTGGCAGCGGTAGAGCAGAGGAGCGCTCTGGGTGTTGAGGGGGATCAGTTTTTGCCTCTTTACTAATCAGTGTCAAGGCTTCTGAGACTGGTAAATGTTCAGCGGCTGTATCTGTTCCTGTGGCTGCATTCCAAAGTTTAGTGCTTATCTTGTCCCACACACCCCCAACAAAGGTGCCAGTCTTAGGAAAGTCCAGGACATTTTTTCGTACCCAGTCTAAGAAAATTAGTAAAGACAGGGTAGGTACAGATCAATTCTGGCTTTTTAAAATATACTGTAGTACTTCTAGATTCATTTGCTGCTCTTTCGGCAGTGTGTTTCCCTGGTCCTCTTTGGGCAGAGTGTTTCCCATAGTTACCTATCGCTCACCTCTGTCCTGCAGAAAGGTGATGGGCTGGCAGTGAAGTCAGTCCTCGAGGCAATCCCTGGTTCTATCGGGCTACACTACCGGTCAGGACATCTTTCAGTCTCTTGATTAATGCCCCACGTTAGATGCCATTTGTAGCATATGAAGGCGCAGACCCGAGTCGAAGGTGCAACAGGAATCCTTTATTACAACAGTCACGCAGCTTATATAGTACTATTGTATCTTCTTTCCCAGCCGACACACCCCTGCAACCCCCAATTGCCAAGCGGGCGGAATTCCCCTCAATCAGTTGGCTGCCAGGCTTTGTTTATGGGTTGCTAGGACTTGCTCACGGGCCTTCCCCTGCCAGTGTTCCTGCTTCTTCTATTCCTTCTTCTGGTCTCTGCTGCTTCCACAATCCTGTTCACCCACAGTCACACAGCAAGGACTCAATCCACCTCACTTCCCCCTCATCTAGCCCACACTTCCTTAATTTTCTAATGAGGATGTTATGGGAGACAGTGTCAAAAGCCTTGCTGAAGTCAAGGCAGATGACATCTGATGCTCTCCCTTCATCCAGCCATCTAGTTATAACATCATAGAAGGCTATCAGATTGGTCAAGGATGATTTACCCTTGGTAAATCCATGTTGACCACTTCCAATAACTTCTTTTTCTTCAATGTGTTTGGAGATGACATCCAGAACAAGTTGTTCCATTATTTTCCCAGGGACAGAGGTGAGACTAACTGGCCTGTAGTTCCCCAGGTCCTCCTTCTTGCCCTCCTCCAGTCCTCAGGTACTTCTCCTGTTCTCCATGATCTCTCATAAGTGATGGAGAGTGGCTCAGAGATAACATCTGCCAGTTCTCTCAGCACTCGTGGGTGCATCACACCAGGGCCCATAGGCTTATGGATGTCTAGTTTGGCCAAGTGGTCTCTAACCCAATCCTCCCCAACAGAGGGAAACTCTTCCTCTCTCCAGACCATCCCTCTTGTCTCCAGGGTCTGGGATTCATGAAGGGCAGCTTTGGCAGTGAAGACCAAAGCAAAGAAGAAAATCAGTAACTTTGCCTTCTCCGTGTCTTCCACCACTAGGGCACCCACCTCATTCATCAGTGGGCCTATGTTTTCCTTAGCCTGCCTATTTTTACTGATATACTGAAAAAAAAATCTTCTTGTTATCTTTAACTGTGGTGGCCAAGTTAAGTTCTGCTTGAGCTTTCATCCTTCTAATTTTTCCCCTACATATCTTCACTACACCTTGATATTGCTCATAAGTAACCAACCCCTTTTCCAGAAATTTAATCTTTCATGCTGTTAAACCCTTTGAAAGGCCCGGTGCAACAAGTCTATAGGGTGTTGAACCATTAAGAATTCATTAGTGAACAGTTTGCTGCACTTAAAACCTTGTTACAGGCAGTAGAGAATACACCTTGTAAGCTCAGTAAAGAACTTTTTATTAGTCTAAATGACATTTGACCAGTATAACAAAAAATGCAACAAACAGTAATAAGTAGACCACTTAAATATTTTCAATGGCTTACATGCCTGCAAACAATATAGGAAAGAAAATTACTGGAAATTCTCTAAGAGTTATGAGTTCTGCTTCCTCCAAATTTTCTTCACATAATCATATGACTATGCAAAGCTAAAACTGAGTTAAAATATTTGAAGTTGTTGATTAGATACTTGCAGCTATGATTTCCATTTATAGTTCCAAATTAAATATAACTTTGTATTTATGTCTTAGTGCTGTAACATTGCTGAGCAATGCTTGAATTTTGTATCTTAATGGAAACTGTGATGCAGGTAGTGTCAAATAGATCACTTTAAATACACAAAGCAGTTTCATATTCAAATCAAAGTTTAAAGTAATAAATATGGTCTATATTCACTTTACACCAAACAAAAACTATCACATTTTCTGTATAATGCAAAAAATCAAAAGAGAATGTCGTTGATTTCATTATCATCTGTCTGTCATACTGTGAATAGAAACTGATAACAAGCAAAGTAGTTTCAATGGACTGAGTTTTTATTGTCACTCTAATGAAAATAAGATTAAAGGCCTGTTCAAACTGAGAAGGAAGACACTTATTCAAAACTAAATCTTAATATATTTTCAATTAAAAAGGAAAATGCTGCCAAAAGCACACATTATTTACAAAATCAAATGCAAAAATTTAGATTTACCTAAAACTGCATATTTTGATAAGTTCAGCTATTAAACATAATAGAGGAAAGTGCATATCACTTTGACATTTTTAACTGAGTTTGCATTGTATTAAATGCCTTTAAAAATAATACTGAGAAATAAGTTACTGGTTTCTCTAGTCATAGCTTTTGTATTACTTAAAAACAATCAGTGCACATATGAAATATAATTTTATAATATTAATTTATTGCTTTTACTTTAGTGCCAGTAGTGATAATTTCGACTTAGCTTCATACCAGAACAGTGCAGTGTATCTTTTAGCCAGAAACTACAGGTTAATAATTGTAGTTGTTGTGGATAATCTGGCTTCATGCCAGAGTGAGGCAGATCATATAGTCATGTGAACATTCATACCCAGTGTTCTGCCAGTCTGTTTGTACGTTTTGTGTTCTTCATTGTGGGTTTTGTGGTTTTTTTCTTTTCACTTCTTGTTGTGAGGAAGGAGGACTACCTCCAGCTTTCACTGAAGATTTATCTGTCTACCTTTCTCAATTGTTTTGAAATCTCTTTTGCAAGCCTACACATACAACAGCTATCTGTAGATGTATTCTTAAAATCTTGTGAAAAATTGAGACCCATTGCTTCTTAAAATTTTTAGCAACTCATTCGAAAGCCCCCTATATTACTCGAGCTTTTGTCCCCCAGCTGTTTTCTTTAATGGCTTCTGAATAATTTGAATAAACTTTTCCATAACATATATCATGTGGGCTTTTTTTTATTTTCAAATTGCACAGACAGATGAGGACCATGGTCTCCTTCATAATACCAAACCCAACAGACATTACTCCTTGTTAAAATAAGGCTTGTAATAAGTCAATGCCTAAGGACCTGTATAAAGCTCTGTTCAACAGTTTATCCTACTCTATTTTCTTGTTTTATTAGAAAGAATCTCTGCAAATGTATCTTCTTTTTACAAGCACTTTGCTAAAGCATAACTTCATAATGCATCATTCTGTTATTGAAAGAATCAATAGGATGTCAGCCATTATCATCATTCAACAATGTACGACTCCAGATACAGTTACTTAATGTCAAAACAATGTTCTCCACTAAAGGATACAATACTCAGATTTTTTTCTTCTATTGTCTTTTATTCTTTCACACAGACTCTTCTTTTGGTGTGCTATTAAAAAAAAACAACATTAGGATGTTAATATATTTTTTTAAAAAACAACAAACTGGATTTTTTCCTTAATATATTGGAATAATAGCAGTATATTTATTTTGAAAATCTCTAATTTGGCTCTCATTTGCTGTTTTCTTTCCATGGGAGTTCAATAAAAGTCTAAAATAAATTAGCTCTTACAGGGAAAACCACTATGTTATGGATGACATAATGAGAATGGCATTAACAATGTTTTCCTTTAAATGTCATCTGCGCATTTCATAACTTCCCTACAAAACTGCAATACATGTAAACTTTAGATGCAAGCTATAATGTTAATTTCTTATCTGCTGCTTCCTCAGTAGTAAACAGAATACAGAATCTACCTCCTGAGGTGTCACCCCCAAACTGAGCAGTGATATTGCCATTCACCTCCTATTTTCCAAGTGCCTTAGCATAGATCCTCCTGGAAACTCTGCTAAGGCACGTGGAAAAGGAGTTGATTGGTGACAGCCAAGATGGCTTCACTAAAGGCAAATTGTGTCAGACAAATTTGGTGGCCTTCTACAACAAGGTTACAGCATGGGTGGGTACGGGAAGAGCAACTGACATCTACCTGGACTTGTGCAAAGCATTCGACACATTTACGTGCAAGATCCTTGTCTCTAAATTAGAGATGTGAATTAGATGCATGGACCATTTGGTGGACAAGGAACTGGCTGCATATTCGCACTCAAACAGTTGCAGTCAACAGCTCAGTCTTGTTGGTGACATGGACAGAGGGCTATTAAGTGTACCCTCAGCAAGTTTGGCAATGACACCAAGCTACGTGGTGTGCTTGACAAGCTTGTGGGACACGATGCCATCCTGGAGGGACTTTGATGGGCTTGAGAGGTGGGCACCTGCAAACCTAATGAAGCCCAAGAAGGCCAAGTGCAAGGTCCTGCATGTCATTCAGGGCAATTCCAGACAGAAGTACAGGCTGAGTGGAGAATGAATTGAGAGCAGCCCTGAGGAGAAGGACTTGGGGGTGCTGGTTGATGAAAGCTCAACATGAGCCAGCAATGTACACTCACAGCCCAGAAATCCAACTGCATCCTGGGCTGCATGAAAAGAAGCATGGCCAGCAGTTTGAGGGAGATATTTCTAGCACTATACTCCACCCTGGTGAGACCCCAGCTGGAGTATCGCGTCCAGCTCTCGATCTCCCAACATAAGAAGGACATGGACCTATTGGAGTGAGTCCAGAGGAGGACCACAAAGATGTTCAGAGGGCTGGATGACCTCTCCTATGAAGACAGGATGAGAGAGTTGGGATTGTTTGGCCTGGAGAAGGGAAGGCCTTATATCTGCCTATAGCTATAGGCAGGTACGGGAGACCTTATAGCTGCCTTCCAGTACCTAAAGTGGGCCTAGAGGAAAGATGAGGAGGAACTCTGTATTGGGGAATATAGTGACAGGAGGAAGGATATCAGTTTTAAACTGAAAGAGGGGAGATTTAGATTAGGTATTAGGAGGAAATTCTGTACTGTAAGGGTGGTGAGACACTGGAACAGGTTTCCCAGAGAAGTTGTGGATGCCCTAACCCTGGAAGTGTTTAAGGCTGGACAGGGTTTTGAGCAACCTGGTCTAGTGGGAGGTGTCCCTGCCCATGGCAGGGGAGTTGGAACTCGATGATCTTTAAGGTCCCCTCCAACCCAAATCATTCTATGATTCTATGATTCCAAAGAGACGGAAAGGGCAGAGAAACAAATGCTTAAAAAGGCTGAGGAGGTAGATGACCGAAGATGAATTATTTCTTGAGCTGCAGAACAAAAAAAAAGGAAGAATGAAAACACTTTCAGAAAATACAGGAGGTTAAGAAACTGTGCCAAAAAATAATAAAGGAGAGTGACAGTCATAGTTAGTGTAGACTTCACACAATGAATATCAGATAGATAAATACTGAGACAACTCCAGGTCCTCCAGCTACAACTAAAAAGTCACATCAGCTGAGTATTCCTTCCTCCAGCCATACCATGGAAGTGGTAATTGGTCTTTTATATCCTTTCGTACCTCCTCACCTTCTCCAGTATTCTCTTACACTGCAGGTAGAATTTAATTGTTTTAAGAAGAAAAATATGATGAAAGGTGAAATGATGCATAATTGTGGCATGTGCACAAGCAGTCCTACTATCCTCTTTATTCATAAGCATAGAAAGACAGTTCAGCACTAAATAAACAGTCAAGGAGCTATGAAATATTAAATAATGCAATCACTAGGTTTTAGGTGAATGCTACATTGTTGGCCACAAATTTTCATGCATATTTTTGATTTTTTTCTTTGTGTTAATTCTGTGTTGCATTTGTAATTGTCAAGTATTGCCAGATCTTCTGTATTGTTAGCTTTCCTGACATTCACATTACTGTTGGGTTTACTCAGGCATGCGTATTTTTGGGTTGCTACGATACAGGAGCTGTTTCTATATTCTTATTCCACTCCTTGTAAAAAAACTTTGATTTAGAAAACTTTGGTTTACAAAACATACAACACACTGACACGGAATCAAAACGAAGTTTATTGCCAATCACATTCCCTTTGCTTCATATGGCCAAACTACAACACCCCTCTTTATAATGAGCACGTATATAATGTATTTAGATACAACTCTCTGATACCTGGAAATTGTTAAAATGCTTACACATTCATAAAGAGATTTATCTGTAAATCCTGATCACTTGCCATTGGCATTTCAGAGTCACAAAGCCCCACTTTGTATACTATTTTCTACCTCACCAATCTGTATTTTGTTATCTGCATTTTGACTACCAATTATTTCCTTCATATCCAAAAGGAGGAAAAAACAAACTTTCATCAGTTAATTGAGATGTAATCATGACACATAAAATTGTGTAAGAATAGAGAATCTTTTATGATTTATGTATCACGGGGGTGGTGCTTGGTTAGGATAATTTAACTGAAGGGTCAAGTGATTTTGGAAGTTGTTTCCAGGGCATAAACCACTTTTTACTTTAATCTTAGAAATAGGTTAGTATGTAGTAAGTACTCTAAATTTATACTAAAGCTACAATAATAATAAAAAAAAGTCGACATATTAAATAACTTAGGTCCCTAATTCACTCCCAGTTTCTGGTTGTCTGTCTAAACATGGCATAAATGTGCCTTTATTCTTGGCCATTGTTTTGTAGGAAACAGACTAGTGTCCTTCAGACTGAATTTTGCTCTGAGCCCTTTTATTTAATAGCTGCTCCCATTTGATAGTAAAGAAGAGATCGTTTCAGGCTGGGGTCCCTGTAATTGTATAGTCTTTTAACACTACTTCTGCTGGCTTTTCAGCTTCCATCATTCCCTCCATGCCATTGCAACATAGGGCATACAAAGCAAATCCTCAATTTCATGATATAAACACACCCTTCTGATGAGCTTCAGACTCTTAGTATTGAAACAATCAATAAATAAACAAAAATAATTTTTCGTTTGCTTGGTTTTGGCCTTGAGGGCACAAAATCATCATATTAACCCCAGAGAAGACGACCAAGTGCATTGAGGTAACCTCAATTAGAGATCCACACACTCCTGAACAGTGTGGAACAAATCATTCGTCTCCTTGAGCTGGGAGTATAGATGTGTTTGTCAGTTCCTTTCACAGAAACATTTGCTTGATTTAAAGCATTCTGTGTCATATACCATGTTTTGAGACATTAAATTATCCTGGTTTTTCAATTATCATTTCTCATATTTGAAAATATTTTATTGCACACTTTTTTTCATGACTAAATCATGTAATAACCTGGAAAAGACTATGAGCCTAAAAGATGCTTCTGTTGCTTCCCCTATGGCATTATTTATTTGGAAAGACTAAAATTAAAATTTATACTTCATGAACTGTACTTAGACATATCATTCTACAGAAAAAAGTTTTTGGAAAAATTTGTTTTATGGAATAATGATAACCTATGAGAATTTGATTGTTTAAATGTAGGTATCGGGACAGCGACAGACAAGTTGCTCTATCTCCACTTCAGTTTCTTACAAGGTGAGCAAGTACTTCAAAGGAAGAGTGAAGACTTCTCATTTAGACCACAAGACCGTACCAAACAATTTAAGTTAGTAAACTTCCTTGAGAAAGGTTAATAATATTTTTGCTAGTAGATGCCCGTTAGTAAGTGTCATAATGGGTACTAGCAATGCAATTTTTTAAAATGTAACTACAGGACATAACAAATATGGTAATCTTCCAGCTGGCTTGCTTTCCAATAAGTGCCCAAACCAAAATGATGGCTATTCCTGAGTTTGGTTGGTATTATTTTTCTTTCATTTTACACAACGGTGCAAATACCCTGTGACTAATTGGCAATAAATATATATCACAGATAGATTTTAAAAAATCACTTCTACAATCAAAAATATTATATAATATAGCAAAAAATTCACTGATTAAATAACCTTAATGAAATATTAAAAAAAAAAAAGTCAAAATCAGTTGTTCTTTTTAAAATAATCCCTATTTGTTTATTGGGTTTTTTAATGGGAATAAATGGGGGACCAAGAGTTAATATATTCTTGTGCATTTGTGCACTGGCAAAGGAAAATAAAGAGGTTATTTAATAGTCTGAAAGCTTAACATTGCAACCTAATCAAAAGAATTGTGGAGGATGTACTCAAACATTTCATTTTAAAGTGGTATAAATTAAAGCATCAGCTAAGCTCAATGAATGCAGTAAATACTAAATTACATTCGATTTGCCAAAAAGAGCAAGAATATGCATTTTATGAAGTTATTCTGGGCTTTTCTAGGTAATAATCAAACCCCAAACCATTCCATTTAATATATATATATCTTTATATCTATCTTTATGTGAATCTTTGGGAGTATAGGAAGTTCATCATATGGCTTACATAGAGTTTAAAGAGTACTAAAGTGCTAGTAAGAATTTTTCACCTGTACATATGAGTTCTTAATAAGGAGTACAACATTGCTGTGAGCATTTCTTAGGAAAAAAAATAAATCTAGGCTTACTTATATTGCTTTTCTTCAAGGATTCCATCTAAGCCAGTGGAGTTATCACCTCCTAATACAGACATAGCTGAGAGCAAATACATTTTGATCCAAATTCAGTACAGCCATAGTGGAATTAATTTCCCTTAAATTTAGCACACTCAGACTAGTCTTCTGAACTTTTTCTATATTCAGCAGAGAAAGACAGACACCTCCAGAGGGTGATACAATTAACCTACTTGAAATAGTTATTCAATAACAGGTTTTACCTGGAAGCAAAGCTAGTTCAAGGAGCTTCCATTCCTTTTGCCTCTTATTCTTGCCTGCACAGTGCTGTTTGCCATAACTGCTGAGTATTACGTTAGTGTTACAATCTAACAATCCACATTTCCTGGAGTCTTATTTTTAACATGATCATTTCAGTCATATGGTTTCTGGTGCATTGTCACTGACCAATCAGCGCTATGTCCAATGAAGTGAATAATCAAGTTCTGAAGTATATATATCGTAAATGATGACTCCGTACCGAGGGGCTGTCATAAAAAAAAAAAATAATCACATAATATTCTTATTTCTTCTACATATTCACTTTGACCAATACAGCTCTTTCTCTGGAGAGTTAATTTTTTCCGGAAAGTATCTCTCTTATTCTTATTCAAGACTTCTTATTCAATTATTGCCATATCTGACAGGTATGGTACGAGGTATAGATCAATCGTTAAACAATATACTACTATGATAACTTAGCAAGTGATAAAATAAAAACCACAAGAAGTGTGTTGCTTTTGAGTTTTTCTAGTAGCTTCACTTCTTCACTTCTCTAAACTGGCGGGATGGCCATTTCATGGCATCATATAGTAAGAATTCAAAACCTCCTTTAAAAATAAAGGGGAGAACAGTGAGAAACAGGTTGTCTGAGAAAGATTGATTTCCAGAGCAACACAGATATCTCTTTCTAACTCAAATTGAACCAGCTGATGGGCTCTCACAGCTTTCCCCTTATGATTCCCTCAGATGATTTTCCCTGAAGCACTCTCTCAAATGCCAGCAACCCAACAGTGGCAATGACCCTTCACACTCAGGTGGGATTCATGTCGCCTTTCTTGAGTCGTTTGAGAGATGGTTATGTAATCTAATGATCAGCAGTGGCCAACGGAAATAAATAGGCATTTCTGGAATGAGATTTATTTACCTTTGACAACTGTCTTTATCCCTTCATATCTGGAGATTCACTATTATCTGGAAAATCTTATTGCTCCTTGTTAGTGAAGGCTGTCAGCTAATGTTTGGTAACAGCAAGTCCACTCACAGCTATCACATGAATAAGCCATATCTATCTAACACTTCCCTTGGCTGTTCTTCTTTCATGTGTATCCTTTTGACAATATTATATACACAGACATTAGTGAGTATGACGGCAACTCACTTGACCAAGAATTTGTTATAGGCACCACTAGCCAGTGCTGACAAAGGATGGATTTAGCAAAGGAAGGGAAGGATGTCCATTTTTACCACTTTATCACCTCAAACGGTGCAGCATTTGCTCCTGTGTCTTGAGGCACAGGCATGGATATAGTTTTGCACATCTCTGTGCATTTAAAAGAAATAGGGCAAGGATAAATCTCCCATGGTAATGGCTTTGAAATTAGTTACACTTTTACCTGTTGGTAAATGCCTCTTGCCTCTAGGAAAGCCAGTAATTCTGAAGCAAGATTTTGGTCCTGTTGTACCATTGTACCCTGCTGTAAAAAGAATTCTACAGGGTTGGTTTTTGGTTGTTTTTTGGTTTGTTTTTTTTTTTTTTTCCTGAATCAGTGATTTTCTCAAAAAAAACCTATTTGTAAAGTTTCAATATTTTACAGTTCTGCTGGTCATTAATGAGTGACCATATGTAAGGATATTTTTTCCCTGTGAAATGAAGAGACATACCATGATAACGCTGCTAAAGAAACAAAGACGAAGAACTACTCTACAATAAAAGGCATGCATTAGGCACAGTTTGGATGATATATAGCACCAGGTGCAAAATGTCAGTCAGTTGCCTTTTCTTTTTTTTTCCCCATTTTTAATTTTTTTTTTTTTTTAATGCTTATGAGATTCAGTTTCTGAGGCAGCTTTGATAAGATTTGGAAATTCTGGAGGGCTGTTGACTTATCAGTAGAACACAGCTTATCATGCAAATGTGATTCATGCAAATTTCCAAAGATAACACACAGACACATTTGTAATCTCAGTGAAAAAGACTCTCAATAGGTGAGATGAGCAGCTTGTGCAACTTGGTTCTATTTATTGACTTGCAACAGATATGGAAGAATACAAATAAACTGGGATTATGTTTAAATTAAATAAATTCTCAGGATACTTCTCTTCTTTTTTCGGTTTTTTTTTTTTTTTTTTTTTTTTGGAGAGAGAGGTCTCGCCCCTCCCGCCCCGGGCGGAGGCCGGGACCGGGGCTTGCCCGAGCTCGCCGAGGGCTCTCGGCTCCGGCCCTCGGTGGAGCTGCCGGGCGCTGCTGCGTGTGACACGCTCGGGGGGACACCTTCGGGGGGACTCCCGCTCCCTCCGCAAAACCTTCCGTGTTGAGAGGGGGAAATCCCGGCGTGCGGGCGCCGAGGCCGGCGGGGGTGTCACTGCGGGGTGAGAGAGGAGCCGGAGGGAAGGAGGAAGGCTGGGGGGGCGAGCGTGACACGGCTTGTGCCCTCGCCCTGCGAACACCCGTGGTGGGACCCGCGGGCGACGTGAGGTGCAGCCGTCGGACCGGGCGAGGTTTGGATTATTTTTATTATTTTTATTTTTTATTTTTTTGTTTCCCCGCTCCTTCCTGAAATGTATGGGCGGATGATTTCCCCTCTCAGTCGTGTTTCACGACAGCGGATGCCTTGGCCGATGGTGATTTTCTGGGGGGAGAGTGCGAGTTCCCTTGGAAACCTCCCGCCCCAGCCCCCGCACGGCCCCGGCTTGCTGGGGAGAGGGGAGCGCAGGTAATTAACGGTTGGGGAAAGCTCCGAGTCAATGAAATAAAACCCCGTCAGCCTGGTTCCTTTTCTTGGAATGTCCCCCGATCCCGGGTTTTCCTCTCCTCTCCAACTTTGTGGTTCGCAGCGAGGTCTCCTCCGTCCCGCTTCGCCGCTCTTGCGGCGGGACACGGCGCTTGCTCATCCTCCGTGAGCTCTCCCTGGAGACTGCGGCTACTCTTTTCCTGCTCTGCTGGGGTTAAAAAAAAAAAAAAAAAATTAAAAAAGCGAATAATAAAGAAGGGGGAAAAAAAAAACAAACCCAAAATAACGAAAATCGCCTATTTCGAAGACGGACGGTGTTCACTGTCACCCGAAAGACGGACGGTCTTTTGCGTACAAACCCCCTGGCAAAAGTGAGCTCTTTTAACAGCCCTTTGAGTGATGGTGTAAAAATTGACTGGTGGTGGAAGGTAGTAAATGGTGGTAATAAGGGCTAGATCCAAACTCTGAACCGTGAATGAGCCTTCCTGGAAAGAGCTGAGAGCTGCACCGGGAGTAAGGAGGCAATTCGCTTTGCTCCTTCCTAAAATTTAGAGGAAAACGGGAGTGTGACGCCCTGGCACATTTTTTTTTAAAAAAAAACCAAAATAACAAAAAAACAAAAAAACACAACACCAAACCAAACAACACAACAACACAACAAACCAACAAAACCCAAGCACGCCTCTGAGACAAAAGATTAAAAACCAGGGCTGTGTTGGAAATGTGGGAGGGCAGATGGAAGGGGGGAGGCGAGGGAGGGGGTGCCCCTGCCCCGAACCGGGGGCTGCTGGGCTTCGGCGAACGCCCCGGCGAAACGTTGCGAAAAAGGCGCTTCGGAAGTCGCTAAAGAAAAGCCGAATTGTTCGAACTTTAGGTAACTTAAGAAAAAAAAAAAAAACCCGTTCTGACCTACAGCGCTTTTTCTGAGTCAGCAGCCGCAGCCCCGCCGGGTCGCTCCGCGCTCCCGCCGCCACCGCCAAGCCCCCC
>JAOXJK010000001.1:172469104-172489640 GCA_025774025.1 Xenus cinereus | reverse complement strand
ATTTAATGGTCATGGCCAAAAATCAGCGGCCAAAACATAAAATTTGTTGTACAACATAACTGTTTGTGCTACATGCATCTGGAAGAAAATAAAACAAACAAACAAATAAATAAATAAATCTAAATACCTTTAGTTCAGGGAATGGTTTTTCTTCTGCTTGTTTTTATTTACAGTATGCCCAAACCCCAAAATTGTAGTCAGTATCTGAAGACACTAGCGGTAGTTTCTTCACATTATTCTATCTTATAGATTTCACTATATATATAAAGATAGGAAACATATCCTCAATAATGAGTTTCCCTCCAGAGCTAGAAATATCATAGGTCAGTGGTCAGTATGAAAGCCAGCAACAAGCTCATCACAGCTTTCCTGAGCACTAACTGGGAGCACTAATAGCGAGCTCTGCTGGGCCAAATTTCTCAAAGGACTTACTTAAGGACATTCTGTTTTCAGAGATATTGATATGACCAGGACAATGCTAGTAAATATTACAATTGAAATCCCCACCAGGTCATCTGTCTGCATTAAATTGCACATAAGCGTACTGTGACTTCTATGCACAACTGATGAGAAAACAACATTAGACATTCATAAAGAGGAAAAAACAAAATAATAAAAAAGAAGGGTCTTCAGGTGCTCAATAATGGAGTTTGCTAGCTTTCCCAAAGTATGTTGCTGGTTTCATTACAGTTTTACAGTTTGAAATGTCAAGATCAATATAAGCAGCACAGGAAATCTTAAAACAATCCCCTCAAAATACTAGATTAAAAATGAAACAAAGAAACTACAACCCAAATACACGTATTTTATATTACGCTGGTTACCACTGAACAAGAAAAACTGGTTTGCCTACATGGACAAAAGAAAAGTATTACTTGCCCAACCAATGTTTCCCTAACTCAGCTTTAAAAAATGAACGTGCCGTTTAGTCTATTCTTCAGGGAAGCCCAAAGACTGTACAGATTAATGTATTTCAAGTGGTCTATAGTTTCCCCTTCTGAGTGTGTAAAAGGGTAGAAAATGGCAACAGTGGTAGCCAGCACACAGTAAGACGAGGGATGAGATAGAAAAGCCACGATGCCAGTCTATCACTGCAGATTTGAACTTAACCCAGCTGAAAAGTTTGTGTGATAGTTGAATATTTGAAAACCTTTGACCTCACCAACAGTTTTTAGAATAACAAGAGCTGTCAAGATGCAACATTTCACCCGTAAAGCTGAACCCCAACTTCTTAAGCATCCCTGAACTTTCATGACAATCTCCTAGAGAAGATATGTAGATACTTCCCACACACACTTTTTTTTTTTTCCTTTAAAGTATCTGCCATCACTTGAAAAGCTTTGCCTGGAAGTAGCCAGATGTCTTCCATCATCAAATTATTAGCTATTCTGTTTTTTCAAAAAAATGTTGTAACTCAGGATAATATTTATAACTGCAAAGGCATTACAGATGGGAATTTCCAGTGACTAAGAGCGCAGGGACAGACAGAAACCTTGCTCCAAGGAGATAAAAAAAAAAAAAAAATCAGTTTCCATAGACTGTACATAATACATCTTTTTAAAAAACAAGCACCTAGTTTACACAGTTTGAAACTGTTTCTAAGATTCAATGCTACTGTGTACACACGGACCCAAGACCTGCAGGATACTCTTAGAGAACATTCTTCTACCCTCAAGACCACAGCAACTTACAAAACTTCAGAAACTGCAACATTCAGAAAAGAACAGGCCACCTCTCCACATTTCATACAGAATATTTTCTGTTTTCTCCTAACAAGGATTAGAGCTATTTTCTATTGCTAGTATTGTATAAAATTTGAAGAGGACGTAAAAATGAAATTCAGTATTACTAGTTATGCTTCTTTTTTAGATATTCTTGGCTATGAAAAGTCAGCTCCTGCCTCCCTCTCCATTTCTCTCTCCTCATCTCAGGGACGTAATTCTTCAGCCTTAAATGTAACATATCATAGAGGAACGCCTTTAAAGTAAAATATTACTAACTCTGTAAAAAACACTTGCTTAATATTAGTTCTAAGCTACTTTAATATTCTTTTAAAGGAGAACTTTATTTTGTATGGACTTTTTTTTATTTCAATAAATTAAATAAGTAAAAAGTAGCCTGAAGATGAATCAAGCTTTTTAATTCGTCTGTGTCTTATATGTAAACAGAGGGAGAGGGGAAGAGTTACTATCTGTTTGTTTTAGAAACAACCACACATGTAGCATTCCAAGGCTGTTCATAAAAGCTCTTCTGTGTGTGGAGCCACCTTTGAACCTTGGTAATGGGGTTTTGCATACGACGGGTTTAAAAAAACTCTCCAAAGTATCAGTTCATGGCACATAACTATTTTCAGCTACATTACATGGGGCATCCAATAGGTTTGACAATGGAAATTTAAGTTACTGCCATACTAACAAACAAATTGTGGGTTACACTGTTCTTCCACACAAACTCATTCAGCAGAGACTGAGTTCTCCAAGTAAAACCACAGACCAAGTTCGTATTTGCTAAAAACAGAGCATGACAGTAGTTTGCATCATACTATCATACACTTCTTGTGTTGATATGACAAGCATTGGGTTTTTTGTTATATTTATTTAACTGTCATCTTTCATGACATTCTTCTCTCAATGGAGAAAAGGGGATACACAAAGACACATGGAGCAGGCACAATTAACTTCCACAGTAGATGTTTCTCAGGCTGCCAGGTATTGGTTACAGAAGTCTGGGCAGTTAATTTCCTACTGCCTGCCTACAGTTTAACTGTATTTGGTTTTATTTAAGTAAGACAACAGAACCTTTTAATTTTGCGTATTTCTGTAGTCTGAATTTATGGTAACAATTTAGCTTTACGTCAAATCCAAACTGCAGTTACAGTTTCAGAGGTCTTTATGCGTACCGCATTTCTCTCTTCAAAAAGCAGATGGAGAAAGACAAAAGCTCTTGAGTGGGAGGAAGCAACAGAGAAAGGGAGGAATGTACCGGCTTGCCAAAAATGTGCCACAGCCTCTACAATACAATGTTAATAATTCTGCCTAATGCAAATGCAATAAAGGTCAGCACTTTATATCCAGAGTCAATCCCTTTTCCTATTACTGGACAAAAACCACTACATACTTTTTTTTTCCCTTTAGAATGACTCATTTTACTATTTCTTTAAATTGAAGGGTGCCATCTGAGGTTTCTAACAACATTTTTCATAAACTGCTTTCAGATGTATGGAATGAAAGATTATTTTAAAGACTCTGGTTTGCTGTTTCTGGCTTTTTTTCCCAAAGTTTGGAGAGCATTTTGCACTAAAAAAAGCAGTGAAGTACAATAGGTTTTTCAACTTCTTTGGAAAAATGAGCATAATGCAATACTAAACTCCATATTCCTGAGAGACATTTTAGAGAAGTTCACCTAAACAACTTAAAATAGGCTAATTTGAAGCATATCCTATGCACTACTTGGAGCACACATACATTAGTTCATATCTGGTAGAGACGAAAGGGCAGGTTTTGACTCGCACAGTTCAGCCATAACCACACTGTAGAAATATTTGATTTTACATCCTGCTTTTTCTACTGTAAGTCCTATTACGTTCAGAAAATAAAATACTTTTAGAAGGAACACTCCGCAGATTCTAATGTTTGCGTCACGTCTTGGGAGCTCTTGCAAGAGCCATACTTGGTATTCGGCAAATAAAGGAAGGGCTTCGAAGCTCATTTGTAATGCATGGCTTCTTACATTACTAATTTGAGAACGAATCAGACCATATAGTAATACAGTAACGAAATCTTTCTTTTTTGTCTTCTCAGGATTCTCCAGACCTCCATAATACAAATAATTAATACATAAAGAATGAAGTGCAATCTCACTATTTCTCTCATAAACTCCGAGCTTCTGTCACAGGAATCGCCATCATCACAAACTAACATATACTATCATGACTTCACAGAGGTAAATAAAAGCATATAAACCCCATAAAATTTAGCTGCATAATCTTAAATTCAAGTGGGTTAAATGTTTACCTCTGTGATCAATTAATTGGATTAACAGGAAAATAGGAGCCCACTGGAGAAAGGAAAAGAAGATGCTTCTATTTGTGTCCAGCAGAGATTAGCGTTAGGCTTAATACTGCTTGTATTGTACTTATGCCTGGGAAGAAGAATATTTAACAGCAAAATCTGTCAGTATCAGAAACTGACAAATTCAGAAGTAACAACAAAGGAGTAGTTATGGTGGCAGATTCCTTCTCACAGTGTATTTATTTCCATATGGATTATGACAAGTCAAACTTAAGATCATGTATATACAAAAAGGAATACAGACTAAATTTCCATCATAGGGACTGTCTTGGATTCTAGTTATGCCAGTAAGAAAGTGAGGGATAGGTGAGTACTTGATGCTGCAGGAAACAAAAGAAATGACCTCAGAACATATAGGAAGGGGACGGGCCATCAGCAGTCCACTCACGTGTTTATCAGTGAAGTACTGCCTACAGTTTGGGTGCCCACATTTTAAGAGAAGCTTTGTAGTATCAGGTCATCATCCCACTCACACACACACACGAAAAACTGACTACTTCTACTCAGCTTAATTGACTTCTGAAATATATAACAGAGAATTAAGCAACAAAGAGATCATAATCTAAATGACAAAGACTTCAAACTTCTTTTCATCTTTTGCTTTTTTCCTGCTAGACCAAGTAGCTGGCATTTGATACTAGACCAATATTTGTAGCTTACTTTTAGCCACTGGAATAATTTGCCAAGGCATATGAGGAGAATCCAACATTTGAAGTTCAAAAAAAAGATACGGAGAGTGTGATTTACAGCATAAGCTACAGTTCAAACAAAACACGGCTTTAGGTCTACTTTGTGTAAGGTTTAAGACAGACGGCCACCAAAAGAAACTGCATTGTGTCTAATTTCTAACTATAAAATAGGTGGACCTCATAAAAGATCTACAATTAGAGTGCATTGGTTTAGTTCAAAATAGTTCCCCTAAGAAAGAAAACAAAACGAGGAAAACAGAGACTCAACATAAGCTTTATCTGAACACCAAGAACTTAAATATGGGGACAGGAGTGGATGCCTCCGTGACAGAGATGAGATTAGTTGCATTTTAAAGCTGCCGCCTTTCTCCCTTAAAAAAAAAAAAAAAAAAAAAAGGAGTTGCTGGGGTGGTGAGGGTAAGGGGAGACCCAGGCTGAGATACCAGGTGCCCGCCCAGTCCCTAATGCCTCAATGCTGAACCAGTTTACCATTCGGGGTGGTAAGCCTTTATATAAGCTAAACACACGTCATCTAATTCTTTTCTTTTCTCTTAGCATCTCTTAAGAAACATTCTTCTCTTGAGACAAAAATTTCAGTACTAGTTCTTGCCAAGTTCATTAATGACACCTGCCCAAACACACCTGGACCTCCTAGATGAGCCCACCTACTCGCTAGGGTATGAGTCCTTACCTCAGACAACGAGGAAACCCTGTACCTAATTATCTTGATAGGGAGTTTCATAAAGGCCAAGGCTTGGGGTGTGCTCTGCACAGGTAAAGGGCAAACGTGCAACCAGCTCGGTACCTGTACCCCAACCTGAATCACACGCTATAAGGGAGGGGGGCAGTTATATAAAATTTTTACAGAACAGTTCTCCAGATCCCACAAAACTTTCATTTAAACAGAATTTGATTCAAACTCTGGATTAAGACATACTTCACTAAAAGTCTAAGCATTTGTCTTCGCTGTTGTTTTGGGGTTTTGGTGGGGTTTTTTAAGTTTTAGTTACTCAGAGTATACTAGAGCAGTTTCAGTGGAGACGTGCTAAAATACATATTCCACACCACTAAGCTTTACAGAACTATGGGAATGAATGCTCTGCTCTGCTGTTTAAGAAATACTACTACTTTTAACTCTACCAGGATAAAGAAGAGATACCACGAGGCAAAGTTTGGGTGGTTTTTTTCTCCAGAGCTAGGAAAAATAGTTACAGCAGCTGCATTACCTAAGAGTGGACAATTCCAAACTTGGGACCCGCTTTTGCAGAGCCTGCTGTTTGCAGACTGAGTCAGTACACAGAGCCAGCCTCCCACGATGCAGGATAAAAGCAGGCTGAGCTATCGCGTACATATTGTCCCTTGCAACAAAGCCTGCGACCCACCCAAATCGAGCCAGCCCAAGTCCACTGCTAGAAAGCCAAGGAGCCACAGAATTACCTCACAACCTCCATCCTCCTCGAGGGATCCAGCCTGGGAACAGCACCAGCCCCACGCCGATTCCACAGCATTGGAACCATCCTGGGAATCAGAGAGCCAGCAGGAGCCCAGCACGGCTCTCCTCTGGGCAGCCCCCTCGCCTCCCCCCACCCCTGCAAAAGAAGCAAAAGCAGACTGGGAAGTCTGGTGAAAAGACACAGCCCGAGCAAGCGTCTCAGAGACAGACCCAGGGCTGTGCAGCAGCTCCAGAGGACAGGAGCGGTGCTCAGCACGCAACCAGCTGTTGGTGGGAGCTGTAATTCTGCATGGAGCTCACGAGCCGCAGCTGTGCTGCTTCCTCAGTTCCTCCAGCTGGGACCCGGCCACAACCGCAGGCTGGGAGGCACTGGGATGCACTAGCCAATAGACCTGGTGGGACCCGAGCTGACTTTACATCTGTGCATTTATCACTCAGCAGGCCAGAGGAAAAAAAAAAAACCAACCCAGAACAAAACCAAGTATTGATTATACTGTCCAGAGGAGAGCCACCAAGTTGGTGAGGGGTCTAGAGAACAAGTCATACGAGGAGAGGCTGAGGGAACTGGGCACGTTTAGTTTGGAGAAGAGGAGGTTGTGGAGAGGTGCGTGTTGGCCTCTTCTCCCAAGGGAATAATGACAGGACCAGAGGAAATGGTCTAAAGTTGCAGCAGGGGAGGTTTAGATTAGATCTTAGGAAGAATTACTTTACTGAGAGAGTGGTCAGGCACTGGAACGGCCTTCCCAGGGAGGTGGTGGAGTCACCATCCCTGGAGGTAAAGAAGTGTGTAGATGTGGCGCTATTTCAGGGCATGCTCTAATGCCTCAGATTGTTGGGTTTTGTCTCTCTGTGGGTGGATGTGGTGTGGGTGGGTGTGGTGTTTTTTTTTGTTTGTGATTTTTTTGGTTTTATTTTGTTTGTGGGGTTTTTTTTTGTGGTTGGACTTGATGATCTCAGAGGTCCCTTCCAACCACGGAGATTCTGTGATTCTGTGATTCTGTTATAAATAGTTGTGTATCATTCTTAGCCTTTGATTTTTACAAATCTTTGCACATTATTTTTCTTTTTAGTACCATGATTTTAGTTTCCAACTTTATAAGTAAACTGTTTTTACAAAAGAATCTCTGCTATAAATGCCACTGAGGTATATTCCTATTGTTATATTAACTACAGTATTGATTGGAGTTATTTTTCTTTGCTATTTGGTTTGCTTAAAATGCTGTTTAATTTTCTATTATGCTCGCTTGATACACAAAGCAAGTGATATTTAACTGGACACCTGTTAGTTGCTTACAAGGTTGTTATTTAAGTTAGGTTAGGAAAAAGATTTTAAATATAAAATTGCAAAATTAAATATGACTAGAAAGGTTTCAAATTCCTAGAGTTTAGTAACATTTTTAAACCTTGTTTTGGGGGATAGGAAAAGTTCCAGGATTTCAGTTATTTATAAAGTAGCACCATCAAGTACAGGAAGTGCTAACAAAAATAACCCCAGAAACCCACCAGCAGACTCATCTGCACCGCGGTGTGTGGAGAATCAAAAGTAATGCTAATTTATACTGAGGTAGAGGGAGACCTGCTGATGTCCAAGTAGCAGTGTTGATAATGTCGCTAACTGGGGGAAGGCTGGGGTAACTCCTTTTACCCTGATCTTCATTTGTCTCTGTTTGTGTACAGGTTGTAACTAACTGTCTTTTATATCTTCTGGTTATCAGATTTTAATTTTTTCTAAATAAGAATAATATACATATATGCAGAAAATATACAGTTGTTCTTTTTTCCTTTTTTTTTTCTGTTTTAAGCCCTAAGAACGCTTCTATCCAACTCTCAAGGCTGCATTTCTTTAGTGATCAGTACCTATGTACAGTTCATAGAATATTTCGAGTTGGAAGGAACCCATTAGGATCATCAAGTCCAAGTCCCTGCTCCTCATAGTACTACCAAAAACTAAACCACATGACTAAGACTGTCATTCAGATGCTACTTGAGCTCTGACAGGCATGGTCCTGTGACCACCTCCCTAGTGAGCCTGTTCCAGTGACTGACCACCCTCTCAGTGAAGAATTTTTCCTAATATCCAGTTTGAACCTCCACTGATGCAGCACCTCCCTCTCTGTGGTCCCCTTCAGGAAGTTTTAGACCACATTGAGGTCATCCCTCAGGGTCTTTTCTCCAAGCTGAAGAAACCAAACCTTTAAGTCTTGCCCTCCAGGCCTTTCACCATCTTGGTTGCTTTCCTCTGGACAGACTCTAATAGTTTGATGTTCTTCTTATGTTGAGGCATGCAAAACTACACATGGCACTCAAGGTTGTTATACCTTCATGGGTGCCTGTTATCATCTTGTGTTTGTACGCTCAGGATCTTTGATAAAATAGAATGAAGAAACAATACTCAATATGTTCTTAACCATAGTGACCTTTGGAAGAGGTTTTCAAGGCAACTGTGATGAGTTTTTGTCATAGAGTTAAATAGAATGGAACCATCCAATAGCTAGTTGGAATTTGAATAGAGCATAGAAGTAACCTAAAAACAGGTCACACGGAACTCAGGATTATGCCTTACCTATCTTTTACTTGAAATTGTGGATTTATCCTTTTTATGCACACACACAATCATTGAAGACAAATTCTGGGCAGGAGTTTTGGCCTTCTGGAAGCAACGAAATCAGGACCCAAGGATACAATTTCTTATCATTCCTATCAACATTTAAAAGAAGCAGTGCTAAAGAAAAAAACCCTAACAAGTCAGAACCATGCTTTGCTCATGTAAGGAAAGTGCTAGAAAACTTATTAATAAACCAAACACACTTTTTCCTAACTTAGATGCCTTGCTTAGTTTTATAAATGCATTGAACTTCCAGTTTTGCTTCAAAACTCCTATGATGATTTTTTTGACTTCCTACATCACAACAGAACCAAGCTTATTTGTTCCTAACAGCTTCTTTACATAGGTAACATCTTTGGATTTCTAACATCAAAAAATAGCACACTGTTTATTTTCCTTACACCAAAAGATAAGGACGGTGTTGGCATAACAAGGAACAGTATATATGAAGTAAGTTTGTTCAGAAAATTTTGGAAGTAATGGCTTGATATAATTAGTAAAGCTGATGTAATTTACCAGCCAAATGGACTTTTTTCCCTGTGTCTTACTGAAGCCAATGATTATTTGCTGATCTTTGTCTAATATTGAGTATGCTATTGGAACCAAAAGATTTTGTTAGCACTGGAAAATCACCTGCCATGTGGCTAAACTTAACATACTATAAATGTATGGTCTGAAGACAAATTTCACATGCTTGAAAACAGGAAAATGGCCTCATGGAGCAGAATGTGCCTTAAATGCTGGTGACCATTAAAATACTGTGTAAACTTGTACTTTGGAGATTTATGATTATCACTCACTTTGGAAAAGCAAAGAAGAATCTTTTTTCATTGCTTAGGGATAAAAGGTTGGGGAAATACAGATAAGTAGACGATCAACTGACATTCGCATTTCTGAGGAAAGTGCAATAAAACTGCATGTCAGGGGAGAAACTTAATGTCAGTTAACTAACATTAAATGACATTTCCCCTCTAAATTGAAAAAATGCATCCTGAAAAAAAATATTCAGGGGAGACAAATATTTATGAATATTTCCACTAATTACAGCTTTCAAAATTAAACAAGGGATTTTGTTTTATATTTTTAGTATTTCTATTATGGTTAATTAATCAGGCCTAAGCCACTGGACAAAGGGACCCATTAGGATTAAATTTTACATTTTTTTTGGGAAAAAAAATATTCCTTTTCAGGTTTTATCTACAATTTAATAGGATTTGTTAGCAAGCAAAATTTCTTTGGTGAAGATTAAATAATTAGCAAATTGAATTTTGATTCAAATTGCATCCAATATTGTAAAAATTACAGAATTGCTTTGTAATAGACCTGATCAATACCTCCACAGGCAGCATTTTTCCTTCAAAAAGGCTGTTTTGAATGATACTGTAGCAGATGCCAAAACCAGAGATGCTATGGTGTCTTCCAAAATTGACAAATCTATGTGAAGAAACTTGAAAAAGGATGAATTGACAGTCAATGACAGTCAGCAAGTTAAAATGACCCCAAAACTCATTCAAATCTACTATGCTTGCATTTTTCAAAAGCTGAGTAAGATAAATTAGGTAGTGTTATAAACTCTGTTTCTCATTACTATTATTTGCAGCATGAGCTACATTTCTACAGTAGTAGCTCCATGTTCTCACATAATTAGTTCTTAAAAATAGATCTTAACAAAGGCATTTCCCTGATATAGCATTATATGGTTTGAAAATTCTTCACTGCTTACAAGCCAGCAGGAAGAAGCAAAGATCTTACTGGTTGCATTCATTTTTCTGTGTAAACCAGAAGGAAGAAATGCCACGGAAAACTATAAAAACTTTATGTACATATTCTATAAGTAAGACTTGTTTTGCAAAGGGACTAATGATGGCAGTTTATGAGAATATTTGTATGTAAACAGCAATAAACCTAACAAAAGAGAGTATGTTGCAAGATGACAGCATTAAAGGAATAAAATTATTGTGTTTTCTATAATATTTAGATCAATATAACCAGATCTTGATAGGGATCTTTAGGTACTTAGACACGGACTATTTTTTCGATTCTTTTTTTTAAAAATGAAAATATAGGTAGACATTTTGCTTACAGAGTGAGACCAAAAACTCTCATTGAAATACTAGAATGACATTTCAAACCCAATTACACCCAGAAAGCAATTCCATTTGGCAGTTATTGAAGCTAAATGCAGAAACAATAAAATATTAGAGATTTTAATTTTAAGATCCATATTATAATTAAATTTGTGGGTTGTTTTGTTAGGGGGGTTATTTTTTGCTTGCTTTGGGAAAGAAAACCTTTATGAAAAGCTTGCCTTTTTAAAGATCTTGTGATTTCTTTTTTTAAGTATGTGTCTTTTTGAAAACTTGACATACACAATATTACCCCCAAGTCAAAAAAAGACGAACTCCAGGTGACTCAACCCATCAGCCTCACCTTAAATCACAAATAGTGAGGTGTAGCTAATATTAGCGTGAAAGAACAGTAATCTCATAATTACTTGTAGGCTACGATGTTTTTGTACAAAAATTTTACACAAGAAGTGTTGCTAATAAACCAACTTACATAAGTCAAAATCCAGTAGAATTTAAAGTACACAGGTTTAAAGACTTTCTTTCCATTTTCAATTGTGTATACTCTGTAGATAAAGACTTGGTTGTAGTTCACACATGGTAACCTGTTTTTCATCTATCTACCCTGAGCATGACTACCATAGTTCCGATAGCAAGTATTCTAAAGCCTTAAAGTATTCAACTGCATTATTCTGAGATAATAACTGTTGGCTTCTTCTGTATTAGATAGAGAGAAATAAGTACCTTCTGAAAGCGTTTCATCACAGATGTTTATTTTGCAGTGAGATAAATCAGTTAGTGAAGATGCCTTTGTTTCTGATGCCTGTAAAAGGACAAAGTAGAGTAAAACTTGATAAAGTCAGGTTTAGGTTTCTGACTTAGATCTCTAAATTAGTAAAACTCAATCTCATCCAACATTTTTGGCAGAAAAAGGGAGAGAAGTATGTCTTTCATAATATCCTCGTAGGTAAGCTTAGGAAGTGTGGGTTAGATGAGTGGACAGTGAGGTGGATTGAGAACTGGCTTGAATGGCAGAGCTCAGAGGACTGTGACCAGTGGTAGAGTCTGGTTGGAGACCTGGAACTAGCGGTGTTACCCAGGGGTCACTGGGTCCAGTCTTGTTCAACATATTCATCAATGACCTGGATGAAGGGAGAGAACGTACCTTCAGCAAATTTGCTGATGATACAAAACTGGGAGGAGTGGCTGGCACTCCTGGCTGGCACAGAAGGATGTTCTGCCATTCAAGGAGACCTAGACAGGTTAGAGAGATGGGCAGAGAGGAACCTAATGAAGTTCAATAAGGGCAAGTGTAGGGTCCTGCATCTAGGAAGGAATAATCCCATACACAGGTACATGTTAGGGGCTTACCTGCTGGAAAGCAGCTCTGCAGAGAGACCTGTGAGTCCTGATCGACAACAAGTTGACCAGAAGCCAGCAATGTGCCCTTGTGGCCATGAAGGCCAATGGTGTCCTGGGGTGCCTTAAAAAGAACATGTCCAGCAGGTCAAGGGGCATCATCCTCCCCCTCTACTCTGCCCTGGTGAGGTCCCATCTGGAGTACTCTGTCCATTTCTGGTCCTCCCAATTAAAGAAGGACAGGGAACTGCTGGAGATGGTACAGCAGAGGGCTACAAAGATAATCAAGGGAATGGAACACCTCTCTTATGAGGAAAGACTGAGAGACCTGGGTCTGTTTAGCCTGGAGAAGAGAAGACTGAGAGAGGATCTCATCAATGTTTATAAATTTCTAAAAGCCAGGTGTCAAGAGGATGGGGCCAGGCTCTTCTTAGTGGTACCCGGTAACAGGACAAGGAATAACAGGCACAAACTGGAACACAGGAAGTTCCATCTGAACATGGGGAAAAACTACTTTACTTTGAGGGTGGCAGAGCACTGGAACAGGCTGCCCAGAGAGGTTGTGGAGATTCCTTCTCTGGAGATATTCAAAACCCGCCTGGATGCATTCCTGTCCAGCCTGCTCTAGGTGAACTTGCTTTGGCAGGGGGGTTGGACTAGATGATCTCCAAAGGTCCCTTCTAACCCCTACCATTCTGTGATTCTGTGATTATGTAAGGGATGGAGGAAAATGAAGGACATATTCAGGGTTCACTATGTCTGTGGCTATACTACTCGAATGATTAAAGCGACTTTGAATATGACTGTGGAAGTCATAATCACAACTCCTTACTGTAATGTGGCTAGACATTAATTTATGTAATTAATGGTGAAGTGAGAGAAATAACTTAAGGAGGCTCTGGAATATAGTTTTGTTGATGAATATTAAATTGTTCTGGATTTTTCACTGGAAGTTATTTGGAAGTTATGCTTCATAATTAATCTTTCAAAGGAGAGGAAGTAAAAAGGTGACATAAAATACCAGGCACAAACATAGTATTTAAAAGAAATGCTTATACAACATACAAAGAGAGTCACTGTGTGATATTTTCTTCAAATGTGAGCAAGATGGATTCATAATTGGACTATAAATATTTGTAAGACTAAAAAACTCTTCAATTTGGGAGCAATCTTATAAATACTTTGCCATATTCTAGAAAACAGAAGCCTAACTAGTGCAGATGTGTTAGATTTTTCTGCCATCAATGTAGGTAAATTCAATGAATAAACTGAATAAAATTAGAAATGTATGTAAATCAATGTAAGTCAACTGTACTTTTATAGAAACACTCTATTATCAGTGAGTTTATGTTCAGTTATCCAAAAGTCTTTTGTAAGGGTATGAGGAAGGAGAGTACCTGTTCCTCCTTTAAGTGTATCTGGTCAAGGACCTTTTTCACTGCAACAAGGGGTAATAAGAAAAGGAGAAAGCCGTAAACAAGAATATACAGGGACACAAACCTGACTGACAAATGATAAGGGAGGCAGCGAGACACACAGATCTTACAAAGGAGGTGTGGAGACAATGTCAAGATGCAAGCCTTGCCATAGTCTGTGGTCTATCAAGAAATTTCAGGTGCCACTTCCAGGAGTAGCAACCTGGACTTTGCAACTGATAACTAGGGGGATCTCAGATTAGGAGGTGAGCGAAAATTGATAGATCTGTACAGACTTTTGGGGTAACATTCAGGGGAAGGGAGAGAAGAAAGGAACAAATGGTGTGGTTAGATAGAAAGTGGTATAAAAAAGGTGTTGGCCCCATGTAAAACAAGGTTGGTCAGCACACTTGTTTGGCTGAGCTCTGCACCTGAACACCTCAGTCTGTCCTATCTTCTTATATTTTCTCATTAAATCTTCTCTTAACTGTTTCAGGGCATCCACGAATGTGCATGTGCTTGTGAACCTGAGAAGTGTGGTGTGTGTGCTGCACTAGTCACCTTCTGCCTCTGCCAGCCCAAGGGGAGGAAGGAAGGTAGCTGTCTGTGCCTGTGTCTGGTGTGAGGCCTGAATGTGGGTGCTGCTGGAAGCCTTGTCTGTGGCTGCCTGTGTGACCTGTCCTCTGTGTGTGTCTCTGGGATATGTGCTCAGCATTGTCCATGCAAGAGAGGTTCTGGACCAGAGTGGCTGCAGGAAGGGGGGCAAGATTCTTATATAACTTAACATCTTTGTTAATATCTTTGATTAGAAAGCCATGTAGTAGTCTTGCTTATTGACTCTGAGGCAATATTGTGAGAACAGAACAACATGTAAATATACTCTCTGGAAGACGACAAATGACAGCTATGTTAATAACAAAATGACAGCAGTTTGGGGGCACTACATGTTACAGAACGGTTAATGAATTATTATAGCTATAGAATACTACTAAACTGACTTGAAATACGTTATTACTAAATCTTTCCTAGTATCTTTCCTGTACCTAATATTTTGTGTGCTGATCTGAAATACATAGTATTCTGCTCTTTACTCCTAATTTTTTTGTGTTCAGAAAAAAAATTAATTGAAACAAAAAACTTAAAAAAAAAGAACTTGGAAGAGTTGGAAAAGAAAAGTTGGAAAACTTGGAAAAGAACTGGGAAATCAGAATTACTAAAAGAAGCACTGATTTCTATAAATTCATTTAGAGCCAATCAGAAAGATTCAGAAAGAGATTTTAAATTTTTTTCTCATATTGAACCAAACCACATATGCTAAAATAATTTTAAAAGCAAGGGTCCAGCAGTCATGAATGTTATAATATCCAGAATAAAGGAGGGGATCATTTATCAGGGTGAATTATTCTTTGCAAAGCCAGTAATGATTTTAGAAATGGCTGGTTCCTTTTCATAAAATATTGTGATGACTTGGGAACAGCTTCTGAAACTTTAAGACTTGTAAAAGAATTGCCAGGAGGCACTAATCTAAGGGAGTAACAATATATCATAACCATTAGCTTTTATTATTTAATAATTTATAAGGTTCATGGGTACAGTATTTTTATGGCTACAGTATTTGCTTGTAGGTGATATACACAAGTCTAAGAAGATTAAGAGATGACAATCTAATGATAAAATTAAAAAAAAAAAGGAGCAGAAATTCTGCAAAAGAGTTCATTCATTACAAATGTGAACAAATGAAAAAACCCCACCTTCTTCTACAAGCAGAGGAAAACTATAGCATTTATGCTTGTAATGTCCAGGCTTCTTTACTGACTTAAGTAAAACTGGTAAAGTTAAAATTTAAAATAAAAACCCCACAAAAGCTCCCTCCATTATGTTACGTCTTATATATCTGTTTGTAATTAACAAAAGAGATGCATACAAATGAAAGAAGACCAAAAGATTCTTGTAAATATGGCAATTGTTGCAATTTTTTCTGAAGCTAAATGATTTTAGCACAATATTAATTGTACATGCTGTTAGAAGAATATTATAGTGCAAACTTTAAGAAGCAAAGTTTTTAATTAATAATTTTTCCACAGATCTGTTTCCATTATTTTGGTGTGAAATCATTTCACTGAGTGAAATAATGCATATTTAATTTTAATGATATCTGAAATAAAGACTTTTTCAAAAAGTCTTTGTACCAAATATATCATTATACAAAGATCTGTAAGGGCCTTATTATATTTGTGTATGACTCAACATGAAAACCAAATAAGGTGGCTTTCCATACTTTTGAAGTGAAGTATAATAAATCCCTAGTAATGATTATGATGAATATTCCACTCCATATAGTAAGTGCGGGGTGATTTGTTTTTTTTTAAGCAACATTGTTACCAATGTTTTTTTTCACATATTTACAAACACAACAAAATATCAAGACTAATGCATATTTGCAATTTTTCATTAGGAAATACTGCATAGAAATGGAATAGAAGCAATATGTAAGATATTTCTTCTAGGTATTTTCCTCTTTATAGACTTTTCTCTAACAGTCATCACCATAACAGCTTAACACCTCAGAGTCATTAATATATTTATTTCCATAAAAAATGTCACAAGAATGAAGGAGTGAATTAATTCCTTGTTCTGCTTTGCTTGTGTGCATAGCATTTGCTTTAGCAATTTTTTTCTCAACCCACGAGTTTTCTCACTTTTACCCTTCCTATTGTCTCTCACATCCCAGCTGGGCTAAGTGAGTGAGCAGCTGTGTAGTCCTAGTTGTTGGCTGGGGTTAAACCATGACTGTCTTAAAGACAGAAAGTAAGTGAGAGAATCAGACAACTGTTAGGAACGCACACACAGATTCACGCACATTCAGTTTTTTGACAAGTTTATGGTTAAACATTGAAACCATTTTTGCCTCATGCTAGTCACTTTATAATATAACCACGCATCTTTTCACATATACCATAGCTTGGTATCTAAAGGTGTTTTATAATTTAAGAAAAGATAAATTTTTTTCTTAAAGGGAGCCAAACATCTACTTGAAGCATTTACGTGTTTTCAGTGACAGCAAAAAACCTAGGAAGTAAAACCTTAATGAATTAACTTATATTGAATATTATGGTGGGAGCTGTTAAGACTTAGCTTAGGAAACACTACTGAATAATTATGCTATTTTCTTTATGAAAGTAGGTACTTATAATGAGTTATGTCTTGCTAGATTTTCACTAGTAAGTGAAGAAAAATGATTCCTTCAGAAAGTGATGTAGAGAGTGTAAGTTACTGCTCTGCATCATCCTCTGTTTAAGCTTTTGACTATATATGTATATATATAGTGTGGAGAAACTAGACGCTTCTCAATCCATCGAGGGCACCAACTGGCCTTGATGACCCTGCCATAAAGGGGGACCAGCACCCTGTTTCAACTCAACCTAGAGCTGCCAGTCATAGCCCCAGTGATGCGTTGCTGTAAAAGTCTCTTTTCCCAGTGCATTCCGGAATTGTTTAGGTTTCCTGGGCTGACCTAAGACCTGAGCTGTGACCTAACTTTCACCTGCTGATCACTGGACTGGTGATAGAGCCACTGCTATCACAATGCTGCTCTGTTTCCCCAGCCTAGGTGCCATAGGACTGTGCCCTGGTGCTGAGGGCATAGTTTACATACTGTGTGGCTGCCCCCAGGTCCTGGCTTGCCTTCCCTTGCAGAGCAGCCCTGCTCTTGCTGCTGCCTGATGGTCTTAAAGTAAGCATCCAACTTCAGATGCTTATATAAATTGTTCTGCTTAGTTTCATGAACATAAGATCAAATGTCATCTGAGACTGCAGAGTACCAAGACTTTTAAAATAACAGATCTCATGCAATGAGAAATGCACCATTTTGAAGTATGACAAGTGATGGAAAATTAAGTTGTAAGATCTAAGGATACAGTTCAAGTTTGTCTTATAATTACTGTGCAGCTGGTTATGCTCTTAGTCTTTCATTCCCTGGGTGCCCCGGAAACCTCTCAGCTCATCTCTCTGCAGATGAGACAATGGACTGACTTGAAACAAGCTATCACCTGAACTCCTGCCACCTTCATGTTCAGTTATTTCACAGACACTCTCCGGGTGGAAACTTTGGTCAGCCCCAGAGATTTCCCCAATTCTTGCTGTGCCTAGACTGACTGAAAGGCTCCACGCTTTTGTTTCATTGTGTTGAGTAATATCCTCTGTAAAGAATGAGGCTATCTCAGAGACTAGTCGATGTGGTTCCCGCTGCAGAACTTATAGAACTTATATAACTAAGATCCTTGTAAACAGTCAGCAGGTGCAGGAATGGTTATATAGGTCAGTCACCTTCTATAGATAGTCAAGTTTGTTAGGAGAGACTTTGTACATAGTTTAAGATACTGAAAAAGAAAATAATAAAGGATCTTGTATTCACTGTAGTGATCACATAGAGCTATTGGCAGCTGGCTTACAGGAATTCACTAAATTAACATTTTAGGGAAATCTCACTTGGTGTAGATGAAGTTGCTGTTGCAATCAGACTCCTGTCCCCATTCAGACAGCAATTGATCATCTTGTCCAAACAGAGTTCTGATAGGCACATTAGCTTTTTTTCTTCATTTATCAAACAAACTGTCTCTTTATCGGTATTTCTGCAACAGAAATGATAGCTGGAGGCTAGCCATTGCACTCACTGGCATCTCAAGAGGCACTATACAGCTAGATAGCTCTGTTTAGGCAACTGACCTGTGTGAAGTTGTGCCTTTGGCCAGGGTCTTTAATGTACACTGATTTACTTCATCTTCTTGGAACTTTAAGTACAAAGACCTTTTCTGAAGACATCACTGATGAGGTAGCAACATCAGCAGTATTTGTATAATTACCTCTTGGATAAGATGCTTTCCCAGGCTACAAAAAATCGGGGAATGCAGAAGAATTATAAAATCAAATGAAGCTCAAAACCAAAGCTTCATTTATTTAGTTAGCTAGTTAGTTAATTGTAAGTGGATGACAAAACTTGGTTGTCATGAGGCTGTTTTACAACATTTTTAATGAAGACAGACCATCATACAAACGAATAGCTGCAAAGCTTACTAGATGGAGAAAGGGAAAAGTGAAAACTTAACTCCTCATTGAGGACATAAGGGCCTTCGGAACGCTTAGTGTCCTCAGCTTATAAAAACTTTTGCATATTTTATTTAGTGTCATTGCAGTGCACGATTAGTCTGAGGAGTGTTTACTGTCTCTGGGGAATGGCTATATGTACAGAACAAACCATAAGTGAGCCATATCCTGTTGTCTACTTCAACACTGAGTGAGATAAAGTCCTAGCGTGGCCATATCTCTGTTATTAAATTAAATGCTGTCAGAGTGTATTCTCAGGTCCTGGAACGTATTGACCAGGACAATTAATATTTTTTCTGATGATTTCCAGGCACGGTATAGGAGTTAGTACTAGACAGGGTTCATTCTCTGTATGCAGAATGCACATTACTGAAATATCAGAAATCTATTTTTTGAGGTGAGCAAATTAAAGGCATTTCTTCAATAGAAAACCTGAAGAATGTCCACAGTACAGACAAACTATATACACAAAATCTATATTGAAAATAATAGTAATTGATTTTACATATATAATTACAATTTGTCTATAATGTATACTTTACAATCATTTTGTCTTTCATTTATCAATTTACAGAGTACATTTTATTTCTGAAGTATGTTTCACTTATTTTGCATTGCCTATAAATAAATAATATCTTTTAGTTAGCTTGTTGTATCTTTTGAAGAAGAAACCCTTTTAAAATAGTGTAACATTAGAAATGAAAAAATATGGTGCCTACCCTCCAAATCTTTGGTTTCCCATGAAGACTACAGAAGAACCAAATGAAATTTGAAACTCTTATTTAAACAAATATCCCTTGCTATGAGAATTATCACGTTTGACTTTGCTTAGTAGGGGTAATGACCTAGCATAAGTAAAGATCACAGAAGAATAGGGGGGTTTTAATGACAAAAAAAATTCAGTTCTATTAATATAATAAAATTCTGCTTATCACAAATCATGGAACAATTGTAGCATGTTTAGATGCAGAGTTTCATGTTTAAGAGAGTTAACTGGAGGAATAATGCTTAGAAAGAAGTAAGAAATGTAGACATATTGTACCAAAAATGGGCAAGGCCTAGTAGTGATCCACTGAGTAAAACCTTGTATGCAGACTGCAATTTGAATCATTATTTTTATCTTCATCATTAATTTATCTTATTTTGTGTTATCTTAAATTTTATTTTTATTTCCTCTTTTGGTCTCCTTCTGCAATCTAACCATTCCACACCAGACCAGCAATGTAATGACAGTGAATTGGAAGCATGAGAAATGACAGCCCTTAGTGATTGCTTTTTATATGACAGTGCAACATAACTGTAATTTTTGCACATTTTGCCTTTTTCTAGCAGTGTGGGCTAGTTCCCAGGAGGGTACATACAGGGACAGTAAATATTAGCCCCTAGCGTCTGTCAGTTTTTTAATTACTATGTTTACATTTGCTTTTGTCAAATTTTATTTTTAGTTTTATTTGGCCATGGTTTTGTTTGTATTTCCTGACTAATGTTTTTATGGATCTGTGATGTTTCTAAACTACACCACAGAACCAGCTGTATATGCCATGAATAATTTAATCAACTAATACTATTACAAACACAGCTTCACTTATTTTGAATTAAATTAAATGAAAATTGAGAATTTCATTGTGTTCCTTTTTTTATAGCTTAATGGCTTAATTATAAAATGATTTTCTAACTGTACTGAAACTTTTCAATTTATTCAAATTTATGCAAAAACCCCAAAGCATAAAATCTGTATATGCACAAGTTTATGTATGCCCTGTCCATGCTATTGAT
>JAOXJK010000001.1:172423444-172463693 GCA_025774025.1 Xenus cinereus | reverse complement strand
CCAGTGTGGCAGGACTGCTGATATGTGATGTTTATGTTTTCATGGGAAAGAAGATCCCTCTGACCAACTGAGTTTCACATCATACTTATTTCATTGCTGTTGAATGCAATCTGTGGCTTGGCAGCAAATGAATGTGGAGGCATTCCCAGACTTACAGCTGATGAATGCTGCTATATTTTATTTAAAATGTTATATTTTGATCACCTTGACCTCATGAATATAATGAACAGAACAGATGCATGCATGACTTGACTTTAAATTTGAAAGAGTGAGATTTTTCTTCTTTCCTCTGGGACTAGACTTTTATCTGCTTTGTGCTTGCTTCATAATCAGTATTTTGACAAAAAGCAAATTTCTATACCTTGGCTAATGTTCTAGAGAATATGTAATAAAGGTACCACAAATTATTGCCAATTTACAGAGGAAAGTAAAGAAGGAAAATAAGCTTTAAAAACACTGTTTTACTGTAATACTTGTTGCATAAATCATGAAAGCAATTATTAAAGTTACAGCATTTTTTTCCTTATTACTTGTAAAAGCATATTGCAGAAGGCAACCAGGAAAATGCTTAAATTAAAATGAAACTGGCAGGAATACTGTTGCTGCTCTATTTAAAAAATAAAAAATAAAACCCCCAAAATCCAACCCTTGTGTTTGCCTCAAGCATAGCCAATTTGGCAAACATAATTGTTTTCACTTCTGTACATTTGTTTAATGCTTTTTACTAATGATTGTGTATTTATGAAATGGCAGTATATCATTCAAAAATAAAGTGAAGCAAGCTTTGGCAATATGTCAAATCTGCATGCTATTTATTAATCTCCTGGATAAATGTTGCTTCATTTTAATGCTATGGATTAATTAATTGCATTCTGTGCCACCTATAGAGAAGAGGTACACTTTATTGAAAATCCTCTCATAGATAAATGAATATGCATCTCTAATTTTGTCCTTGGGAAAGATTCCTGGCTGCAGTCCTTCTAGCTAGGGGAACATTTAGTTTTCTAAGAACAATATCACACTTCTTTCCTTCCAGTTCATGGCACTTGAATGTCATACCCTTCATGAAAGCAAAGGATACAAAGCAGTTACAAATATTTGTGAAGCCAATAGCAGGCAATATCTCTCTTCCTTGCAAGTTGCAAATACTAATATATTCACCAATTATAGTTCATAACAAAGAGAAAATTGCACTTCTGTATCTTGAGACTGTAGCTGTTTTATTATTGCTGCTATTCATTCAGGATCGTCTAAAACAGGTTTTACTCTAATGAATTCCACAGGCCAAGTTTTCAACAGCTTTAAGCCTGCTGGGCATACAGTGGCACTGCATTTCCTTATACAAATACTATCTTCAATTCTCTGTAGCAACCTGGGGCAGTACATGTGTGGAAATAACACTGAAAGTGGAATAACTTTTAGACAAAAAAGGTCATTTCAATGTTGATGATGTTTGAGATTGGGAGTTCTACATCTCTCCTCAAGTGCAAACTTTTCAGGATTGTAATTGGTATTGCCACAGAATTTCATGACTTTTCCTGTAGAGTATTTTGTACTACTTACCTATTTAAATTATTTTTTCATTTTATTCAATTTAATATCAAAGAAAAAAAATATCTGTCACCTTGCTAGGAAAATATTATTCATCTTTTTCATACTGTTTATATGGAAATCTTGTTCAAAATCAATCACTTGAGGACTTCACTTCTGAAGTAGCATTAACCCTTTATTTTACAATATAACGTGATCTATTTTATTATTGTAACTTTCAGGGGTCCTGCTTACTAGTCCAAGAAAACCCTGTCATCCTAGCTTCCTTGGCACATTAGCAACAGTGACTTACTGTTTTTATTAAGTATTAAACAAACTCACATTAGCTGATTCAAAAATAAACTGCATAACTTATTGGAACAGATTTTGGATAAAGTGACATGGTAATTTATTAAGTGTAAATAATTTTAACTGTCTGCTTACATAGCAACCATCTATCTCTCTGGACCTAAAATGAAGATATTGTTAAACAAAAAACAAAATAAAACAAAAGAAAATCACAACAAAAAACCCCAAACCAAATCAAAAACCAAAACAAACCAAAACCAAAGTAAAACAAAAATGAAACAAAACAAAACAAAACTAAAAAATCCAAAAAAACCCCCACCAAAACCACCAAAAAACTTTGTCTTCAGTATTCTGGTAAGGACTGAAACTTTGCATCTCAATCTTTTGCCTGTTCATCTATGTATTTCAAAACGCAATATTATCATTTTACCCAGGTGCCTTGTGCGTGATAAAACCAAAACTGATAAAAATAATGAGCAAGAATTTTGATCCTGGTTTTTGTTTAGAGAGTACAGTAGTTTTTACCCTTAAAGACACTGGTTCAAGTCCAGTCCACATGATAGTAAATGGAAGTAATTATCTTTCAATGATCAATGAGAAATGAATTGGTAGTTTCTGTTCATTTCTCAGCACAAATCATAAAAATCAACATAAAAACTATCATTAGTTCATTATGCCAGCAGAGAAACCAAGGTTTAAATGTTCTTGAATGAATCACTCTTTTGAGTCCTTAGACAATACTGTCAGTTTATGATTAAGACATCTCTGTAATCTGAGTTTGCATTGGCTCTCGTACTTGGTGGCTGAATTAACCTACTCAAGACTGACATGTTTCTTAACCATTGGCTTCACAATTCATTATTTTTCATTCTGAACAACAGTTTGCAGTTTTATTTTTGAAATATTTACAGATGCTGTAACAAAAAGCATATGAGGCATTGTTTACAAAGAAGATTGTGCTAGACTATTGTGAAATCAAGAAATGGATAGAATTAAGGTGAATTAACCATTCTGTGCCATTGCTCCATGTAGATTATTCCTGGTTCTCTCTACAGCTCTCTTTTCTACACCAGAAAAAAGTGAAAAGAATTATTTTCTGAAATCTCACAAAGGTCTCTCGTATGTAGGGTGAGTGAGTCTTTGAGGAGAAAAAAATTACTTAAGAAAGTAAATACTCAGTCTTCTAGAGAGAACTGTTTTATCACAGATGTTTGGAAGTACTTAGGAAGTTGGGGGAAAGAGGGAAAAGTTATTGCAAATAAATTTGGTATAGTTAACTGTATCATAAATATTGCAAATGCATATTCACAGGTCCAAACAATCTAACAGATTAGGCTCTCCGGGCACATTACTCTGGGATGCAAATTATAACTTGAAAAAGGATAACACTGCTTTGATCTTTTTTAGTCTGAATTCCTAGCCTGAATTTCATATTTTCTACATAGATTACAAAATCCTCAGTGGAGGAGGAAAAAAATAACGCACCAAAAAAAAGCCAAAACCACAAAAAAATCCCCAAACTGCAAATTTTCCCATCCAGAAAAGGCTTTTATGCCTTAGGACAGGATAAAAGATGTGTAACTTGTTATTAGATTGCAAGAAGATTAAAAGAAAGCACTCTACTGAGAACCTGTATAATGACGACTCTAAGGACATGCGAGGAATTTGTTCCACATATACGCATCAGGGTTTGTTAATTTTTCTGTCACCCACAGGGACTATTCTCTTTTAGCTACTATTTTTAAAAAAATATCAGAGACAAGGAGTTTGACTCTCATTTCTCATTTTGTAAAGTAAGTTAATAGCAGGTCTCCTGATGTTAATAGAATTATAGTGCTGAGACGAAGAAATTTGGTGCAAATTTTCAGTTCAGAATATAAAAATAGCACAATTTTCCTCTTCAGGGAGTTTGTTGCAACTCAGCAATTCCAGTACTTTGTATGTGGAGTCAAATATCAAAGGGGATCCACAAAAGCATAAGAATAGCAGTGTCACCATTGAATGAAGTTTCTTGTTATATTATCCATGACACAGCATTTAGTTTAGAAGATTCTCAAGACAATTTTTTAAACTAGAAATAGATTTGAGGGATTTGGTGAGGTTTTCTCTGTTTTGTTATATTTCCAGTGACCTACAAAATTTGTTCTGTCGGAGTGGAAGAGAAGAAATTGGAAAAAAAGTATGAATTTTAAAAGCCATTCTGAGAGGAAAAAGAGTCAAACAGAATGAGTTCACTTATAACCACTATGTAAAGGGGAAAATGCATAGCAGGAAAGAGAAAAAAGCCTTAAAAGATTTTGGAGAAAATGATTCTTTTGAGACATAGCTTTGTAGCTTTACAGGAAAACATATGCATATAGTTTATTGGTTTTGAGTTATGTCTTCTCTCCTGTTCAAATGCTTTTTGAAATTAAATTTCATTTTAAGACATAACAAAAGGATGGTCGTTGGCTATTTCATACATGCAAGTAATTTTTCTCAGAGTAAGTAGAACATCATTATAAAAATTTTAAAAACATATCCGCTATGTGATGATTAAATCAGGGGGTTTTGTCACTATTTCTGTAACAACAACAGCAACAACAACAGAGAAATTCTGTATAGGCATTTATTAGCTTAAGATGTATCTTAAATATGCTTTACCTGAGGCGCCACCACCTTGGATGTGGTGGGTTGGTTGGAGCCTGCTGGAACCAGCTGTGTCCAGCATAGGGCAGACCTGGCTTCTCACAGAGGCTGCCCTGAAGTCCCCACTGCCAGTGGCTAGGCACCTGCACCCAATATAAGAAGAAACCAATAAGTTTACAAAAAGAAACTAAACAGCAAACAAAAAAATCTTATGGAGGAATCAGAAAACAATTTACCACCACCAAAGTAAGAAATTTTAACCCAGAACCGTTCATGTAAATGAGAGCTATATATACACACTCCTTATAGCCTAAAAAGAGCAACTGACTTTGATTACATTTTTTAGGTGACAAGAGGACAGCCAGTGGGGGAGTGAGTTGTTCACAGAAAACCTTCTTAGGAAAAACACCTGAAGATAGAAAATTTTTGAAAGAGCTCAGTGCAAAATAAGTAAAAAAAAGATAAATGCTGGTAATTTCTGGAGCCTTCATATTTTCCCATCAATGTCTGATTGTAAACTTAAGGTACTGAAACTATACTGGAGCTTTTGCTATTGCTCTTCAACAACTGATTAAAAACTACATAACAATTTTGTTGGAATCATACTGATTCCAAATTCACCGTGAAATTTTCTGTCAGACTTTTGATCCCAAAAGTAAGTTAATGAAACTTTTTTGAAAATCCTGTTTCTTGTTTGCATTGGTGATAACTGTGATTATCTCCCTGACTAGACAAAAAACTTCTAATGTGACCAAAGGTTGTTCTCTGACACCCTTTAATTAAAGTGTGGGTTAAGAAAGAAAGCTGGAATGAAATATCTCCAAAACGACAACAATGCACAGCAAAAAAAAAAAAAAATCCAAAATATATCTGAAAAAATAATCCAACATAAAACCACCTGGACTGTTTCCTTTCTGCTGTAGTGTATTTCTAGCAGACATCCAGTAAGGTAAAATCCCCCACAAGAAGAAAAGCTAGCAATTGTGAGACTGATCCCAGCTGCTTATAGAAAATTTCATCTGCCTCTTGACCCTGGTTGGGTGTTCTATAACAGACTTCCGCTGTCATATCTGTCTTGTTGGCCTTCCCCCTGGCTTCTTACTCATAAACACTCAACCCTACCATCACCATCATTAAGATCTAGAGAATCAAAACACTTTATTGCATAACAGGTTGTGTTCAAAAGACAAGAAGAAAGGGGAAAAAAATGACAGGAAATATAAAAATCTGTGCTTTGTGTATTTGGGTCTTATTTATGTGTGATATTTTAGGACTGAGATGTTACAAGCAGAAAAAAGTGTATTCTTCACTGCTGTGCTATCGATACTCCCATGTGAGTTTTTTCATCTTCAATTATGTATTCCTGCTGATAAATCAATGAAGAAGTTCGGCTTCAGCACTGAAATTCTGTAATTAATTTTTACTTCATATCATAGAAATATACATGTTGGATAAAAATTGAACTAACATTTATAAGGAAATGAGTGGACAGACACGAAATACATAGTTCCATACATATTGCCAGATAAAGGTGTCTTCATTAGTTACACTATCTCTTTCCTTATATCTGTTTAATTAATTTGTGTTTAAAATAACACAAGAATGTTAGTAAAATTAAAACAAAACAGGACTGAAAGAAATTTGAAGAAGTTAGGTACTCCATTCCTTTATTTTAATGCAAAGTCAACTGTATTTCTCCTATTCTTATAAGATATTAATTTAATTTAGCTTTTACAGATTTCTATTAATGGATTTTCTGGAGCACACCTTCTCCTCCTCCCCCCACCCCCCAATCTATTAAAAGTGCTGTGCAGTTTTTATGAACTGAGAGGTTCTGTTTGTTAATTTTTCTTTTATCTTTTCCAAAGTCAATTGTTTACATATCTGCAGTCATTTTTTTTTTTAGGAAGTGGTAGATGAATATCAGTGTTGCCCAGCCTGAAACGGACACCAACACCCTGGTACTGATATACCTGGGTGTATCAGCACTTTGCTCTCTGACCCCGTATAGACAGACAAATAAGTCTGGTTTACTACCCTGATTTAGGCTGTAGAGATTGTAAGTAAGGCTGCACAATGGGTGACCCCAGACAGCACCAATCACGTAACTTGTTATTCCTTTCTCATTTCTTGACACTACTTCTAGCTGTCCTCGTAGCTCCCTTTTTCCTTCTCAGCCTCCTCTCAAACATGCAGCTCTCAAGTAGTTACCAAGGTAATCTCTGACTTTTATTTTATTACTGATCTAGTTATTGAGGCGCTGGTGGCTTCAGAAAATTGTACATCAGTAAAGGTCCCCAGTATCCCCTGCCAGCAATCTGTGATATTTAGCTGAATCTCACATAACTGCCCCTGAGCACCTGTGAAATCTGACCATCCTTCATAATGCAATCATTAACATTTGCCAGCTGTTGTACTATCTCTTATATCTGAAAATTTCTAATGTCAAGACCTGTAGTTTTTTGTATTCTGTTCAGTTAGCTTAACATCGGGCCAGGTCTCAGTCAGTCATTTAGTTACTTCCCTAACTCTGTAGCCCTAACAGTATCCTCCTTTATTTAAAGGGATAGGGGGAAGGGAAAAGTTCATAATATTAATATTTAAACAAAAAGAATGCAGATATTACAAATTTCCTGACAGTGGTCTAAACAAGAGACTTTATATCTTCACCACAGCATAAAGCATTGCTTATTGCCAATTTAGTGAAGAATGTAATTTTTGCCTTTACACATTTAAAAATGCTAAAACATACCCAATTGCCAACTTGCTTGCCTCCATCAATACCTTGCTGTGGTTCATTAACTACAGCACAAAAACTATTTGCAAATGTCTTCTGCCACACTGTTTTGAATTTGTGGAAAACTACTAGGCTATCAACTGCAGCTATCACACTGTTTATGATAAGTGTGATACTCCCACAAAGACAAATTCTTTCTCAGCAAGCAGAACCGGAGATGTCCTGTAGTGTGCACAGCAAAATTGTTTTTGTTGATTAGTTAGCTCACACAATAAACAAAACATTGAGTTCTCAACCAAAACCTCAAGCTGTGAAAGTAACTTTACAGTTAAGTTCACAGCTAAGTGTTGTTATAATACTTATGCTTTACTGTAAATATTCTCTAACCACCCTATTTTTTCCAACAGTTTTTCTTTAAAATACTATGCATATGACACATATCTCATTACAGAAAATACACACAGAAAATATCTATGAATTTATTAAAGCATCATTGGAAATCTGTTGTTTTGATCGTGATATAAAAAAATAAATTGAAATTAGTATTCTGTCCATTTAAGCAAAACTACATGCAAGTCCTTAAAGCACTTTTTTCACATGTGTATCTTCAGCAGTACCTAAATAAAACTTTGTTTAAAACTTTTTTGTTGTTGTTGTGGTAGTGGTTAGAAATTTAGTAGGAAGAAAAAGGCCCCACAGCTGTGTCTTGAGCAAAGCTGTATAAATCAGTAGCCAGGGAAGGCAGGTCACTTACACTCCAGGCTACAAGATGGCTGAAAAAGTACTAACAGTTTTGGACTAAACTTAAAGAATTTACCATCAAATTATCACTACAATTATTAGACCAGATCAGTGGATCACCAGACATCTGTATTTCCTTATCTGTGGGAAACCTGTTATCTGAGTTACAGAATGGTCTAATGATCTATTGATGTATGGTAAGAAAAGATCAAAGGAGTGGCTTAATGTAAGAAGATATTTGATTCAATGAGGAACTAAAATCAAAGTTACAGCAAAACAAAGAAATACCTTCTGAATTTTCATGTATCCTTATATATATATCAAGTAACATGGTTTAATACAAATTTAGATTAGTAGTTTACAGATTAACAAAATGTATTAATACAATCCATCAGAAGTCAGTGAACTATACATTCAGGAACAATATTAGTAATAAGGAAAATAAATGACAATACTGAAAAAAAATATTAATAAAAACTTAGAGACTTCTAAACACCCTTCTGTAGCTAAATCCAAAACCTTTGAGTCCTGGTCGAGTTACAGCACCCACACTTCAAATAATGTATATGTGTGGTAAAAGCCCTAGCCCACTTCAATATACTTCCAGTCCATACTTTCACTTTATTGAAGGTCTTAAGTACAGTGATTTCCATTTGGGAGGAAGGGTTAAAGGAGTGATCAGTGAGTGATCAGCATCCCAAGTCTTTTATTAGGAGAGGAATAATGATAATAATGATTTCTAATTTCTTGTTCCAGAATCAGCTTGTAATCATTTTTGCATGTTGATAACACACTATGCACCTTGTTTTTTCTTTACTGATCTTCATGTCCATGTTGCATCTGAATTTACTGTGTGCAAAATTTATGGCATTTTACATATGTTTACATAAGTAATGCTTGAAGCAATTTAAAGTAAATTGAAATAAACCATAACCATTTGTGTAATCTGCGAATTCTGATAACAAGACATGGATCAAAACCCTTACTAGCTATAAGTAACTATCCTACAACAAACAAAACAAAACAAAACAAAATCAAAACAAAAACCAACCACAGCAACAACAACAAAAACCCACCACCAAAAAGCCAAAACCAAACCAAAACTATTCTGTTTCCAGTTCAAGGAAGAAAACCAATCTGGGTGGAACCAGGGGAAGAAGGTTTTGGGTTCAAGTAATTTTACCTTCAAAAACAAGCACAAAGAAACAATTCGCACTATAAACTGACAGTATTTTGCAGAATAAAAGCCAAATGACATTTGAATGAGAAGCAAGGTACAGAGACAAAAGACATTTATATTTTTAAGTTCTCAGACTTATAAAAATCCAAATTCAATCACCTGATTCCTTGAGTGGATTTCAAAAGACAAGCACCCTTGTTTCATAGGTAGCAAATGGATCAAGTTGCTAGGCTACTAATGCTGTTCACATCTTCCAGTACCATACTACAAAAATGCCAAAAGTAATCAATGAAAAAGTATGCCATTAGGTCAGACTGTTACTCCTCAGCCTGATGCTTACTTGAAACTCATAACTTGGAATTATCTTGTACATCTAGGATCCTAAACAAATGAACAATGATTCCATTACTCTCTATTGAGGATAGGTAGGCATGGAAAGAGAGAAGGAAAAGACAACCTGGAGAACTATGGGCCGGTCAGCCTAACCTCAGTCCCTAGGAAGCTAATGGAGGAAAACCTCCTGGAAACCATGTCCAAACATATAAAGGATAAGCATGTGATTTGGAAGAGTCAGCACAGAATTACTAGAGGCAAATTGTGTCTGACCAATCTGATTTCTTTCTATGACAAGACAGATGGCTCAATGGATGAGGGGAGAGCAATTGAAGTCTTTTATCTTGACATTAACAAGGACTTTGATATAATCTCCCACAGTATTCTTATAGCAGAATTGGTGAGACACAGTCTGAATAAGTGGACTACACTGCAGGTGGGAAACCGTCAGCACAAAATCCAAATGATGTCTGACCTGTAGTGGAGTCCTAAAGGGTTGATACCTGTGTGGGTAATGTTTAGTGTCTTTGTAAGTGACAAGGAGAATAGACTAGAGCGCACTTACACCAAGTTCTTAGATGATACCAAACCAGGGGAGTGGTTTATACACTGGAGGGTAGGACTGCTGTTCAGAGACCCCACCAGAGTGAAGAAATCGTCTGACATGAGTGTAAAGTTCAACAAAGGAAATTGTAGGGTCCTGTACCTGGAGAGGAGTAACCCGTTGCAACAGTACATGCTGAAGTCATGGAGTGAAAAGGGTCATGTGTATCCTGGGCTGTACTAGCAGGATTGTGAACACGGTAGGTTCAGGAGAATGACCCTTTTTCTCTATTCAGCACTTGTGAAGTTGTACCTGGAGAGCTGTGTTTATTTTTGGGCTCTCTAGCACCAGTCAAATATTTATATACGGAAGTCAGTTGGTCAGGAGGCTGGAAAATGTGGCATACAAAGAGATGCTGCAAGAGCTGGGTGGTTTCAGCCTTGAGAAGAGAAGGCTAAGGGGGGATCTTATTGCTATTTTCAATTACCTAATAAAGACGGTGCCAGATCGTCCTGGAAAGGCACAGAGATGTAATATTGTGCAGTAGACACAAGCTGCAAGACTGGAAAGTTCTCATCAGATATGAAGAAAACTTCTTATCTTTATAGAGAAGGCAAATGATGGAACAGGTGCCATAAGAGGCCATGGAATCTCCACTACTTTAGAAACACCCTGACCTAAGCTGATCCTGCTTTGTCCAGAGTTTTTCTTGTTGTTGCTATTTAAACAATTTTTCACTTAAGTAGCTTAGTCATTTTCATCTACTGAAACCCAAGCAAAGAAATTCTATAGTCATAAGTGGATAGAGAATCAAATTACGTTTGTGAAAATTATTGATCTGGGGATGAGAGTAATAAAATAAAAGGAAAAATATATAATGTACAGAATCATCTCATGCTCTAAAGGAAAGCACATCTTCAAAATCCACTGTTCTGTATTCAGGAATGAAGAACCCACAGCTAGAAGTCTTGATCCCTTAAGAAGGATCCCATGATTGGACTACATTACCATTGTTAAATTATTTGATAAAATCAAGGTCGAAAATTCCAGTAAGTCTGTGATCCAAACACTGAACTTTCTTCCGTAGTTTTTTTTTTTAAATTCTCGGTTTTCCTTAGTAACTGCTAATGATGTATTTCTCTCTTGTTCTCTTTGGTTACATCTTTGTCTTCCATTCTAATCTGGTGAAATAATAAAAGGTCCCATTGATTTTAATAGGATGTGCATCAGACCTGACATGATTGCATGTGTAAAATATCTAAGTATCATCTGGTCTATTAACAATAAAAGGTGCCAAAATCTGTTGTTTAAATTGACTTCATAGGTATTTTCCACAAACAAAACAATTTGCAAAGCAGAAGCATTTTGGCTTAGTTGCAGAAAACATGTATGCTTTCTGCATATTGACACTGTATGACTACTACATGTAATACTCCTCCTATGGAGTGAGGTTCAAAAAGGTATACTCATACAGAAAGGAGACAAGAGGTTCTAATTACATATTAAGATTTACAATAATTGTCTTTTAATCATTCAAGAGAGATGATATTAGCTTTATTTATGTTTTTTTTCTTTTTTGTTTGTTTGTTTGTTTGGTTGGTTTTTTTTCCCCCAAGGTGAAATTTCTCTGTTAAGGAACTGACCTGAAACTTGCATTTCTGTCTGTTAGCTCCACAATTTAGTAAGTGGTAAGATTTTATTTGTCATGTGGATGGATTAAATAAACACCACATTTAGAAAATTAACAAAATAAATCCTGCTGGCCCAGGAAAAAAACAAAATAAATAAAACTCATAAAAATCACCAGATTTTAATTATGTGTTTTACTAAGGTCTAGTTAAGCATCCTAAGTTCCATGAAAAGTTTAATCTCGCTAGCTAAAATACCTAAAAGCTTGCTTCTTCTCAACATATTAAAAAAAAAAAATATTCCCTCTCTTCCTAGATGAATATACCTTTCTGAAATGTATTCTTTCCGTTTAACATACTACATCAAATCAATGAATCTTGAAATGCCTCAGGACTTTTGTACTCTCTTCAATATACCCTTCCCATACAAAAATAAGGTTTCAAAATATGTTGACCATTCATTCCATGCAATATCCATTATTCAGTTACTCATTTACAGTTGTTTTTCACGTTATATCATCCTACTATTAAATCAGAAGTCCTTTGTTTTTTTCCTTCCCCACCCCCAGGGAATACAGGTAAAATACAGTCACAAAATATCTGATTTTGCTAGGGTTTTTTTGTGAGATATGAGTCTACAAATCAATCTACACATCCAGAGTCTGCAAACAGCTAAATTGAGATGACTAAGTAAAAGACATTTCATGTAGAGGAGGGTTATTTTGGTGGATACAATTGTGTTTGCAGACAAAGAATAGCACTAAAAAATTATTTAGTTTGTTAAAGGACCTCTGCAGGTCATCTGGATTGAAGTTAAACAGGAGTGTAAACCGAACAGCAGTTTGTACACCACTTTGCACAAAAGCATAGCATCTTCTTTCATAGAATCATAGAACCATATAATGGTTAGAGTTGGAAGGGACCTTAAAGATCATTGAGTTCCAACCCCCCTGCCCTGGACAGGGAAACCCTCCACCAGACCAGGTTGCTCAAAGCCCCATCCAGCCTGACTTTGAATACTTCCAGGAATGGGGCATCCACAACTTCCCTGGGCAGCCTGTTCCAGTGTCTCACCACCCTCACAATAAAGAATTTACTAGTATCTAATCCAAATCTCCCCTCTTTCAATTTAAAACCATCACCCCTCGTCCTATCACTACACTCCCTTATAAAGTGTTCCTCCCTATCTCTCCTGTAAGCCCCCTTCAGGTACTGGAAGGCCATTACAAGGTCTCCTTGGAGCCTTCTCTGCTCCAGGCTGAATAACCCCAACCCTCTCAGCTGTTCCTCCCATGACAGATGTTCCAGCACTCTGATTGTTTTTGTGGCTCTCCACTGGACTCATTCCAACAGGTCCATGTCCTTCCTCTGTTGAGGACTCCAAAGCTGGACACAGTACTCCAGGCGGGGTCTCACGAGAGTGGAGTAGAGGGGTAGAATCACTTCCCTGAACCTGCTGGCTATGCTTCTTTTCATACAGCCCAGGATGTGGCTAGCTTTCTGGGCTGCCAGCATGCACTGCCAGCTCATGTCGAACTTGGGGGCAACCTTGTTTGCAGTGACCATGGAAAGATAGAGTTTAGGATTGCAAAACAACAACTAGGACTGAAAACCTTGGATTTCAGGAGGACTAACTTCGGCCTCTTCAAGAAACTGCTAGAAGAAATCCCATGGGATACGGCTCTGGAAGGTAGGGGGGCTCAAGAGAGCTAGTTGATAGTCAAACATTGCTTTCTCCAAGTTCCAGATTGGTGCATCCTTAAGAGCCAAAAATCAGGCAAGGGAAGCAGGAGACCTGTGTGTCTGAGCAGGGACCTTCTGAAAAAACTCAAGTGGAGAAGAAAGTTTACATTGAGTAGAAGAAAGGACTGACCATTTGGGAAGATTACAAGAATGCCATTAGAGTATGCAGGAATGAAAAGGGAAAGCCAAGGCCTCCTTGAAATTAAAATTGGCAAGGGATGTCAAAGTCAACAAGAAGGGTTTTTCCAAGTATATTGGAGGCAAAAGGAAAACTAGAGAAAATATGGGCCTGCTGTTGAATGAGACAGGTGCCATGGTGACAAAGGATGAAGAGAAGCCAGAGTTGCTGAATGCCTTCAATGCTTCAGCCTTTACTGCTCAGGCCAGCCCTTAGGAGGCACAGACTTTGGAGGAATTAGAGAAAGATTGTACAAAGGAAGCCTTTCCCTTGGTAGAGGAAGACCAAGTTAAGTAACAAGTTAAGTAAACTGGATATCCGCAAGCCCATGGGTCCTAATGGGATGCACCTGCGAGTGCTGAGGGAGCTGGCAGAAGTCATTGCTTGGCCGCTCTCCATTGTCTTTGAAAGGTTCTGGAGAACAGGTGAAGTGCCCAAGGACTGGAGAAAAGCCAATGTCATCCCAGTCTTCAAAAAGGGCAAGAAGGAGGACCTGGGAAACTACAGGCCGGTCAGCCTCACCTCCATCCCTGGAAAGATGGTGGAATGCCTCGTTCTGGGTGTCATCTCAAAGCATATGGAGGAAAAGAAAGCTATCAGAAGTAGTCGAAATGGATTCACCAAGGGGAAGTCATGTCTGACTAACCTGATAGCCTTCTATGATGGCATGACTGGTTGGACAGATGAGGGGAGGGCAGTGGTTGTTGTCTACATCGACTTCAGTAAGGCTTTTGACACAGTCTCCCACAGCATCCTCAGAGATAAGCTTAGGAAGTGTGGATTAGAAGAATGGACAGTGAGGTGGATTGAAAATTGGCTGAAAGACCGTGGTCCGTAAAAAGTGGCGTTCCCCAGGGGTCAGTACTGGGTCCAGTCCTCTCCAATATGTTCGTCAATGACCCGGATGAAGGGATGGAATATACCCTCAGCAAGTTTGCTGATGATACAAAACTGGGAGGAGGGGTGACACCTCAGAAGGCTGTGCTGTCATACAGCAAGACCTGGACAGGCTGGAGAGTTGGGCAGAGAGGAACTGGATGAACTTCAACAAAGGCAAGTGTAGGGTGCTACCCCTGGGGAGAAATAACCCCATGTACCAGTACAGGTTGGGGGATGACCTGCTGGAGAGCAGCTCTGAGGAGAAAGATCTGGGAGTCCTGGTGGGCAATAGGATGACCACAAGCCAGCAATGTGCCCTTGTGGCCACAAAGGCTAATGGCATCCTGGGGTACATCAAGAAGAGTGTGACCAGCAGGTGGAGAGAGGTTATCCTCCCCCTCTACTCTGCCCTGGTGAGGCCCCATCTGGAGTCCTGTGTCCAGTTCTGGGCTCCCCAGTTCAAGAAGGAAAGGCAACTGCTGGAGAGGGTACAGCAGAGGGCTACAAAGATGATTAGGGGCCTGAAGCACCTCTCTTATGAGGAGAGGTTGAGGGACTTGGGTCTTTTTAGTCTAGAGAGAAGACTGAGGGGGGATCTGATCAATGCAAAGGGAAGGTGTCAGGAGGATGGGGACGGTCTTTTTTCAGTGGTGTCCAGGGGTAGGACAAGAGGAAATGGGCACAAACTTGAGTATAAGAAGTTCCACTGAAACATGAGGAGGAACTTTTTTACTTTGAGGATGGCAGAGCACTGGAATAGGCTGCCCAGGGAGACGGTGGAGTCTCCTTCTCTGGAGACATTCAAAACCCTCCTGGACACGTTCCCGTGCAACCTGCTCTAGTTGTACGTGATGTGGCAGGGGGGTTGGACTAGATGATCTCCAGAAGTCCCTTCCAACCCCATATCATTCTGTGATTCTGTGATTCTCATCCACGAGCACTCCCAAGTCCTTCTCTTCAGGGCTGCTCTCCAGCCATTCTCCGCCCAACCTGTATTTGTGCCAGGGATTGCCACGTCCCAGATGCAGGACCCTGCGCATGGCTTGGTTGAACTTCATGAGGTTTGCACAGGCCCACCTCTGAAGCCTGTCTAGGTGCCTCTGGATGACATCCACAGAATCCCAGAATCCCTTCCCTCCCCTGTTGAAAATTGTGTTGATATGTCTTCTTAATTGTGTTGATATGTTTCTATGAATTTCCTTTTGGGAATAAATATTAGATGGAAAGACGAAAATAAATACAGAAATATCAAAAAATGCCTGAAAAATGTTGTTGTTGGATACTTTGGCAAGACAAAGAGACAATTACAAAGTAATCTTGCTTTGCAAAGTAAAGGCCTCCTAGTTTTTCTGGCAATAATTCAAGGGGTACTTTTAGGAATGGAGGTACAGTTGTGGAAGAAAAAAAATGTGTGTAGTAAAACAACATTATTGGAAGCATTTTCACATCCCATATTGAAATGTAGAACAGTAATACCGAGTTTGGGAAACAAAGCACATTCAAGTGAGCACAAGTATGTAAGGGAGTGTCAAATATCAAAGCAGGACTAGCCAGCAAGTAGGTGAAGAGACTTGGAAGCCAGAAAAATGTTTTTGACTCTAAAGGCAAGACCACGAGAGGAGCTGGACACCGGGGAGACCAAAGGAGTCCTGAGCAGCTCCTGAAGAGACTATGGGGTCAGGGACTCTCAAGGGGAAAGATCCATCTGTGTGTTTGTGCTTCTAAGGGTGAGACCATGGTGGCAGTTTATTCTGGGGAGACCACAAGAGTCTCAAACAGCTATTCATGTATGTGCGTGCATGCATGCGTGAATGAGACTGTACCAACAACTGTAGTGGGGCTGTGGCCTCAGGGCCCTCTATGTCAAGGTACTAGTAGTTGAGAAGAATGGGATTCAGTTGCACATACTGGACAGAATGAGTGCCTGAGCCCAACTGCTGGAGGGATCCGCATTGTACTTATGTACATATATATGTATGTATATACACACACACATAAATATTTCCCAGTAATGGACCTTTATCCCGCTCATGCAGAGATGGGAGTAGGATAAGGTTGTTGGTGCTGTGTTCATGCCTCTGCTCTATGCATGGCTGTGATCTGTGTGGACAACCCTGTAAATACATATAACTGTGGTGTATATTTGTGTGCTGTGTGCATATGTTTACCAGGAATACATGCTCAGCCGCACGACTAGTTGGACCTGAGGACATGGGGCTGCCACACCCTCATCTCTCTTGGGCTATCATATCCAGCCCAATATTTTCGTCTTACATACAAATGTATCTCCCTCTGTAATTTTTGCATTTCTTATCTGTCAACAGACTTTTTGACAGGCCTTTCACAATACTCTGGGCTAAGGTTAGGCAGCCACGTCTGAGGTGAGTCTTGGATTAGCCAAACAGGAGCATCCCTCCCTGTGGGTGAGAGGGAGGCTTGCAGTAACAATCACAGAAAGCCCAGGTTACAGTGAGCTCCCCTGTTAATCTTATGGTTGACTTTCTTTTTTCTGTCCAGTTATTGCTCTGCTACTTGCATATTAAACTTGTTTTTACAGGTAACATTGAACTAAACCCCATTATCTTATGTTCAAAGTAATTTCCTCATTGTCTGTCTTTGCAAAGTCAACATCCTCATTTATTTGTTCAGAATTATGAACACAAACCATTACTCAAATGGGTAGACGTCTGAAAGGTAGTAGTCCAGACACCCAGACACCTTTTTTAAGGATACAAGAAAACACAGTGATAGTTCTGGCTAATTTGTTCCTGCAGGCACAGGATTTCCTGCAGTTACAAGCTAAGTAGAGTTTAATGGTTAATCATCTGTATGACTTTAAATAACTAATCTAAAAAATTATCAAGTCTGTTTTCCATCAGTTAGCCTTCATGCAAAGAGAATTTATCATCCACAAGTCATAGTCTGTTTCACTTATACATGCTGAATAGTCTGCACCTTGAGAATTCCTTCTAATTTCAATTCTAACTCCCATGAATAAGGGTGTCATAATCTGCCTTTAACAGCAAAACATTTATTACCTGATAGGCAGATATTGTGATTGGATATGTCACTTGATACATGCCCTATCAAATAAGGATAAAATCTGTCAGAAATGTGTTATTATTTTATACAAGCATCATTTAGTGTAGAAGAAAATAATCTGATGGATGGAATTTATACTTACAGAAGCATTTGAGGAAGCCATACCAGGGATAAGAGACACAGTGCACACCCTGAGAATCTAAACAGCCTTAGGAATGAAAGCTCCACAATCAAAAAAGCGTTATTTTTCTGTCTTTCTGCACATAATTCAGGGAAGCTGCACTGGTAGATGCAGTTTCCTTTCTGGCCCTTCTTACAGGTCTCTTTTTCTAGGTCAGATAAGCAGTTACTCTTAAGACCTGCCCCTGCCCATTTGGTTGTAATGTATATAATACGGGAGATAGGTATCTGTTTTTGAGAAGATATTTTCTATTTTAATTAAGGATCCACATGAGGAAACATTATTTATAATGGAGCAGAAGTTAGCATGGTGGATTACCATATTTGTAATGGAGCAGAAGTTAGCATGGTGGATTACCAACACTCAGCACAAATATATTCAGTCTTTATTATCTATGATCCTGATACCAGTTATTTCATACACGGGAGATTGCCCCTCCCAGACATGAATCCTTATATGCAGAGTGGTCACAATATCTTTAATACAATTTTTTATATAACAAAACCACTATAAGATTTCCTCTTTCCATTTTCTCATTCTTAATTTGTGGAACCACTGGCAGATTTATCTTATGGTTAATGAATAGCAGATCCACACAGAAGCTAGGTTTACACGGGAAAAGATATAGTGTCCTCAAGACAGCAATAAATACTACCACTTGGTAGCCTCATTAGGAGCATGAAAAATGCTGAGGATCTTAAAATACAAGAAACTCAGAAAGAAAGTAACAAAATGATCAGAACTTCTGTTATCATAACATGTAACTCATGCACTAGATAAAAGGAATGATCTCCAGCTTAATTTTTTTTTTCTGCTATGCTTCTTTGTAGAATTTCAGTTATTTTATGTTCACACATAGATATATTCAGGGAAATGTACATGATGCTTACAAAAATGTTGGTTATGTGAATATTTTTGCTTTGTAAACTCGTTACAGTAATTCCCTTGGAATACAGCTCCAACTGCAGGCTGGTAAAAAGTGAAAACTACATCCAGTTACTATATTACCAGAGGATAGACTTTACACTAAGCAAAGTTGTTGCCCTTGATGTATTGAAATTACAATACCAACTATATTGTTTATTCAAAATTTATTCATTTATCATATTATCAAATGCTATATTTGTCCTAAAAATACGTTTACCTTCTTTAATTCTAAGTAGCAATATCTTTCCTTTCTTTATAAAATTATTAAAAACATCATGTCAGTAGTTTTATTTAAAATCTTGGTGACTTTTTACACCCCCAAAAAATGCTTTCATTTGTTATAGCAATGATGTTATAAATGCAGAAAAGCCATCCCAGAATTTCTATAATGTTTCCTTCTTACCAGACTTGAAAATATCTGTCCGGACTTTGTCCAGCTTTCCAAGGCCAAAATGTTTGCTATTGCTCCGAATTTTCTTAATATATGTCTCTCCCTATCCCCTTTGAGAAAGACAGGGTAATTTAGTTTCAAATGCTTTTTGAATAAAAATTTGACCCATCTGAAACATACCACATTAGAGAAGAGACAGATAATGTGTCTGGAAGGCTTGAATTTTCTGTGGTTTATGCCTCCATAAACATAAAAGCTGTAAAAGTAGCTTCATAAAAATCACCCAAGTGTTTACTCTGAAAAAGCCTTTAAACAAATAGAAGCAGTTATACTGACACAATATATTTAACACTTCCAAAGGCTCTCTCTGTGTATAGTGCATAGTCATGTATTGTCACACTACAGTGTACCAGGTTTATTATTTGAACTGTCTTTGATTACAAGATTTAATGTAAGGGGCAGCCATGTGCATACAAACTCAGCAGCAACAGAATGAAAGTGAATGATTCACTTATTTCAGTTTCAAACATGCATGATCCTATACTGCAGAAGACAACTAAAGCAACTGAGGCAGCATTTCAGTCAGAACTATGTGTCAGACGTTCATCCCTACAATCTTCCTTCTTGGGCCTCCTATTGATCTTTTTGTAGTTAGCTAAATAGTTCAGAAGCATTTCATTTTATGTTTGTTGTCCTAGGAAAGTCTACACTGTCATCCAATCTAGAAGGCCATCTCTTCATTAAATGTGAAATGAGATACTCAGTTAATGAAGCTTTAGCTCGTATTTGATGACTGACAGTAAATCTGTGGTATGTTCTCTGTCTGAATCCCTTAATAGGTTTACAGAGAGTTAACTCTGACTTTGGTCTTCCATTAACAGCAAGACTTTGCTAGTTGGAATGTTCTGCTTGTTTAATTATTTAGTGGCTCAGTAGCACAGACAGCTTCTACAAAAGCCAAATGATGATACACAGCAACAAATGAACACCATAATCCTAACAAGATTATCATAATAAAGAGTCATCAGAGAAATTAAAATTATCTGCTTTAATTATGAAATTATAACCCCATTAACTCCTCTGCATGAAAAGCAGGAATTGGGGAATAGCAAAGAAGAACCCAGAGATGGCTATTACAAACTTGATAGCGATTTAAAGAGGGGGTGAAAGAGATTTGCTGTGTAGGCTCAGATATTTCAGGTAATTTATTTTGCAGCATATGTTTCCTACAGATTAGGTTTTCTAAAATGAGTCCACAGGAACTGTGGGGTTTGTTCTTTATCTTGTGTTCTTTTTGCCTTTTTCCCCTAGATTGTCATGTTTACCAGCCTAAGACAAGCTCAGTTGAAAGCTACAAACTTAAAAGCACACCCTTATTTAAATATGCCTAAAGCTGTGAATTAATTATGCCCTAAATAAGTTATTAGAACAATATTGCCACTAATGCATTATTTATGGCTACTTGTTGAAAAGTTTGTAACAGCAAAAGTACTGAAGTTACATTTCTAAGGACATTAACATGAAAACGAGGTGAATTGAAGAGAAAAAATATTCAATGAGCAAGCTCTTATCAAAGTAGTCTTTAATAATGAATATACTAGCCACATTTTTTTTTGTTGCTTCTACTGTACCCATGTAATATTCATAGGACTACTTTAAAATTTCTTTATATTAGTTTGCATGACAAATAAATAAATAATAAAAAAAGAACAACAGGTCTCCTCAGAGTATATTTATACTTTAGGAAAAATATTTAGTATCATTCTTATCTCATATTATAAAACATATTGTTATGAAAATTTATCTTAGAAATAATTAATTTATTTCCTTTTTTTTTAGTAACAGGTATTGTCCCTTTATTTTAAAATTATCTACAGTTATCTACTTTACTAAATTTAATTTTTGAATATTAAATAAGTCAATACATACTTTTTAGTGAAGTATATAATTTCACTTTTATATAGCTAAAATATGTCATTGACACAGTAGTACATAAAGACTGTCTTTCTAGAAATTATTACTGAAATCAGATATAACACATTCATTGTTGACTCACTGACTTACATTTTTTCAGAAAAGATTGAAAATAGCCATGAGATCAAGTTATAACTCAAAGAAGTCAAGATAAATTGTCGGACCTTGTTTTGAAGTATTCATGTATGTGGAAAAAAAAAAAAAAGGCTACTTTACAAAGCTTTTAGTAGTCCATTATCCACAATATATATGCTAATTCTTCCTAATCCATAAGGATATTAAGAGAATTTGAAAAACTCACATTGCTCATGAGAAATTGCCCTTTTTCTTGTACATTAGTTGAGTTCTATGTGCTTTTGTCTGCTTGTTGCCAATAACCAGGATTTACTGGATAACAATCAGCATGTGGGGAGTTATTTCACTGTTGAAATATGTCCTCTGAAGAGGAAGTGAAAAATGTTGCTAGCTATTGTTTACCAGGATTTTTTTCTGGTTATGTAGACTTCTCAGATATATCTAATATACAGTCATTGTTCTGAAAATCCTAAACAGATTTTGACAGCTCTCTAAAGAGTTCCCTGGGTCAGGGCATTAAAAATATGCTAGACTTGTATTCACTGTTGTTTCACAATAGCATATTTTCTGCAAGTGTGTTTTAATGAGTATCTGCACAGGTGTTTTCAATATTAGCCATAAAACCACTTGATAAAGCCTATAGAAAATTACCTTTATTCTTCTGCTACAACATTAATTCTAGGTAAAAGTTAAGAAGTTAATCATCTCAGCTGAAGCTAAAAACATTGCCACATTTTTTTTCTGTAAGTTGTAATATTGTTTTGTTGCTGTTCCAATGATATGCCAACATAAAGATTCAGTAGTACAGGTAGGATGCTGTGAAGACTACTTATATATTCTAGACTAGTTTGTCTGTTTTGCTAAAAGGCAGATCTGACATATAGTTCTCACTTGTACTTGAGGATTTTATTTCTAAACTTGTGTTTTATAATGAATGACATCTACTTTTGATGGGTTCCGGGAAGCTCATGGGAAGAACATGCAAAACAAGTATGTTTTGTGAGTTCACATCCTTGCTCCTCAGTCCAATGCTGTAGTATGCATGAAACTAAGATCTTCATGAATTTGGCAGAGAAACTTCATACCACACTTTTAAGTTAGGTCTGTCTGACATTCCTGGAGGCTTATCTGAACTTACAGATATAAAAATATCTTGACAATCCAGTTCATAGGTAAACATGAAAAATAAAGAACTTGGAAGAAAGTATCAGTTACCATTTTAAAATAGCTTATTTTGTATAGACTAAATCTTAGTGAAAACACAATTATGGTAGAAATTTATCATCTCCATCTTTGAAGAGTTATTCTCTTTTTCCAACCACAAGTTCATACTTGCCATTATTCCTACATATCACTCTTAAACTACCTGTTTCAGATAAATAAAACATGTTAGACTTGTATTAGTCTGTATCAGAAAGTTTATCTTTCTTTGTGTTCAGATATGTTAAATGATATTCTCCATTTATATCATGGACTGGGCAAGAAATATTGGTATAACACTAAAGGAATGCTGGCTAGATAATACACACATAGACAAACACACACAAACACCTCTCCATTTGAAAGACAGTGGAGTAATGCACTCCCACGTAGAGGAAAACTGAAATATTCGATTCTGGATTAGCATGAATTGGGAGCAGAATGTTTTCTGATGGTTTGGAAGCCATAATTTCTGTTATTCTGCATGGAATTCTTCTGTGGTTATCTAATTTAAGTTATTGTAAATAAAGGCTAATTTGGTTTGAAACTGCATTTGGGGGAAGAACTGTATAAACATTGGACAACAGCATAAAAAATTCACATACCAAAGAGAAGAAATATTCTGGAGAAATAGATTAAAATTTTGTCAGGAAAAAGGCAAGTTTCTACCTTCGTTGAGTGCTGATTACTAAGATATTGCAGAGTCTCTGACACTGTCTATTCTCAAGAATAGACCAAAAACCAGGAGAACACTGGTGTAGGTAGTTCATACTGAGTAAGGTCGTAAAGGTAGGATAAACAATCTCTTCAACACAATATCATCAAATCTTAGAATATTTTCTGTTGGAAGGTGTCCTACATGTAATGGAGTCGAAAACTCCACTTAAAGCCAGGCATCTCAGCCAACATAGTTCAGATTGCTTAGGGTCTCGTCCAACCCCATTCTCAATATCTTTGGTCATAGAGTCCATAACCTCCCTGGGCAGCCTGTTCCATTGTCCAACCAATCTCATCCTGGGTAAAAAAAAAAAAAAAAAAAAAAAACAAACCAAAACTTAAAAAATTCATTGTATATATTATAAATTCCCCTTGATACAGTTTGCCTCCTGACACATAATTGTGAATTGCTAAAATCTGCATCATCTTTATCCTCTCCAGTTGGGTAGTTGTAGACAGCAATAAGATCTCCCTTCAGTCTTCTCAAGGCTGGACAGAGCCAGCTGTCACCTCATAGATTATGTGCTCCAGCCCCTTGAGCCCCAGTACTCCATTGGACTCATTCCAGTTTGTACTGGAGAGCCCCAAACTCCACATGTTGTTGAAACACAACACTCCGAATGCAGTCTCACATGTACCAAATGGAAGGGAAAGATCACTCCCCCACAGCTGCTGTCAATCCTCTTGCTAGTACTGCCTGGAATACAGCTGCCCTTTTCTGCTTCAAAGGCACACTGCTGGCTTAAGTCCAACTTGTCCATCAAGACAAGAAACAATTTTCTAAAAAATTGCTTTCTTGCCAATTGACCCTAGGCCTCTACTGGTGCATGGAATTATTCCCAGGAAGATGAACTTTGCATTTTCCTTTGCTGAATTTTGTGACATTCCAGTCAGTCCATTTCTGTATCATATTGAGGTCTCTCTGAATAGCAGTCCTACTCTTCAGTGTATCAACCACTTGCCCAATTTAGTATCATCTCAGAATTTTCTGTGTGTGCACTTCATCCCAACCCTTTGAACCCAGCAGTCCACCAGCTGCTGTACATTTCACTATCTAGACCATATGTCACTAATTTGGCTACAAGAATACTATCTGAGCCTGTGTCAAAGACCTTTTTAATGTCTTTAATGTGGTATCCATTGCTGTCCCCACAGGCAGGCATCTCATGATAGAAGGCAATCGGGTTGTTTTGGTGTGATTTGAACTTAGTAAATCCATACAGACTTGTTCCTAAACACCTTCTTCCAAGAGGATTTTCTTTGAAATGGTTTCCAAGAGGATTTTCACCGGTGAGATCACACCTCGAATACTGTGTTCAATTTTGGGCCCCACACTACCAGAAAGACATCGAGGTGCTGGAGCATGTTCAAAGAAGGGCAACAAAGCTGGTGAAGAGTCTAGAGCACAAGTCTTATGGGGAGCAGCTGACGTAATTGCAGTTGTTTCGTCTGGAAAAAAGGAGGCTGAGGGGAAAATTTATTGTCCTCTACAACTACCTGAAAGGAAATTGTAATGAGGTGGGTGTCGGTCCCTTTTCCCACGGAAGTGTTAGGTTAATGGTTGGTCTCAATGATCTTAAAGGTCTTTTCCAACTGAAATGATTCTATGATTCAATAATCTTCACAGGAATCAAGATTTGCCCGACTGACCTGTAGTTCCTCAGATTCCGACTTCTCTTCCTAGAAGATGATAGTGACAGATGGATTTTTCCCTTCATCAGGAACCCTAATTGTGGAGACCTTTCAAAGATCACAGATATCACCCTACAATTGGAGTGGATCCAACAGAGGTTGAGAAGATTGAGGCCTAGAACGCATGAAGTACAAGTAGAGGCTGAGATTTTTTACTTCTGTAGTCTGACAAGGACAGGAGGGAAAGCTGTAAGCACCATGACTAGGATGTATCCTTGGAAAGTAAGTTCAATCTTCTTCTGAGCCATAAGTACATGCATTTCCTTTTCACAAGCAAGTATTCTTGGGTTACAAAATGTGGAGCTCAAGTAGGTGAATATATTGAACATTCTTATTTTTTTTAAAGATTTCAGGAAAATTAGCTAGAGTAGAATTATTGTGTCAGCCTTTATAATTCTAATTACAGTCCACAGAGAGACAGCCCTAAATATATGCACATGATTATCCTTTTCAGTTCCTGAAAGGTGTTGTATATCCATGTACAGTTTATCCATGACTTTTGAGTTGAATGGAAAACACTTCTGGAGCAACACACATACTGTAAAGATTTGTGACATTCCAATAGCTTGTGGTCTGTCTTCTATCTTTTTTTGGTGGTGGTTCTATCAATATTTTATAATTTCCATTCTTTTTATGACTTTATGTTGCTTTCAATTCTGCATCCTTCAGCACTGTCTACCAAATTTTAATAAATAACATTTTAACATCTGAATTCATTTTCCTATAATGTTAGTCAAATACTATATAGTTTAGGAATTCTCAGTTTAAAGTGTTTTCAGCATTACTTTGACTACCCTTATTCTTTTTGAAATCTGGAGAGGTCTTCAAGCCCACTGGACGTAAAGATTTATGCCTTTAAAATTATAAATGAAAAAAACCTAAAGATTCCTGAGGGCCCAGAATGGGAAGAGAAAGTGTTTAGATTTAAAATATAGTAAAAAAAAAATCATTCTCTTCACTCTCCTCTCCTCTCCCCCTTCCTTGTCAGACTCTCTCTAAAATTAGTATACCCTCTATATGTTGCAACAAATTTTAAAAATGATATAAATAAAATAAATACAAGAAAGCTGATGAACAGGAAGCCTAAGAGGCTTTGACAACTATAACTGTGAGAAGTAAATGCAAGTACTGTGAAAAACAAACATGGATAGCATGACTGAAACAAAATAGGGAGGTAAGTGGCAAGTACATCTACTGAACTGCCACGAATAGCGATTATTTCATAATGATCAAAAGACAAGTTGGCAAACATAAGAAACAATGCAGCACTGAAGTAAGCAAAGTAAATGATCCTGATGCAAACTCAAAACCAGACAGACCTAGGTTTTAGAGTAAATTGTAGTAATGGGAGAAGCAGCAGCTGTATTACATAAAAGTGTTCTTGCCAGTAGCAAGGATAGTGGTTTACATAGCACACTAGTGGGAGATTAAAAGAAAACGGAACAGGAAATCCTTCAAAACATAGGCTATAGAAGTATAAGGGAATAGGGTAAAGAAATGTATGACTCACAACAGCAAAACCACACATATGACAGGTAATGGTGTAACAATGACTGTTTTCTTACAATATTGCCTTGCCAATTATTATTTTTTTTAGTCTACAGCAATTAGATACAAACAATTAATTTTGTTACAGTAGTGGAATATTATATGAGCTTTCAAATGGTCCATCATTTATTCATTCAAAAAATCCATTATGAAGCAGGATTCCAAACAAGAGATTACGTTTGTCTTCACCAAACTTTGTAGCAGCCCACACAATTTATAATATCTGCAGTATAGGAAAATCTGGATTGTTTATTTTAGGTTTCCAACTAAAAGCCTGAGCATCAGTAGAATGATCCAAACAGACTATGTGAAGTGTTTACACTCCTCATAGAATCAATGGAGAGAGATAAGCACTTTTACAGAAGAAAACAGAAAACCAGTATGAAGACAGGCCTCTGCCTAAAGCTAGCAAAGCAAACTCTGGCTATGACAGCATGTCTGGTTTCTTGCTACTCCACAGGCTAGGGTCAGGGGTCCATTTTGGATATAAAATCTGTTATTTTCCTCAGAGAGTATATAGGCTTCACTATTTTTAAGACAGAGGAATTAGAGGAGATGAGATTTTGCATAAAAATTTAGCAGTAAGATTGCTCATAAAGGGAATTAAAGATCTAGATTTCAGTTTTGTTCCCAGACAGAGGCTGGTGAGGCTTGGTCTTACATGTCTATATCCTGAAAGATTTCTCTACTTGTTCAGGCCCTGAGGACACTCACAGGCTTCATGGTCACTGCCCAAGCTACCCTGATGCTTCCCTCCACCCTGCCCGTGGCCCAGGGCCCCATTTCAACACAGCCCAGGGCTATCAGGCCCTGTCCCAGTGATGCTGTGTGAGTGCCAGTCTCCAGCCCTGTCTCTGTCTCTGCCTTCTGAATGGACCTTAGATCTATATTATAGCTCTACCTCTGGCCCTGATTCCTCTTATTTCTGACTGGGCGGCCAGGACTCCATCCCTGGTGCACTGCTTACTGTGGAAAGGTTTTTAGTGGCCCCTGAGTGTGCCAGCTGTGTTCAGGTCCTGTGGGACTGTGGCCCATCGGTAGAAGGACTCCTTGCACTGGGGTTCCTCTTGGCACCCCTTGTTTTCGGATCAGCCCCATTCGTGCTGTTCCCTGACAACTAGTCATTTTACTGTAGATGAGTCTGAAAAGTGCCTGTCTCTTCTTGTGGAGGTTCATGTGTATGACTTTTTGTCAAATTGTCACACTATTTCACAGCAGGAACCTGGACTTACCACTGTTTGCATTAAGCACTTCTTTTCAGTGGCTTCATTCTGAAGACAACCCTCTAGCTTTCTTGAAGAGAAACTATGGCACAGCCAACAACACAACACACATCAACATCTATTTAAAAGGAATAACCTTACCTGTATGTTGTATGGGATACATCAACACAATTCTTAGGCAGGCAAGAAACGGGATGATAAAATATAGTCTGCATTTATTCTGCCCCAGGCTTGAGCAAAGTGGATGAACCATGCCTTTTGAATGTAGATTTCCTTTGAGCCAATATGGTGGATTTATGACTTATAGATATAATTATTATTTTTAATGTTTTTGTTTATTTGTTTGTTTTTTACCCTTCATTGTGTCTGCAATTTTGTGAATGCTTTGATGCTGCCCTGAGGGGCTGTAAGCAGTTTTTACAACATGTAAAGTAGATGGGTTACATGCCTTGGGATCTGGTGTTAGGGTTTGTGGAGGTATTAGAAGTTACAGTGCTGGATGAGGTAGATCTGATAATTGTAAAGAGTAGAGGAAATTAATTTACTGCAATGTCATTCGTATCAACTTTTTAAAGTGATGCCTGGAGTTAGCTACTTCCAAATTCACACCACTGGTTTGTTGTTTTGTTTTTGTTTTTTTTTCCCAGCATAATTAGTTCAGTGTAAAAGACAAACCAAACAAAACAGTCATGTAGAGAACTACCATTAATGCAGACTGTAATAAGAATAAATGCATTTATAAGGTAGACAAACAATAGACCAGTGCCCAGGTAACTGGGTTTTTTCACAGTGAAGAGGTATTCTTTACAGTATACAGCAGAGATGGTTTAGAGATGCAGGAACATGACACAGAGTTCAGAGCAGTGCTGCGCAATGTTGTTGTAGCTGCTCTGCCTCAGTGGTTGGTTTTCTGAGTATAATGGACTTAGGTCATTCTGTGGTTAACAAAATGAATGATGACTCAAGATTAAGAAGATGCACTAAAGCAGCAACAGGTCCCAAATGAGTCACACATGGAAGAATTCATTTATCTAGACTTTATGTATGAAGTTTAAATGTCTTTTCCCTGAGCTTGACACCTTTATAGACCACTCTTTATAGTCATGGAAGGCAAGTAGACATTTTTAGATACCTGGTCTCATCCCTACTTTTGGACAAGATAAATCCTGTCTTAGAAACATTTTATTCTTTCTATTACTACAAAGGAGCCTAGAGTAATCACATGAGATGTAAATACTGACATTTGTAATGTGGATTCCTCTCAAAATACATATTTCAGTTTATTTTTCAATTTTGGTAAGACCTTAAATGGAATGACTTAACACAACATGGCTATTACCTTTGACCTGATCTCAGAAAGATGACTCTACAACTTTCACCGCATAGAGATAGTTAGCAAATTTCCCTCTCCAGCTGCAAGTCTAGGTAACAAAGCAATTTCCCAACAAATTTTCCAAATTTCTATGCAAAATAACACAGCCTTGTTTTTCTGAAAGAATCTTTTTTCTTTCAAACATTTTTCTCAGATTTCATATGTAATGGAGACCATGAAATACACAGTGTGTATGTCTTTGATATCAGCATTTCTAGCCTTCTATTAATCCCCAGACATTACACTCAAACTGTAATTTACCATTTTCCTTTCTTAAACACTGTCTCTTTCTGGTAAACATGGCAAACTACCTCACTGGGAAAAAAAAACAAAAAACAACAAACTAGAATTCACTCCAGGTAGAAATTATCATTGTGTGTGCAGATCCATAGAATAAAATAATTGCTGAATAAAAATTTCACTTCCTGAGGCCTTTAAGAGTTTTAACAATCCTAAATGATCAGAGAAACTTTCAAGTTTCCTAATAAGTAGCGAATATCTGTTCCCTTTCCCCTTCTTTCCTTGCACAGATAATGGAACATACTGTAGTCGCTTTTGGATTAAAATGACTGTTACTTCCAATGAGAGTAGAATTGTTATAGGGTTTATTAGACACTGTAGTTTTCAGCTTCTTAATACCTTGTAATTACAAGACTCATCCTGCTTACTGATTGAAAAAGTAGACATTAAGAAAGTGATTCTCATTTATGCTCAGGCTTCTTTAGTTCAATTTGGTTACGTAAAGAAAACTAGCTTCTTAAAGCTCCACCCAAGTCTTCAAAATTTTTTGTGTTGAACTACTGCTTCCATTATCATGTTCTTTTACATTCAGTTTTAATATGCATTTAGCATATTTGATATCAATCTGAGTTCTTTCATTAATTAACATAATTAGTATATCATTAGGAAATTCAAAGAAATTCTGAGATACCATAAACATTTAAGAAAAACTGTCTTAGAAACTGACTTTTGCCTGTGGCTTAAAAGTAATACATTGATCATTAAACCTTTTTAATATCTAATTTGACAAAAGAAATTTTTTTTAGGTTAATGAATAATTTCAACAGAAAAATATAAATCAGTCAATAATTAACAGTTACATTAAATAAATTCATTCAAATCAGGACAGCATGCACACCTTCTATTAAGAGAAATGTTCTTGTAATTGTCTTCATTTTTTTATGGAAACATATCTTTGCATCCCTCCAGGTATAAAACTATGGTTCTAACCACCTGACATCTCAGTGAAAAATTCTCTATTGCTATACATTGAGCCACAGGAAAAGTTTATTTACAAGCTAGTTAAACATATGTTGTCAACTGAAATTCCCTATTCTCTATTTAATACCGTCAAAAGGAATTAAAGTATTAATAACAGCTATGCAGAGCAGTAATAAACAAATTAAGGACATATTGTAAATAAGCATTTTTCTGAGATGGAAAAAGATAATATTTTAGGATCTACAAACTTTTTTTCCCTCTTTTTGTTTCTAACATTTTGAGAAGTAACAATATATTTTCTACTTGTACAACCTTAGAAAAAGATAGCTACAATGCTATTTTACACAGATTTACAGATTTAGCTCAGGTTTTAGCCTTATTTTTTCCCCAGTCCCAACATCTGTCTAGAGAAGAGAAAAAAAAAAGTTATTAATACCAAGATGGAAACTTACAATATAATAAAGTAATAATGGGGATTTAACAGCAGAAATCTCTATGTCTAGACCACAGTGGAACACATGACAGTGCACCTTTAAAACATGATTATGTATTCATATGTAGTACAGCATAGCTTCTGCCTCATCTGTAAGCCTATCCCCTTCACATGAAACCTAGGAAACCCTCCAGTGTGGAAAGATGTGTCTGATATTCACTCTGATCAGAAATCAACTATCATACCTGGGAACTGAGAAACTTTTCTGAATTTCCTAATTTTGAACCTCTTGAATTCTTACTTGAACTTGTTACTTGAAAGAAGGTTCCAGATTGTCTCTTGAGTTGAATTTTTTACTCAAAACATTCATTTGATAATGAAGTTAAAACATTTTTGAAGTTACTAAATTTTTCAAACAATAACATTTTGCTTTTTAAGTCAGTTGTGGTACAAAGCACCATAGAAATTGAGAAAAAATATCTACATACGTAATTTAGTAATTTTCCATTATAAACATCTCAGAAATTGTAGGCAGTGGTTCAACTGTAACAATGTTGATTGTATGGTCATCTGGTAGATATAGATATTTCTATCCTGTAATGAACAATTAAGTTCTGTACCTGTTAAATATGAAAATACCATGACTTCTGTGGATTAACCTTGGACAGCAGCTCAGCCCCACAGAGCCACTTGCTCACTCTCCCCCAGTGAGACTGGGGAGAGAATCGAAAGGGCAAAAGTGAGAAAAATTGTGGGTTGAAATAAAGATAGATTAATAAATAAAGCAAAATTCATGCACACAATCAAAGCAAAACAAGGGAATCATTCACTATTTCCCATTTACAGGCAGGTGTTCAGCCATCTCCAGGAAAGCAGGGCTCCATGATGTGTAACGGTTACTTGGGAAGATAAACGCCGTAACTCTAAAAGTATATACCTTCATTCTTCTTCCCCCAGCGGTATATACTGAGCATGATGTCATATGGTATGGGCTATCCCTTCGGTCAGTTGTGGTCAGCTGTCCCAGCTGTGTCCCCTCCCAACCTCTTGCCCACCCCCAGCCAACTCCCTGGTGGGGCAGTGTGAGAAACAGTAAAGACCTTAAGGCTGCGTGAGCGCTGCTCAGCCATAACTAAAACATCCCTGTGCTATTAATGTTGTTTTGCTCCCAAACCCAAAACAGCACCATACAAGCTACTAAAAAGAAATAACTCTGTCCCAGTTAAAACCAGTACAAACTCCTATAGAGTTAATGTCAGCTGAAGAATAGCTTCTTCAGTGCTATATGAACCACAAGTCAAGTTGCAGGCCAACAGTAACTTGCAAAGGGGACAAGACTGTGGGAAGGACTTCAGAGACATTTCCTCAGTGCCATATATTTAAGCGGATAATAAAGAGAAGCATGACCTTTATAGCATCTGCAAAGAGGTATTTGTCTCACAGGACTATCAAATATATAAATAACGAAGAGGGAGATTTTATATTACAATCTGCAATTCAGCAGAGTAGAGATGTTTGTATAAATGAGTGAGCTTCCACCTTAAAAAAACACCTGGTGTTTCTCGTACATATGAAAATCAAGAATAAATCAATACATAAATCCTTTTTTTCTACCTCTCTGAAAAATGGTTGTGAATCAAGTGGAATGATCACTGCCCTAAGAAATTGGTCTTTACTCTAGTAATGATGAAACAACAATAAAAATCAAAAAGAAAAAAATTGTCATTTATGTTTTCACATTTATCATGGCCTCTACAGATATTAAGTTAAAACCTGAAAGATGATCCTCTTCCTCCTTCTGAACTGCAGGAACAAAGTCCCTTTCTTCTTGCAGAAGTTTTTACTCCTTTGCCACCGAGGTTCAAAGGCATGTATATATCTGTGAAGATAATAAAGCAATAGATGGAAGGGACAGGAGGACTTTTACTCCAGTAATCAAAATTGAAGAGAATGTCTTATTTCTTAAAACAATACAAAGGAAAAGCAGAAAACAGAGCAAAATAAGGATATAACCATCCCTTAAAAATAAATGGTAAAGACACAAATGATCTCAAGATGTCCATGTTGCAGCATTAATTACAATCTATGCTCCTACAACCCACCGAAACACTGACAAGCTGAAATTCCTCCCTCTGTGATAGACATCCTATTATACTTCAGATTAGTTAACAGGTACAATTCCTTGCCATTTCTGAAGCTCACATCAACATAAATCGGGGGGCGAGGGGAGCCAGAATACTACATGGTAGCAATTCTCTGTAAGGATTTTTAGGTATTTTATATGCTGTGTGAAGCTGCTTAGAGAATTGGAATGTTAGAATAAATCCTGGTGGACAGGGTTCAGTGGTTACAAAGCAGGTGAGATAGCCACAGGTGCATGGTAAATGTAATTTGTCACATTGTTCTGCAGTTTAACACATGGGTAGTTTCACACCATATGTAGTACAAATGCAGACACACGTACAAACCATCAGCTTGCGCCAGCTTAAGCATTAGTGAAATCTCTCTACATGAATACAAATCATTAAACTTATTTTATTTAATATACAGAAATATTTAAATGAAACTAAACAAAACTCCACATACAGAAAACACTGGGCATAGAGGAAAAGGCTACAAATTTACTTAAGAAGAAAATACATCATAGAATCATATCCATCACCTGTTCAGATCATTCATTCTATCAATAATGAATTTGGATGCACTACTGTATGAATGAAATCATAACAATCTATATTTTTTTTGTAACTATAAAATAAATAAGATTTATCATTTTTTACCCCTGAGCTATATTCAACTAAAATATCACTGCTGACACCACTGGAGCTTCTTCTTTGAATGGGATTGGTTCAAGCTTTCTATGTGGCTTAGTTAATAATAGTTATATAATAGTTAATAATAGTTACTTTTCTGTAAGCATAGTCTTGTAATCATATCAAATTCACACTTCATTTCACTCTTTAAGCTTATAAGCATGGAAGTGTATATCATCCATGACTTAAACTTTTGCAAGTATTCAGAAATTTTTAAAATATTCAAATACCTAGCCTATAACTAAAGAAAAAAAATGACATCACCACTGGCTTGAAGGTTCTAGTATGATAAAATGCAAGTAATAGATCTTCAGGCTCACAACTGATGATTTGATTTCTTTCCAGAACGGCCCTTGTGCAGTTTATACTTTGAATCACAGAATCATACAATGGTTTGGGTTGGAAGGGACCTTAAAGGTCATCGAGTTCCAACCCCCCTGGCCATGGGCAAGGACACCTCCCACTAGAGCAGGTTGCTCAAAGCCCCATCCAGCCTGGCCTTGAACACTTCCAGGGAAGGGGCATCCACAACTTCTCTGGGCAACCTGTTCCAGTGCCTCACCACCCTCACAGAATCCAAGGTTAATTTCTTCCCAATATCTAAACTAAATCTACACTCTTTCAGTTTAAAACCATTATGCCTTTTCCTATCATTACACTCCCTGATAAAGAATTCCCCTGTAGGGTCCATTAAGGCACTGGAAGGCTGCTATAAGGTCTCTTCAGTGCCTTCTCTTCTCCAGGCTGAACAACCCCAACTCTCTCAGCCTGTCTTCATAGGAGAGGTACTCCAGCCCTCTGATCATCTGTGTGGCCCTCCTCTGGACTCACTCCAACAGGTCCATGTCATTCTTATACTGGGGGCCCCAGAGCAGAACACAGTATACCAGGTGGGATCTCACTTCACTTCTAGAAAAGGAATATGTTTTTCAGAACAGCTTCTGATGGTTTTACTAGCACTTTCTGACAATGAAAGATATTTATGGAGAAGAAGAAGGTACATCGTCATAACTGCAAGATTTATTTTCAAAGTACTAAAATTCCTGAAGTGACCAGTGCTTCCTGATAAGAACAGGAGAAATGTAAATTATTTAATGTTATGTTGAAATTAAACTACTCTATTACTAATAATCTATGTGAAATAAAGACCAGAAATTTGAATAAAGACACAACAATTTAGAACATTTGCTGAAAATGTGAATAATTATGAAGCTAATTTAATATATGAATATTAATCAGTTTTATAAGCGTGCCATCTTATAAGTGCAAAATAAACACAATACAACATATATCTTTCCCTGTATGATCTTGACACTGAGAATATAGTCTGCAAAACCAAAATGTATGCAAGTAAAGGCCATATTAAAGCAATATTGTTATACAGGAGAATGAAAAAATTAAATAATGATTCTTAATGGAAGAGTGACTTTACTTCAGAGTACCACTGTTTTAAAATTACAAGATAGTTATTCTAATCTAATTATTATTAGATGTTGAGAGGATAGTAATGATGACTTTCATAACAATATAACTGTTGCTAGAAATTTCTAATGACATTTCTATGTAACCATATATTTTCATTTTCCTCTAAATGGCACTGCTTGCTAAAAAGGCAACATTTCCAATACAGCATATACTGTTAATGCAATTTATTAGTTGCATAAGCACATGTTGAATTGGGCAGGCATCCTTTGGTTTGGGTTCTTTTTTTTTCTTATTGAGCAAATTCATTAAGGAAGTATGAATTAAGCTGCATAAGTTTAATGAAGTATGCTAATATGCAGTGATTCTAAACTGCCACAGGGTGGTAGGAGATGCACTTTTCACAACATTTATCTAATTTGCAGAACTAAATGCTTTGCTACACTTCTATGTTATTTAAATCCCTTAGTGGAACACGCATTCGTCCTATAGCTCAAAAAGTGTAAATGAAAGTTAAAATTCAAAATTACACCTTTTACATCATCACAAAGATTGTATAAGAAAATACTTTTAAACATTTCCAACAGATGTCTAACTTTGTTTTATACAATCATATGCAGGAGGTTTTGTTTATTAGTTACATGTTACCCGAATGCTGCATGTTACTTTGCAAATGTCTTTTAGTACTGGTCCTAAGCAAATTTATATTATGTTAAAATACACTTAGTATATGTTAAAGTACACTTAGTATAGCAAATTAAAAATGTAATTTTATGTTCTTTATTCCTATGTCAATAGTATTGTAAGGTCCCTTTAAACTTAGATCTCTCCTGTGCTCTGATATCTAAAAATGTGTAAGAATCTGAGGTTGTGGAGAATTTAAAATCTAGATACAAATCTGTATGTATATTTTGCTTTTACAATTTTATTTCCATCACCATTAGTTCTGAATATGTCCATCATTTCAGGAGCATATTATTAAATACTTTATATTTAGAGATCCTTTGATTAAGCAATTTTAGTTACAGAACTACATGTAATTGCTTTACCAGACCAAAGATAGGTCAGTTAAGTCTATCTTTACATTTAGACCTACATTTTATTGTGAATTTAATTATTTTGTTTGAACATTAAATAGCCAGGTGGTTTTTTGAAATCACAGCAGTTCAAAGACAGTGTGCCAGCTGAGACAAAAAAATGTTATTTTTAAAAATTATTCTATGACATTTGTGGAAAAAAATTAGGTGGACAATATAGCCACTCTAGGGGTCAAGAGGAAAAAGAAAAGAAGAAAAGAAAAACCAAAAACAAATGAAAAAAAGAAAGAAATGTTTACATCCAAGAACCCTTTAAAAAAAAAACAACAACCCCCCCCACACACACACAAAAATAGCGGGGGGGGGGGACGAAAAAGAGTCTGACCTCAGCTTTAAAATTCAGGCAATTTTCTGCACAAGCTGCTTTCATCTGAAAGACATAGAATTCAAATGTACAAGGAATGTATTGTGTGGAGTCTGTCGACAAGTGGTCATGAAGCTTTCTTTTGGCTGATACTTTCATAGCAAGAGTTTAGAAAATGAAGTCCCTAAAGCCATTGCACTTAAATCCTAGTAGATAAGGAATATGTTTACTATATTTAACCAGATCCCTGTTTCTCAGTGACTGATAACACTCAAAATAGTGGAACGTCACTTTTAATATGTTCATGATGAAAAATTACTATATTTAGATGTACAGCTCACTGTAGACCAAAAAGTGTTAAAAAGAACAATGACCACTCTCTCAGTAAGTATGACATAAAATAAAATCTCTGAAGATTTAGATGAGATGTTAGGGGATATGGTGTAGGGGAGAACTTCGTAGAGTAGGGTTGATGGTTGGACTTGATGATCCCAAAGTTCTTTTCCGACCTGAATGATTCCATGATTCTAAGGTATCTCCATTATAACAGTACATAATTCTCTTAGGACTAAATTAATGAATTTCTGAAGGTGTTTCTCTCTTCATTGTTTATGGAAGAAGTCACTAAATTGTTCAGAAGTCTCACTTTTAGATAGCTTAACTTAGAAGAGAATAAACAATCTGCATATTATGTAGACCTAAACTAAAATAAAATTTGGGAACAATCCAGGAATAATTCTAATGATATCCACATTGTAATTCTGGTCCTGATTAGAAGATAATTTCGGAAATTTAGCAAATGCAAAGTCCAAGAATATCTATTTGAGGTGGCTGGACAGTGGAAATTATTTTTCACCAGAAATGTGCAGCAACGAAAAAAAGTTTACCTTTGCTTCTTGTTTGAAAATGATATTGTGTATGATCATTCTTCATATTGCCATAAATATTTTTAGGAATGGTCCATATCTATACTTTCGTCTAGGTTGTGTCATGGCTATGCTGTGCACATTTACAATAATTAGGTGGTTTTTTGCTGCTTATTAGATATTAACCTAATAATTCTATAAAGCCTCTTTTATTAAGCAGACATTTTATGATGTCTTTGGCTGAAACATTGCATTATACACTTTTGCAGACCTAAACAATTTCATTCCTTTTATTGGCTTATTCATTCTCCAGTAACCAGGACAAGGTTATGTCTGTAGTTGCGGTGTTCTATACAATGTCCCCGGTCACATTTGATTGTCATTAACGAGGTACGTATAGCTTAAAGACACATTTTTATCTGATCAGTTTCTGAGTTTATGCAAGTGATGTCAGTAGAAAGGAAATTTAAACCATTAAGAAAGTAAATCTTGAGTGTTAAAAACTGTGAGGGATTTGGACAAAATTTAAAATCCTAGTAAAGAGTTTCTTTAGTCAAAGCCAAACCTTTCTGAAATCAAATCAGTTTTAAAATAATTTGTTTTAGAAGACACCTACGGCTTTTAGTTTCTTGTAGATATTTTTTGGTAAGAAAACATTTTTTTTTTAAACTCAGAAATTGACATTCCAATATAACACCATATTAGAAATGTTTTAAAATATCTCTAACTGCTATACTGAACAAAAGACAATTTCAAATCCCAAATCTGTCATGTATGGAATAGAGCTTTTGCAAGCCAATCACTCTATTATAAGACTGTTCAAAGTACTTTTTCTTTTTTTCTTCAGTTTAAAGAATTACACCTGGTTTCACATAAATTCAAAGTTTCTTTTAACAAAACTGATAAGGCAAATTATGTTATTGAATTATCATCTGCTAACTGTATTTATAAATTCCTCCCTTGTTTACTGTATTCTAAAGATAATCTCAATATTCTCTTACATGCAGCAGTTCCCCATTTATACTTGTATATCCAGCTAGCATCACATTTTTGAATATCAAAGTACTCTGAAGGTTAGCTTTTGCAAGAAAATTACCTCAAGGCACCATTATTATTGTTTCTTGTTCTTTCAACAATTTGTCACCACAGAAACCCATAGTATGATAAAACAGATAACTACATTTCTTGCAGAAAAGGGAAGAGAGCATTCCCATGAAATACAGTATTTAAAAGACTAAATGTTAGTTCAATTTATTCCAGTGTGAAAAATGAAGGACAAAAATGAAACTGCAAATCAATTCTGTCTCAAGATATCTTCTCAAATCAAGGGTCACAATTATTATTCATATAAATGCATTCTATATAATGCAGTTCAACCCTGAAAAAAAATTATCTTATTTGCTGGTAAGAAGGTGGACATCAGTAAAATGCATTTTTTTTGCTTGAAGAATACATAAGAATTTAGAGTATTTTCCCATCAATGACAGCTATAGCTTTTATCAGAAATGATTGTAAGAGAACACAAGAGAATGAAAATTATATAAATCTTAAAGGCTTCTAACTAGGTAAATAGTATGAACTTCAAAGAATTTGGAAATGTTGTAGGAAAGCTGACAGTACTTTTTGTTACATCAAGTACTAATGTTATGGACATGTCAGAAAAAATGAGGAAAAAAAGATTATTTCTAAGGAAGTAGCTCCAAATGCTCAGCTGGGAAGAAGATTATCTTCAGCTTGGGGATGACTCTGGCCTGTGCTACACATAGAATGTCCGGTTCCAGCTCATGCCTTTGACATTAAAGGTATTATCCTGTCTGACTACTTTCCAGATACTTAGATTAGTCCTGAAGCAACAAAATGTGTATTCCCAGAGATACATACTCTGATGATTTCCAAACAACCAATGCTCTTGGTCCTTTTACCCCTATCTGCTCAGGAACAGTTAAGCTTTACTAAAATAATTCTCTACCTCCTCTCAGATGGTATGTAATATACTGATTTAATTGTCAGTGGGAAATAAATATATGTATGCTTTCTTCTATACTTTGAAAATAGATTAAAAACAGTCTCCTCTACAGTTTTTTTGCTTTCAGAAGCTGATGAAGCTGTAAAATTTGTGTGCAGGATACAAGCAAAGTCAAAGCATGTGTGAATGTTAGGTGTGAATGAGACTATGCTCTCACTAAGAATCTGTCCTTAATATTACCAAAGCCTCTGCTAGGAGGCCTAGTGGTATGAAATGCCAGTCTGATTGATGCTTTCTCTTCAGTTTCTAGGTCCTCACATACATTGTGCCCATTGTTTTTTGAGAAAAAAAAGAAGCAAGATGCATGATTCTGTGTATTAGCATGTGTCACAAGACACAGTTGTTGTTGCTGTTAACTCATTTTTCTTGTCACAAGGCCCACTGCTGTAGCTTTGGATGTGAAAGGAATTGTGATTCACCTGCAAACCTAGTTATACCATGAATAAAACAAATTTGTTTTTCAGACCCTGAGATTATAGCAGATCATTGCTTCTATGTTTTGATCGTAGCTGTAGATTTACACCGTGACAGTGTGGGTTGGCTAACGTAGTTAAGATATCGTTAAATACCAGTCTTGTCCTGGAACACTACTGAATGCTGTTTATGCAGTGTGTTGTCTAGAAAACAGTATTTGTCTTTTGAGGAGCTTATATTGTTTTTTCTTTCCCAACCAAACATTTGGCTTCTGGAGACCAAACCACAGATAGTCCAATCTTTTCTTTTTTTTTTTTTTGTGTTGCAGATGATTTCACTTCTTTATGTGTGTTTTCTATACAAATGGTGTTCGTGAATATGTAAATATATTTAGAAGTATTCAGAAAGAGTTCCTGAACAAGTTCCTGAGGTATTGTTCTAGCCTCATTTCTAAGTGGATTTGTTTCTGGTTCAGGGCAGGACTGCTTTCAATTCCTTCTTCACAGAAAAATAGAACATAGATGCAGAACATCTCTACTGAACTCCATTTAAAAGAAGGAAAATGTAATATTGAAAAGTTCTTTCTGTTATGAAATCTATGTTTGCTCATTTGGAGTCCATCTCATTTGTGTCCAGCTTTGGAGTCCTGTGTCCAGCTTTGGAGTCCTCAACACAGGAAGGACATGGACCTGTTGGAAAGGGTCCAGTGGAGGGCCACGAGGATGATTAGAGGGATGGAGCACCTCTCCTATGAAGACAGGCTGAGAGAGCTAGGGTTATTCAGCCTAGAGAAGAGAAGACTCCGGGGAGACCTTATAGCAACCTATCAATACCTGAAGGGAGCCTACAGAAGAGCAGGAGAGGGACTCTTTGTCAGGAAG